>AXZN01000006.1:0-253928 GCA_000498155.1 Shiraia sp. slf14
CCAAGACCTACCCGAGTCAACCACCGCAATGTCAATGAAAATGACAGTGACAGTGGTAGTAGACTTGTAGTAGAAGTAGTAGTAATCCTCCAGACCCACCGAAGAATTATTACAAAAAGCACTAATATACTTTTTGCCTTTGAATTCCCTTTCCCCTTTTCCTCCACACACACGCGTAGGCGGGGAAGAAAGAAATCCCAGGTCGACCTGTTAAAAAGAGGAATCTACATAGCTAAATTATCAGCCAATTGAGCCCGCCCAGGAAAAGAGAAAATCAGAAGAGATTAAGAAGAAGCTTTTTCTCCTTCACAAGGAAGTACATGTGGATGCAAGCTATGCAGATGACTAATGATGCAGATGATGAGAGTGACGATGATGATGCTGAATGATTGAGAACGGTCGTAATACGTCGTTTCGTTCGGAGAGGTATGTGTAGATTAGAGGTTGAAGAAGAGGGCACAGGGAGCGAGGGTCGTGTCATCGCGATGTACAGAAGGCTGAGCCATGGATAGAAGACGAGAAGAGCAAGGTGGCTTGAATGTTTTCAAGGCCACCAGTTCATTCTCTTGTAGCTTTCGATGACTTCAATCATGCCTTCTTTGGTTAAAGCTTCTTTCTTGTATCTATTAAAGTTTGTTAGTTTGGTTTCATATCATTTTGATATTAAGATGAGGCTCGGGAAACTTACGTAAATCCCGTCTCCTTCTCGAATGCGCTCCCGTCCAAACTTAAGTCCGCATCGCGAAGAAGCTCTCTCTCCATAAAGGGGCTCAGTGGCGTGGAATGGCTAATACCAGCTGCCTGCTGGAGTTCTGCCCAGGGATCGAGCGTCTCGTCGTTGACCTCGTCGACGACATGGTCGAGGTTAAGCCGCGCAAAGGCGTTGATTAAGGTACCATGGAAGCCGGTTTCAATGCTGAATACTTCGTGGACAAGCTTGGCGACATGACCTTGGGCTGTAAAAGCAAATGTTAGCGTTGGAAAAACATGGGGCCAGGGGAGCGGAAGAGGCTCCGGGTAAGCCGAATAAAACGTCATAGCAAGTTGGGCAGCGGGCGGCTAACGCGAGGCATGAAGCCCAAAGACTAGGAGCTAGGGAAGCTAATGTGCAGCAACTTACAAGTTTGGCCGTGGTCGACTATGTTGAAGATAGGGGCGGGTGTTCGCGGTGATTGTTTGCAGTACCATTCGGCGCCGTGCCATAGGGCTCGTACAGTGTCGTCGATGTGGACAGTGTTGGTTCGAAGGTCTTCTTTCCAAAGCCATCGCATCTCCTTGTTGATGCTCTGGTATACTCTTGCCATGCATAACGCTGTGGACAGAAATTTGCTGGTGTAAGGACCGTAGACATGTGCCATTCGCATGAACATCACGTTGAGGCCTTCGATTTTGGCCAGGTCTTCCTCAGCCTTCACTTTCCATTTTGCAAGGTTCGACCATGGCTTTATCTTGTCTGTCTCTTTGCGGGGTACACTCTCGGGCTTGTATACCATGCCTGTGCTCAGCTCGACGAAACACTTCACTTTTCGCTTTGCCGCCTCTTTTCCTACTGCCATGGATAGTCCATATGATCGTAATTCGTAGACTTTTTCCTCTTGGGAGAACCGTGTCTCACCGCCGCAGTTGAAGACATAGTCAAATTGTTTACCACCTTCACGATCGAATACACGAGGAAGAGATTCTACCATCACGAGTTAGCCGAAGGTCGTGCAAGTATAACTTGAAAGAAAAGTAGGTGACACACTTTCTTGTGAAGCGTCAGCCTGCACGAAACGTTCTCGAGCGCAGGCTTCCTTGAATTCTGGGGCTAGCCATGCGAGCTCAGGCAGGTGTTTGTCGACGATGCGAATTTCCGAGGCAAGGTTGTTCTCGTAGATGTACTTTGTAAGGTTCCGGCCGGTGTAGCCTAAAACACGACCATGTCAACCAAAAGTCTCCTATCGCGTACCGGGTAACAGTGGAGAAGGCGTGACGTACCTAGGCCTCCTATTATGAGGACTGCTGGCTTGTCGGCAGCAGCCGTTTCTTCAGACATGGTGGCAGAGGGAAGGGCAGTGAGGCCCTGATTCAGGGGATTGGGCGCGAGATATGGCAGGATATGGCCGTGGAGAGAATTTTGAGGGGCTCTGTGGGTTGGGTTCCTTCGTCTTGCAGTGCCAGTCTCGGAACGGGAGATGAGCGTTTGTTGCTTGCGCTCAGGGCTCGGACTGGACCCTGCCGCGACCAGGGACGACGTCTGCTCAACCACGCCTCAGGGTCTGTCAAATTCCAACCACGGAAAAAATGAACAAGAGCGCAAAGCAAGGGGCGGCTGGCCTGACGTGGTGGGGGGGTTGCACTTCTCTGGACAAGGCGCAAAGAGGGGTGGGAATGAAAAAAAGAAGCAGTGATGGACCGGGGCAGGCAACGATGTCATATAACCTACGCCCAACGTGCGCGATTCATTGACATGCAGCAGAGTGGGATATAACACTCAATGTAAGGCTTTTTGGCCGCAGCCCTTCACAGATAGACACACTTGGGCGCGTACGACAGTCAGCAGTAGAGCAGTGGAAAAAAGCAGACCCGCCATTGACAGCCAGTGGTGGTGGGGGCCGTCTAGGTGGCTTGAAGGCATGCACACCATCAAGGACCGCTCCCGCAAGCCAACCAAGATTGCTTTTTGGTCTCCTTCTCCGCTCTCTGATCGGATGACGACGAGTGGAGCCCTGCCCAACCGTTCGCAGCCCGCCCGCCTTATCTCACCCACACCCTCCCCCCATCACCGACATGGACGCCGACTTCCAGACCATCGATGTACATGTTGAGTCTTGACATGATCTGCCCCGGTAACCTTCCGTCTCGTCCCGCATACGACCTGCAGGTACAGTGCATGTCTTGACCTTGTCACACAGCTGCACGGATCTCTCTCCTCCGCTGCCCCAATCCGACAGCGCTACTACGACCCTCACTACGTAACTAGATCAAGATAGCCAACTCGCCAGCCGCGGGAGATGAGCATCGAGGCGAGCAGGCAAGAAAAAAAAAGATAGACCACAGCGGCACGCCCGCTCCCTCCCGCACTCCTAACCCTTGAACCTCTACCACTCACCCAGTTACACAGCACACCCTCCATCCCCCTCTATGCAGTGCACCTGCAAAAGCAACCAACATGTCATTGCCCCACGCATGCTGGAGCCAGGTGTTCACCCACCGCCGCCAATCTGCAAGTCGATCCCCTCTGCCAAACAGAGTTTCTCAGCAACTTTCTAGAAGGTCTGCCGGTAACATACCTCGGCAGTCTAAGTGGCTTGAATCTCAATAAAACCACACACCCTCTCCCCCTCTCCCTACTGTATAATCTTACCATACACACACACGCACACGCACATACACATACACATACTTACTAACGTACTCATCCCACCAACAAACCTCCCTGCACTCATCCCCCTCAACAAACTCGCTCTCTTCGCATTCCCATTGCCCCTACGCCACTTGCCCATCCATCCATCCACACTATCACGGCCTTTTCACCGAGTGCTGATGACAGTGGCGGAAGTCGTACTGCCCGCCATGCCAATGGATGAAAAAAAATAGCCCCGAAGAGAAAGCCCGTACGGCGTGCCCGATAGTTCGGTACGCTTTTCTTGGCAGAGGGAACCTTGGAGGCAGGGCATGAATCGCTGCAGGGCGTTGTTGTTGTATTACTCAGGTTATCCTTGTAGACCTGCAGCTTTGTGGGAATGGCAAAAGCTGTGTATGTTCTCGCGTGACTATGGAGGGTTTTTTGGGAGATTTTTGTGGGTGGGCTTGTTAGTTTTGTGTGTGCGTGATTGGTTTTTTTTGGTAGGTAGGTAGGTAGGTAGGTAGGTACTTCACCGCTGGATGCTATGTACCTTGGCTTGTTTACTTCGTACGTAACATGCGGGCTCGGTGGCTTTTGTGTAACGAGATTTTATAGTGATGGCTTTGTTGAGGTGAGTTTTCTTATTGGAAGATTTGTCACTGGCCGCATGACACGATAAATACATAAATGTACATTGTATTTTTTTTATGCTCGGATTGAATCGAGCTTCTCTATCCTCCCCAATGCACTAGATAGTGTTGAAGATGATTATGGTCGAAAAATGATAAGCCATACTCGGAACGCAATAACCCCAAGCCACCGTTCGCACCTCCCATTTGCATGCATTCAGAAGTTGTACAGAGTGCTCGTGCTCATGCCTGTGCCCGTGCCTGTGTCCCGCTAAGTCATACTTTTTCCATCCTAGATCGTGCCTCCGTTACGCCTTGGTAGATCCACTATCGCCCCCAATGCAGCCCTATAAGCTTGTCCGAAGACAAAGAAAAGCTCTAAAAGTCCCAATCCTCATCCACAGACTTGATTGCCCAATCAAACTTCTCACGAAGTGTCTTGGAGAAAAACTTCTCAATCGGCACGTCAAACTTCTTCGAGAACACAACCGTTAGACGAGGGTCAATGTAGTTCTATGCAAAGTTAGTCACGCACTGAAGACAGCACAAGCGAGGATACTTACAATCTTCGAAGTGCCTAGAGCAACCTCCTTGTTGCCCTCCTTGTCTTCCATCTGAATCTTCATGTTCTCGATACGCTGGTTGAGCTTGTCGACGTTACCCTCAAGCTTCTCAACGTTGGCTCCTTTACCCTCAGCCTCGACCTTGCCAGTCTTGTTCTCCTTCTTGTACTTGTCGGCAAGCTCCTTTGCTTTCTCTAGTCGCTCCTCCAGCTCTTTGGGCTTCATCTCCTTCTCACCCTCAGCTGCAAGCTTCTCATTCTCCTTTTCAAACTTCTTGGTAATCTTCTGGCGCATCTCTTCGACTTCGGCATCTTGATGTTGCTTGACCCATTCCGTATCTAGGTCCTCAGGTCGCTCGAAGTATTCGGCACCCTTCTTCTTCTTGATCTTGGGATCGACGTCGATCATCATCATCTTGGTTCTCCACACCTGATAACGAAGGCCTTTGATCTATGACAAAATTAGCTTGCGATAAACATGACAGCCTAAGGTGCTTACCCTCTCATTCATCTTCTCGATGGAGGCTCCATGGCTGGCGGCAACGGTACGCTTGTGATTACACAGGATAGCGACTTCACGATTGGCATCGTTGTAAGCCTTGACCTTCTCCTGGATAGTACCAGTAGCCTTCATCGACTTGAGAAGTCGGGCCATCGTGTACGAAGCGTTGTAGGTACGGAAAACCTTGGCAGTAAGACCAGGCATGTAGCTCGTCAAGTGTTTGTTGAGAGCAGATGTCTTCACAAAGTTAGTTTGGAATAAGTTACAATGATTGAGTGGCACTTACAGTAAGACGATCGAAAATGTCATCACCAACCGTCTTGGGCTCCTTCTTGAAGATTTTGAGATTCTTGAAGACTTGCGGGTCTACCTTGACCTCATCATAGAACCGAATACTGTCCTTACCCAAGAAGTCAAAGATAACTGTCTCTGGAGGCCGTAGGGTAACATGCTGGAACTTGAGCGAACAGCAACCCACAGTATCTGCCTCGTCTTCACCCTTCTCGTTACCAGCACGCAATGCGAACTGATCGATGAGGTAAATGGCAGTAGCGCGTTGACGATCAACCATCTTCTCAGACTTCAGGTCCTTTCTGTAATCTTTTCTGATGCGATCAATGTGCTTCTTGAGTTCTCGCGCCTTTTCGAACTTCTTGTAGTCACTCTGGCCCTTGATGTCCGAATTGGCCGCAAGCATAACATACTTGTATGCGCCGTTGATGTTTTCCTGCCACATGGCGAGCCAAGTGCCTGAATGGTCGTGCTTGACCTCCTTCCATCGATGGCCCGCTGGAGGCTCTGGGACCTTGGCATCCTCGCCAATGTTGATGGTGATTTGCTCAGGCAGGACACGCTTCTTCACACGCCCAGTCTTGGGGTGCTCGCCTCGACCACGGAACAGACTGGGGGGTTCGACCCTGAAGTTGCCCACTTTTTGTTTGCGGCCGTCCCAGACACAGTACATATATTGAGCTTCAGCTGCATCTTTTTCAGCCTTCAGCGCTTTCTTCTCGGCAGCTGGAAGAGCCTTCTTGGCAGCACGCTCAGAATCGAAATGTTCAAAGATGGGTTTGAAGTCGCACTTCTCAAACTTCTTGATTTTGACGGTCTTGCCATCTTTGTCCTTGCCATGGCCGGTCTTGTCCAGAATCTCAGTGAAATCTTCAAAGAAATTCTTGTTGAAAGTGGGATTCTCGACATTGTGAGTGGAATTCAGCATGCTTCCATAGAAAGTTGCGACCTCCTCAGCATCTTTGTGTAAGGTAACAGGTATGCCATCGTAGATGAGCTTAACATGCTTTGGCAGAGGAACATAGTCAGGTGGGAAGACAACACCATTATGTTCCAGAGTGTCCCACTTCTTGCTGCCATCACCCTTCGCCGTATCTTCCCACCAACGATATTCCTCCTCTTCTTCATCTGCTTGTTGATCTTGCTCAATCTCTTCTTTAGCCTTGGTCTTGCTCTTCTTTGCGGGTGGAGTCGTGGTGGCCTTCGCCTTTGCCTTTTTCGCAGCGGGTTTCTTCGCAAGGGGCGCATCTGAGTCGGATTCTTCTTTCTTGACACCGTTGGTCCTCTTTGCAGGGGTCTTCTTCTTTGCAAGAGGCACATCGTCATCGCTATCGCTTTCGACCTTGGGCTTCCGCTTGGGCGTAGCTTTCTCCTTGGTGCGGATTGCCTTTGCTTCCTTGGCAGCAGATTTCTCGATGGCTTCCTTCTTCTTGACCAGTTTTGTGTTCAAAGGAACATCTGAATCTGATGACTCTCCGATCTGCTGTGCGCTCGCTTTGGGCAAGGTCCTGGCTTTGAGGGGCACGTCGCTAAGTTCCGAATCCGTCTCATCCTTTACAGGTTTCACCTGTTGGGATGTTCGTCGTCGCTTGGTCTGAGAAGATGTTAGTGAACAAGTAAGTAGGCGCATGCTGAAATCAACGCACTATGGGCTTGTCATCCTCATCTGAGCTGCTGGCATCTTTGTATGTTTTGCCGTTGGTTGCGCTGCTACGAGCCTTGCGCTTTGCGTTGGCATTGCCATTGGTGACTGGAGTGTCTACGTCCATATCATCTACAGGCCCCATCCGAATGGAAATGCCCGGTTCGACGTGGCCGTTGGATGGAATCTGCTTGTCCATAGCCGTATCTTCTGCTTTGGAGATTTGCGCGTTGGACTTGACTGTGTAACAAAGATGATCAGTATTGATGAAGGAAATGGTAAGAGCAGAAAAAATGAGGTGATGGATGAGGTGAGACAGGAAAGAAAGTCGCGATAGGATAGTGAGAATGGAACAAGAGGACCTCGCGTGAGAGAAGGACAAGGAGTGCGGGTGAGACTGAGCAAGTAATAAAGTTCAGCTGGAAAGGGAAAACCCACCTTCGGGCTTGGCCTTGACAAGCGGCATGTCGTCGTCTGAAGAAGACATTTTGGCTGCACTTTGCGCGGGCTGACGTCGCTGGTGGAAAAGCGAACGAGTGTCTAAATCGATCGAGCGAGGTCCAGGGGACTTAGCGGTTACGACGGAGCGAGCGCACGAGATGCGCTCTGGATGCGACGGGGGCGTGGAGGACCGAGGCAAGCAGGCAGTAGGTTGAGCGGGAGGAGGGAAAACGAAGTAAGAGAGAGGAGCAAACAGAGGAAAAGAGGAGAAGGAATGCTGGGTATTTGTGAAGGCCAGCGCGCGCGATCTTGAGGTGCTGAGCACGGTCCGCCCTGGGCCTTGCGCTAGGATATTGCGCCAGGTAATTTTCGTACCCAAGCCTGCTGCCTCGAAACAAGACTCGAAGAAGTGGCCAAATGCAGAGTCACGTTAGGGGATCAGGTCAAGGTCAGGCAGATAGAAATATTATGGATGTGGTGGGCGGAGCAGTGGGCAGAATTGAGTTGATGGGAGTCGGCAAAGCTGCACAGGGCAAGCAAGTGAGGGCAGAGAATGGGGGAAAGATAGGCGCAGGCGCGGTGTTTTTCTTTTAAACCAAGTCCAACACATTCCCAGTCTGACATGGTCGTTTTCAACGGTGGCTCGATGTGTTGAGACGCGCAACTCTGCCTCGTTTGCGCCCTTGCACTGCAGCACCGCCGTCATCGACCCAAGTATCTTGCAGCAGATGCCTGGCAGAGTGGTTGCCGATCGCTTCCAGAGGCCCCGGGTGCGTGTTCTGGACCAGCTATTGACTTGGTGAAAACAAACGGCATCGTCCTGGGAGCTGTCACCGGACGGCAGTCACGTGATGCTTGGCGTGGTGTGCTCTCCGGCCGTGCGCTGAGCAACTTTGAAGCCGACTAGCCCGAGCAGCTTCCGTCCAGCAAGACAGCAGTGCAACCTCCACCACCGGCTGTCGCCATCTCCACTCATCTCAATTACCCGCCAAAATGCTGTCTCGAGCTGCGCGCCCGGCTCTGAGAGCTGGCATGGCCGCCGCCGCCCGGTACGCTCCCGCCCGCCCTCGCTGCCCGCCCAATTCGTCAAGCTTTGCACCGCGCAATTGCGGCTGCCATTGCATCTCCAATTGCATCAAGAACTCGCTGACACTTGCTGCAACAGGCCTGCCCCTCTCATTGCCAACAATGCCGCCGGCTACGCCACCCTTCGTGAAATCGAGGGCCGTCTCAAGTCCATCAAGAACATTGAGAAGATCACCAAGACCATGAAGGTCGTCGCTTCCACCAAGCTCACCCGCGCCACCAGGGCCATGACTGCCTCTCGCGCCTACGGCCAGGCCTCCAACACCGTCTTCGACAGCGCTGAGACCAAGGCTGTTGAGGGTGAGGGCAAGAAGACGTTGATCATCGTCTGCAGCTCCGACAAGGGTCTCTGCGGTGGTGTCCACTCCGGCATGTCGAGAAGGGTCAGGGCCATGCTGGCTGAGGCTCCAGAAACAGATATTGCCGTCATTGGTGAGAAGTGCAAGGCCCAGCTTTCGCGTTCCAACGGAAAGAACATGGTTCTCAGCTTCGCCGGTGCTGGCAAGGACATCCCCACCTTTGCCGACTCCCTCGCCATCGCCGATCAGATCTCCCTTCTGCCCACCGACTACGCTGCCGTTAAGATTGTCTACAACAAGTTCATCAACGCCGGTAGCTACGAGGTTACCATCCAGGAGGCTTTCTCTGAGGAGGCTATTGCCAACTCCCGTACGTGAATGTCCAGGTCGATTACATACAAGTTCTAATATGAAACAGCTCAATTCTCCGCTTTCGAAATTGAGGATGAGGTCCTCCCTAACCTCCGCGAGTACGCCCTTGCCAACTCGCTCTTCTGGGCTCTTGCTGAGGGTCACGCTTGCGAGATCTCTGCCCGTCAGAACGCTATGGACGTAAGTGTTGCTACCACTAAACTTGCAGTTTATGTCTCTAATCAAACATGTGTAGAATGCTTCCAAGAACGCTGGCGACATGATCAACAAGTTCCAGATTCTCTACAACCGTACTCGTCAAGCCGTCATTACTGGCGAACTTGTTGAGATTATTACTGGTGCTGCTGCCTCTGAGGGCTAAGCATGTGCGGGCAATGTATTAGATATCCAGAGATCCAGCTTGTGGCCATGTGCATTACGGCTGTGTAGAATACCATCTGTTCATAGCTCCTTTGTCATTTTGCAATGTCCTGGGATCGTATCAAATGTGATTGTGTTCGAACAAGCCTAAAATAGTTGATGTCTCACTGAAACGAGCCAGCTGCCATGATGACAGTCGGATCTGCAGGGGACATGTACTATGTATCATCTAGACTAACAATTTGATCATTCAGGGTGATAATGATGGGCTGACTGAACAGTTATCTACACAGCAATACCCCGCATGCCAAAAAGTGTCAAGCCACAAGGCCAAAGTTTGCAGTTCATCTGCATCATATCAGAACTCTGATATAAACGCAGCCAGTCATAGGTGGGTGCAGTTCACAGTGTTGTACTAGCGGTAACCTCCAGATCGAATTATGAGCGTCGGATAAGCCCGTTGGACCGCACTGTGTCATGTCGTCTGCAAGGAGGCGTAAACATGCAGAAACAGCCAGCCGTCTTACAACAGTATGCCAAACTAACAGGCAGACTCTGAAGGCTAGACATGGCCCAGCCGCTGTGCACCTGATAAGTGAGCATGGTTGGCCAGACTAGCGCGGACAGGTTGCCAGGAACAGGTAAGTCTCAGCCCAAAAGCGGGAAAGCTCCAACTTGGACGACAGTTGCTCTGAAACATAGACGCATGTCTTCAAAACGAACGGCTCCCGCACCCCCCCACCCCTCCTTCTGCAGCTCGGGGGCTTTTGGAGCAGGTTACGCGGTGCTCTCGTGAGGGGTATAATACTCTAGCATTATGGCGTGTTCGTGCTGCCTTCATCGCAGTCTTTGCGCGCCGGGTTGATCGCTGCAGCTGCCATTCTACTCTTGCATTGATATTATTATTGCTCACTTTGCGGTGACAATTGCCCTAGTCAAATCGGAGCTCTGGATCGGACCTGACTTGTACATGCAAGGCAAGTGCAACTCAATTGCCTGCCTTAAGAGTCCCTATATACCCGTGTCCTATACCCGGATTTGTTAGATCCACTGTACCCACAGCAACCACCTTGACCAAGTTCTGTCTGTATTGAATTGGACTTTTTGGTCCCAGCAATTGCGCGTTCTCTTCTATTGCTGAACTACCTTCTTTTTGGTCATTCCCTTCCAATTCATTTCAATTCGCTGCGAGCAAGCGACCTTTTCCCTTTCACGCAATGGCGAGCCAAATGCGTTACAATGAGTTGCGCGAAAAGATGCAGGTCGTCAAGGGATTCTATACCAGTCGACATTACTCGCATTGCGCCAAATACGGGCAGCAGCTATTGAATGAAGCGCGTGGAGAGGTAAGTCATCAAGTTCTATAATAGTCAAAGTAAATAAGCTAACAAGTCAAGATTCACCCTCTACACATAGCCTATCTCAACTTCTACACGGCCCTCTCGCACGACACTCTAGCCCGCGAAGCAACCCTCAAAAACCGCCACAAAGAACTCCGACTCGCAGAAAAACACTACACAGCCGCCATCACAGCCCTAACCCAACCCAATGACATCTCCTCCCCAACATCCCCAAACCCAACCTGGCGCTCCCACTCCTCCTCCAACGCAAGCTCCTTCGACTCCACTAGCAGCGCAACCTCCAGCATCCCAGACCTCCACCACCCGGAACTCGACCTCACCTCCCACGGTCTAGGCCGCTACACATTCCCGCGCCCTCCCTCCCCGCCACTCACCAGCACCCGCCCCACCACGCCCGAAGGACACCAATTCGCCGCCGACACCCTCTCCTTCATCCGCATGGTGCACGCACATCTCGAAAGCGTGCGCAACCTCCGAGACAAGACCAACGCACGGGCTGTCAAGTTTGTGTTTCCTTCGACTGAGACTGCGTGGTCGCCTACGTCTTCGCTTAATTCGCCGTTTATGTCGGCGAGTTCTACGCCTACGAGTACGGGGATGGGAGGGAAGACGCGTAGTTGTGCTGTGGGTTTGGGTGAGGGGAATGAGGCGATTAGAGAGAGTGTTAGGCAGAGACGGAAGACGGTGCAGTTTCGGCCGAGGTTTGACCCTAGGGGGGTGAGGGAGTTGTGTTGTGAGGCGTTGGCGGAGTTGTGTTGATGTTTTGGGTTGTTGGGTTGGGCTGGGTTGGATGTTTTAAGGGAAGCGAGGTGTTTGGATGGATGGGATGGGTTGGGCTTTTGATATTTGAGCTATGATTTTTGATGTATGTGTTGCGGGCGACATTTTTATGGGGCTTTGTTTTCGAAGACATGTATTAGTATTAGTTTTGAATGTGAGTAGTTGGGGTACAGTCGAAGCGAAATCTCAATATTTTGTACCATTGCAATTTAAATTCGCGATTTGACATTCTTGAGAGTACAGTATTCATTGGGCCAATCAGATCAGTACTCCATATACCTTCGAAGCAACGCAATCTTCTTTGCTACAGCTACAGCTATAATTCACGCCTGATATGCGTGGTAAACTCAATCCTCTTTAGGTATTGTGAATTGTGCGTGGTGTGCTTCATTCTCGCGTCCAAACTGTCCAAACCGCCCAAAGCACCAGAATTCGGCGAACTCTCAAAGCTCATCTAACATTATACAAAATGTAATATATCGTGCATATCCCTCTACAACAATCGATATCTAGATACACCAACAGTAATCTCTGAAGCCTACAATACTTTCCCTACTCACCTATCCTCTTTTCTATACATAGCTGTAGTCTGCAGAGTAGCTTCAGTACCTATGCCATACCTCTCCATGTCAAGTTCGAGCTTCGTACGAAGTGCTAGGTAGCCTTCTTCATTAAAACCGGCTCTGAAGCCTACAATACTTTGGCTACTTCCCTGTCCTCTTTTACATACGTAGTTGTATTCTGTTGAGTAAGTTTAGTACTTAAGTCGTGCTTTTACATGTCAAGTTCGAGCTTCGTGCGAAGTGATAGTTAAGACTGGTCATTCTAGGTAGGCTTGGCAAGAATGGGGCTCGTCTTGGCGAAGGACGACATGACAGATCGTACGAAGTGGTTTGATTTGGGGAAGTAGAAGGCTTGCAAACGGATGCTGTAGAAGGCGACGAATAGTTATGTACAATAATGCGAACGGATGTACAAAGTATTGTAGGCTTCAGCGTGGTCTGTGAGTACGAGCTTCTTCGTACCACAACATCAGTGCATGCTCCTAGAAGTTACAACGTTAGTACTATGATGCACGTAGTGGCTCTTGCAAGTTCAGACAGGTTGTTTGTTTGTGTTGTTGTTTCTATTGGTGTAATATCTTACTATAGGCCCAAAACACCAAATTTGGCCTAAAACACTAAAAACGACAATCTCCTGCGAACAGCACCATGTAGCCATCCTTTTCTCTTGAATTTTACACTCTCTTTAGCGATCCACCTCACCAAATACGAGATCCAGATCGTCCGAAAGCTCGCTACAGCTGTACTCGCTGAAGCCATTGAAACCGGCACGAAGTCTTGGGATGGTACGATAGCCGGTACATTCGCCCTGGTCCTCCAAGCAGCAATGTCTTCGAGAATTGGCGACTTCACGAGATCTGCCCACTACAGAGGCGAGGAATACATGAAGTGGGAAGATATTCATCTCATTGTGACGGCTCAACATGGCAAATTGCATATGAAAATGCTCATCACACTGCTTTGGCAGAAAGGAGAAAAGTAAGGTGTCCTCCCATCACACCAACATAGGAACATCGATAGACGATAGCGGTCAGGGGCAACCTCAGTGGCGTTCGCACGGTTGACCTACATCAGTTGGAAGATTGTCATAACGTGGTCGACCCCACAAAACTGTGTGTCGCTTTGGCTTTGCGGATCGGGCTCGTGAAAGAGAAGACTTGGCAGGAAGTCATAAAGAACGCCCTGAACCACCCAAGCAACGAAGTCATCTGGACAAGGCCAAAGGCGCCTGTATTCTTCGCCCTCATGCGAAATCAGCAGCCCGACTTCGAGAACCCTGCCCCCGTTGATCAAGCGGACCGTTTCCTCTGTCAAGCTGCCAGGTTGGTAGGTATGATAAAAAACCCCACCACACACGATCTTCGCAGAGGGGCTGCGTCTGATACCTTCGAACTCCCCATGATATCGGGCGATGAGAACGCCGTCCGCCGGAACCTGGGTCACTCCAAGTCAGCTATGGCGAAAGGAGTCACCGATGAGTATGTTGGTCGTGTGAAGGGAGACACTTGGGCTGCCCGGCTCAACTCGAATGTCCCGGCGGATCCATTCGGCGTTCAATTCGCGGAAACTCCTTTCAAGAAGCGTAAGATCGAGACTGCCGATATTGACAATTATTGCGAAGCGCAAGGCCTGGACAAGACGCTTCGTACTCACAGATACTTGGCGCGAAACAACCTGACCCAAGAGCAGCAGGAACAATGGTCCGCCTATCGTCCAACCGTCAGATCGTCCGGACGCACCGCGTTCAAGAATATCACGATTCAGTCTTCTCCAGAACCAGGCGATGGCGATGAGCACTTTGCCCAAGCCAACACATCCTCCAATGAACTTCAGCAACTTGACCCTTGTCTTCATGGCTTCAGGGAGAACGATTTGCCTTCGGCTGACACAGAAGATAGCGTCAAACAAATGACCGAAGGATGTGTTACCCTTTGGGAATTCGATTCAACTGGTGATGAGTCCCAAGTCCTGACGGCGCCGGCCGAGGAGTTCATGGCATTCATGTCAACTATCAATCTGGTCAGCGTAGCATCGGACAAACTACCAAGTAACCTGGCAAGCGGTGGATCCCGCGATGCTCCTACGCGTTTCCTATACCATTGCACGAACGCGACCTGCTTGAGGTCATTCAATTCCGCACTCCGCCGTTCGCAACATCAGGTGAACTGTCAAGCTCATCCCGACCCATTCGCCCTAGACAGCGATGAGGAAGATGGTGCGACGCCACCCCCGGCGCCGGCTTCAAACAAAAGGAAGCGCAACAAGGCACTTGAGGGTTTCCCACAAGAGTGCCCGGATAGCACGAAGTGTGGTGTGACGAAGACATTTGCCAACGCCTATCATTTGGGAAACCACCGACGACTTCATCACGACCAGAATTGGCCCGAAAACACGCCTTGTAACTTTCCAGGCTGTCAATTGCCCAGAACTCATTTTTTCAAGTCGCGTGAAGCCTTCAGGCGCCACTTGACGGCATACCACTTTTTGAAAGCTGCCAAAGCGGCAGAGTACGTCGGCCAAATCATTCCGGTAGAGTTCAGGGCCCCTTGGGGCATCTCAAGCAAGTATGTTAGGACGATGTGCCTATATCCTGGCTGCAAATCCATAGCATCGTGGGGTCGATACAGTGATTACACGACGCACCTCAAAAAGGCCCACATTTTATCACCGGAAGAGTCCCCCCAATTCGTGCCAACCACCGATGTTGGCACACCACGGGCAAGGAAGTAGTGAGGCTGTCGGATGGCCCGAAGCAAATGCCGCTGTTCACGGGAAAGGCATAAGCTGACAGGGCGAAACTTCGCAATATACATTTGACCAGCATTCATTACGGTTCACGGGAACGAAACGGGCTCTTCTAGGGGTCACTTCACGCCATGCATTGAGTTATCTATCATCTCTTACGGTTCAAAAGGGGGATGGGTCGATCTTGGGGAACTTCATGTCATGTATCAACTTAACATCTGTTACATTTCACAGGGAGAATGGGCTGATATGGAGGCACTTCGCATCATGTACTCAGTTAGCATCGGTTATAGAAGTGATCTAATAGTTGGCGAAATCAAACCTATTATAACTTATTAATCCTTTTATCGTACGATCTTGCGATGACCTATTCCTCGGAAACGATCAGAAAGATGACACAATCGGTTCACATAACAATGGCCCGGCTGAAGGCCCAATACATTCGACATGCCCGATCTGGCGATCAGACTTGTTATGTTCTGCGGCGACAACAAACAAATCGTACCATACCGCGCAATGAAAAGGTTAATGTAGCCTTTTTAAAAAGGATCTAATCTTTGAGGTACTATGCATAGTCGGGCGATCTCAAGTGATCAAGTTTCAAGTCTTCACACTGAGTGGAAACTGTTTGGAGTGGGACTCGAACCTAAGTAACTCAATCGGCCCATGTATTCACTCGTCCCATGTAGTCACTTATCCCATGTAGTCACTTAATCGGCCCATGTCTTCACTCATCCCATGTAGTGGATAAGTAGGGCGCGGATCGCATATAGGGACGTATGGAAATGTCCATGGTCTGTCCTTTTCATATATCAATTTGCTATCGAACTCTATAATCGAAACAGATCACCATTACCTCAACCCGTTGCAGCGATCCAAGTGATACAACCAATCCTTTGCTATATCAATAGAAACAATACTGGAAATAAAATGATATCAAGAGTAATATGATGTTAAGAGCAACATTCTTTTCATTAATTTTAAGTAAGAATAGAGGAGAGAAGTGCAATAAAGGAACCTCGGGAAAAGCAGCGTTACTCTGTATCTGCCTCTCCTCCCCCTCTACTCCATCTTTACCGGGCGAGAGGACCTGTATGAGGTGGGTACTCACCATTGTAGACCTTATCCGAGTTGTTCTAAGGCTTTCTCTTAATTCTTTGCTATTATTCTGATTTTTCAAATCTTTGTTGCTCTTAACATCGTGTTACTCTTGACTTCATGCCAATATCTATTATAATTAACAATATTCCATGCGGGCACCTGCTGAATCCTAGCATTGTGAAAGGCTAATAGATGGCTGATAAATTTTAATGTGTACCATGATGATATCGTAATAATTAGGATAACAGAACGTTTTCTTCATGTCCCGGAAACCCCTAAGCCGCGGTACGGTAGCGTGCATATCTTCTCGTAGGTCCTTGTCCGAGTCTTACCAAGCCTTCATTTTATCTCCAGATTATTATTTTGATCAAAATTGTATTATTTTTAAAGTCTTACTGATAGCTATTACACTTAATGTTACATCCTTGCGATCTTGTTTGATCACACTACTTCTGTAATATGATCTTTCGAGATTATTATTCTACACGGGTAGTGTGTCGAGGCCAAGAGGGCCATTAATCAATGGGCTGATCGTGCTTTTGGATATGGGCGTTTATAGGTCTTGTTTGAGGGGCTGTAGGAGAAAAAGGAGGTCCAGAAGCACCTCAGACTCCTACACGACACGATCTTCACGAGTTTGTGATACAGCTGTTCCAACAACAACCTTCTGCGAGTCCTTTGCAATTGCTTTCACCTACAGAGAGTGCATTTGAGTAGTATTCTATGAGTCTCGATCTTTCCACTTCACTGTACTGGTTTTACCTCCCACCCCAAGCTGTGTCAAGCAACTACACGTCACTTAATAGTACAGTAGCTGTTAGAAACTACCTAGGTAGTGTTTTAACAGACCACTCAACTAGCCCACAGGTGTTGATATATCAGCATGATAATGTTATTTTGAAAAGAATAACAAAATGTTGTTATCATATCCTGTTACCCCCCGCCCCGCGCGGTACGGTACATGGGTACTATGCGACTGTAGTAATGAACACGCGCACTCACAAATTCTTGGCGGACGTCCACCCTTCAAGATCTGTAAGAAAAATCAGGTGGACAGAATACTTAGAGCTTGAGAAACCTTGTGGCTAGAATCTGAAATTGAGTACTGGTATTGGTGTTTTAGTATCCATGGTGATTTCTGGTGTTCAGCCTAGTAGAGGCGTTGTTCGATTGGTAACCCGTCACGTGGGTACTTACCCTTTCACGGGCTGAGAACGCCAAGACTTCCGCCACCTCCCTAACCTCCACCACAACGCTTCACACCAACGCATCTAAAGCTTTCTAAGCTGTAGAGATTAAATTTGGGATGGCGCTGGTGGCTTTTATGAGTTTAATTGTGGAATGTATTACATTGTACTCCCATTTGGGCCTAAGATACTGGATTTTGCCCAAACCACTCAAAAATGGCCATATCATCTTCAAACAACATCGCCAAACACTCCATTTCTCTCCTTTTAGCGATCAACCTCACCAAATACGAGATCCATTGTACCGATAATTGCAACAGCGTCAGCGAGCAAATGTCCTCTTGATACCTGGTCCATGCAGGCCAAATGTGCGAATCCGGGCGCCCTAATCTTGCACCTGTATGGGCGCTCGCTGCCGTCTGAGACGAGGAACACACCCATCTCTCCCTTGGGTGCCTCAATAGCACTGTATGTCTCGCCTGGAGGAACGGTGTAACCTTTGCTGAACAACAGGAAGTGGTGAATGAGCGCTTCCATGTTCTCCTTCATAGCAGCGCGAGGAGGGGGAGCAATCTTGTAGTCCTCAACCTTGACGGGGCCAGCAGGCATTTGGTTCAAACATTGGTGGATGATGCGGAGAGATTGGCGGAACTCCTCGACGCGGCACAGGTAGCGGTCGTAGCAGTCACCGCTGACACCAACGGGAACATCAAACTCAACCTTGTCGTATGCATCATAGGGTTGCGACTTTCGGATATCATATGGCACACCCGAACCGCGGAGCATGACACCAGAGAATGAGTAGTTGATTGCCTCGGCAGCAGAGACAACACCAACACCCTTGAGACGGCCCAGCCAGATACGATTGTCAGTCAACATCTCCTCAGTTTCGTCGACGCGGTCGCCGAATTGGGTAGCCCATTGGTAGATGTCGTCGAGAAGGCCAATAGGAAGATCCTGGGAAACGCCGCCAGGACGGACGTAGGCTGCGTGCATACGAGCACCAGAGACACGTTCATAGAATTCCTGCATTACATTAGCACACAACTGTGTATCGTGTTGCATATTTGACATACCATGAGCTTTTCACGTTCTTCAAAACCCCACAAGAATGGAGTCAGAGCACCGACGTCCATAGCGTGGGACAGCAGCGACATGAGATGGTTGAGAATTCTTGTGATTTCAGCAAACATGGTTCGGATGTACTTGGCACGCTCTGGGATCTCGATATTGAGCAGCTTCTCGACGGCCAATGAGAAACATTGTTCGTTGGTCATCATAGAGACGTAGTCGAGACGGTCAAAGTAAGGCAATGCTTGCAAGTATGTGCGGTACTCGATGAGCTTCTCTGTGCCTCGGTGAAGCAGTCCGACGTGCGGATCAGCGCGCACAATCTCTTCACCATTGAGTTCCAGAATCAAGCGCAACACACCGTGAGCAGCGGGATGCTGGGGTCCAAAGTTGACGGTATAATGCCGGATTTTCCTGTTCTCAGCATGTTGTGCCTCATCTACATCCATGCTCTTCTGCTCTGCAGTGTTCAAAGGAGCGGTCGGGCTGCCAAAGGTACCATCCGTCTCGACCAAGCGTGTCCGCTGGCTTTCGTCGATCTGGGCATATCTGCGAGGCAATGAAGTCGATAGGCATCGCGCAATGGGTCGTGCAGGAACTGCGGCTCGAAGGTGTGGGCGTGAGGCATTGAGACACAGCCGCTTCGCCGCGGGGCCGGCCAGACGCGCAAAGGGGGCGGGCATGATGGTCTTCAGTCGCTCGGAATGCCCGTCGAGAGCCTCAATGGGCGTGTGGAGTGGAGATGCAGGGCGTGGCGTTGGGAGGGGAGCTCTTCGATAATCGATGATGTTACGAGTTTAGCTTCGTCCCCATTGGCCCGCGCGTGGATATGGCTTGGCGTTCGAGGTCTTCCGTCAAAAAAGTTGAATGCAAGATGCGCCCCGCCGAAACATCTTTTTCACGCGCAACACCACAAATATGCCTACTCCAAGTGCAGCGGAGCTGGCCCGACGGAAGGTAAGCATGCGACTGCAGTCATGAAAATATACTGCCACTGACGTTGCTTAACAGAAGCTTGTCGTCGGTACTGAGACTGTGAGCAACCAAGCTTCCAATGACTTACCAGGACATTGGCCTGGTGAAGATCATGAATGGGACCTTGAATACTTCAAACAGGTGCGCAATTACCCTTCTCCTCTAAATCAACTGCCTCGTGCGTTTACGTACTGAACTTTACCTCAGAACTTCAACATCCAATGGCACTCACACAAACCCTACGATACTTCCTTTTCTCTGGTCGGCATAGACACTTCTGTCGCCAATGCTTTTCGCCGAATTCTTCTTTCTGAGATCCCCACGCTAGCGATCGAAACAGTCTACACTTACCAAAATACCTCCGAGATCGTAGACGAAGTCCTCGCTCACCGTCTTGGCCTCATTCCGCTCTGTGGCTCCCCTGCCGGTCTGCGCTGGCTCAAATGGTACCGCAAACCTACTGAGGACGACCCGGGCTCTGGCCACCCGTCTGATTATAACACTGTTGTCTTGAAGCTTGACGTTGAGTGCAAATGGCAAGAGGGTGGTCTGCAGCGGGCTGCTGCGGGTGAGACAGACCCAGATAAGCTGTATGTTGGACATAATGTCTATGCAAAGGATCTGGTGTGGGAGCCATTGGGAAAGCAGCATGAAATGTTTCCCAGTAGTGAGGGTGGAGAAATCAAGGCGACCAACCCCGACATTCTCATCGTCAAAATGCGACCAGGCCAAAAGATACAACTCACCATGCACGCTATGAAGGGCATTGGACAGGATCATGCCAAATATTCCCCAGTCGCTACCGCCAGCTACCGTCTCATGCCTACTATCGACATCATCAAACCCATTGTCGGTGCAGACGCAAAGAAATTCGCACGCTGTTTCCCACGCGGTGTCATTGGCATCGAAAAAGTTACCTCGGAAGATGTTGAGCAACACCCCGACCTCGCGGGCGAAGAAGGCGAACCCAAGGCTGTAGTACAGAACCCCATGAACGATACTGTTAGCCGAGAGTGCTTACGACATGCCGAATTCAAGGAAAAGGTGAAACTGGGCAGGGTTCGCGACCACTTCATTTTCCGTGTGGAAAGCACTGGACAATGGGAAAGCGACGAGCTATTCCTCGAAAGTATCAAGTTGCTCAAAGTCAAATGCCAGCGGATAAAGAGGGGATTGGACGAGTTGGGCAAATAAAAGGAAGCGGCGATAAAAAAACGGTGCATTGCAATGGCGTTCAAAGGGCATTCTTTCAGGATACGGGGTGGTTTAGGGCGTAAAAGCCACGATATCCCAATAGGCGAGGTTTTCATCGTGTTAGATTATGCGTCGATTTCAGAACCTTATTTAGAGAGGAGAAAATTCGAATTCATCCAAATATCAAGTCATTCTCCTTTGATTATTACTATTTCATTTATCGTCTTCTGTTGCTTAATTTTTGAGCAGTCTCCGTTGTGCAAAGGAGCTCGTTTTTGATATATAGAACCCTAAACGAGCTCTTAACAGTTACTGGGTTATACAATGGCGAGTCAAATACAGAGATAGCAAATGGAGGTCTACAAACCCTCGTAAATTGATGCAGTCTATGTACTGTTATCTATCGTCAAACACGACGTAATTTTGAAGGGCTTTAATTCAATGAAAAGGAGCATCTTCGTACTTCACCATTACCTTTAACCCCAAACAACGATTACATACTCGATTCCTTCCGCTTTCCACGTCATCAATTTGCCTCCTACTTCAGCTGTGACACAGTATACCTCTGTTATTGGTGCGGGAGGTGAGTACCGGTAGAAGTAGGGCCTTGGGTTTCTAATCGGTCCGGCTGCATTCAGGCTTCGCCATCCAACTCTGCAGCTCGCTTCTGCAACGACCATAATGGTTTGGTAAGGCACGCCAGTACAAGTATCTTGCATACAATTTGCCAAGGTGCAATACATTGCTTCTTTCGAGCCGCTCCCTGCAGATCGTCGGTCAGCCCGTGCTCAAGCACATTGTATCTATTCGCCAAAGTCGAGCTTTTTGCCCCTCCATCATGTCGGTACTATCGAATCTAGTCCACGTTAGAACCTGGATACCAGCCGCACTCGGAAGCATTGCGCCAAATGCAGCCTCCAATTTGGCGATTTGATATTGTGTGATGGCTAGGTGAAAGTCAGGCTTCGATGACTGCAGAAGTTCTTTCAAAATTGAGGCTGGCCTTTACTATAATGTGGCTGTGCAACGCCAAACTATCTTTTTAGAAGCTATTGTATACTCGCCCTCGCGTAGCACATGTCGGTTGCAGGTAATGGCAGGAACCAGTGTTTATCCGGAGGTGCCCGAGGTCTAGCGCTGTCTGTGGCGCAGTAGTGCGTCACTCTCAGCTTCACAGGGGTCAGTAGTTACTTGCAGATTGCGAGCTCCGGAGCTTGTTTTTGCAATGCGGGGCACAAGCAAACTACTGATGGTAGCGGGATGTTTTATGGGTGAATAGAGAAGGGGTATAAGAAGGCTCAACTCTGTTGTGCTTTGACAGTTATACAGTAACAACAAACACTTTGAATAATTGAATAACACTTCATACGCATACCATCTTGCTCCTTTCACGAACTTACTTTCAAAATGTCTTACAACTCCAACGACCGTGAGACCAGCTATGGAAGTAGCAACCGCAACGACGAATACGGCTCCAAGTCCTCTGGCTACGGCAACAATGATAATGAAGATAGCTACGGCTCCAAGAAGTCATCTGGATACGGCAACAGCAATAACGACAACGACTCCTATGGCTCTTCCAACAAGAAGTCGAGCTACGGGTCGAACGACAACGACTCGTATGGCTCGAAGAAGTCATCCGGTTACGGCAATGACGATAACGAAGAAACATACGGCAAGGGCACATCTGGTGGATATGGAGGCTCTAATGACGACTCTTATGGGTCGAAGAAGACATCCAATACTTATGGAAGCTCGAACAAAGATGACAACGACTCTTATGGATCCAAGAAGTCTTCTTCAGGATACGGCAAGAGCAACAATGACGATGATAACAGCTACTCGCAGACTGGGTTCAATCCTGACAATGCATACGCATCGAAGAAGACGTCCGGTTACGGCAAGAATGATGATGATAATGATTCGTACGGATCTAGCAACAAGAAATCGTCGTCTGGCTATGGCAGCAAAAACGACGACAATGACAGCTACAGCTCCAATAATAAGAAGTCATCCGGATATGGTAGCAAGAATGATGATGACGACACCTACGGTGCGAGCAAATTGAGCTTGAACGACAACGAGGACTCATATGGCTCCGGAAACAAGAAGTCATCTGGCTACGGAAGCAAGAATGATGACGACGACTCATACGGATCAAGCAACAAGAAATCTAGCTATGGATCAAACGATAATGAAGACTCTTATGGATCAAGCAACAAGAAGTCATCTTATGGGTCAAGCGACAACACTGATTCCTACGGTTCCTCCAACAAATCCAGCTATGGTTCGAGGAACAACAACGACGATGATGACAGCGGATACAACGGTGCCAGCACCAAGAAGGGATCTAAGGGCACCTTTTCTCAGGGCGGCTTCTCAGAAGACCCTTCTTACACCGATAGCTACGGCTCCAGCAACAAGAAGTCCAGCTACGGATCCAACAATGATGACGATAACAGCTACGGCTCTTCAAACCGTAACAGAGATGATGACGATAACTCTTACGGGTCTGGTCAGCGCGGCAACTCTGGGTATGGAAGGAGCGATTACTAGATTGGTAATGGGGACTAATATGTACGGCCTATTATTGCAATGACTACTTTCTATATACATGTTATATAGCTCCAGCAGATATGTAGGAAGACAGAATTAATGGAGTGTTATTCTTTCACGTTTGGGCATGTTTTAGCAATTATTTGTGAAGTCATATTTGCCCTAAGGCTTTCATCTCCAAGGAAGACTTGTTGGCCAACTACACTTGTTCCTTCTCAATTCCCTCTATAGCTATTACATTGTTTAGTTCTTGACTCGTCTCAACTTCACTCTTGGTTTCAATAAATAGCCCTTGTAGATGTGACGTTTCGCTCGCAACGAAGGATGCCACAATTCCTGCTACACCCATGCCACTTTACTCATTTGTGTAGGATTCAATAACACGCAACGGCAATCACCACTTGTCCTTAATTCCAGTTTTGGCAGTTCGCCACATTGGCCAAGCATTCGAAAAATAAACATTTCAGGGGTAATTACAATATCGCGCAAAAAATCACGCCAGGTGCACCAATCGTGGCGGAGTCGATCGGAGCGTGCATAGTGTCCTGCAGGGATACGTCATGTGAGGGGCCAGCTGAAAGCTATGGTGGGGCTAACTATGGTGCATCCAGCTATCATGGTGCCAACTTGACCAACTCCTTGATTTCAGCTTCATTGCAATTTGACATATAAGCATTTTACATCCTCATCATAAAGCATCAATTGCATCTTCCATCTTTTTGATTTCTTTCTGCATCAAAGTCAGGTGAGTGTGTTTTGCTTTTGGGCTTCGTATTCGTTACTGTATACCAAGGAGGGGTGTTGTTTTCGCCTAAGACCTCCGACTTTTGTTCCGATGGATCATTGGCTCCTCATGGGCTTCATTTTCAGCTCAGTGAGTGGTCTATTTGGGTGCTGATTTCTTGATAGATATTCAATTAGCCATCATGTCTTATAACGACGATTCATACAACCGAGGTGGTGGTGAGCGACGCAACGAGGGCTACGGCCGTGAGGATGACCGCCGCGAAGGTGGATATGGTGGTGAACGTCGCCAAGAGGGAGGTAGCGGTTATGGAGGAAATGATCGAAGGGAGGGTCAAGGAGAGCGTCGCCACGAAGGTGGAGGCTATGGTGGAAATGATCGAAGGGAAGAATATGGAGAACGTCGCCATGAAAGTGGAGGATATGGTGGCGGAGAGCGCAGTGATGATCGCCGAGACGATCGTCCAAGCGGTGGTTACTTAGGAGGAGGAGGTCGAAAGGACGACTATGACCGCCCCAGTGGTGGCTACTCAGGAGGTGGAAATGATCGCAGGGATGATTATGACCGCCCAAGTGGAGGCTACTCTGGTGGAAGTGATCGAAGGGACGATTATAATCGACCAAGCGGAGGCGACAGGCGAGAAGACAACCGTCGCCATGATGAACGGCCATCAGGTGGTTACGGTGGCTCCAGTGGCGGATCCTATGGAGGCGGTGCTAATGAAGAAATGCGCCGCCAGGAAGCCAAGCGTTATGATGAACGCCCAAGTGGCGGTAGCTATGGCCAAGAGAGCAGTGGAGGGTATAATGCTGGCGGTAGGAACGACAACTACAACGACCGCCCTTCGGGTGGTAGCGGAGGCAGCTATGGAGGCAATTCAGGCTCTCATGGCGGCCAGCAGTCTTCTGGTACATCCTATGGTGGCGGCCATGGCGGGTCTTCAAGTGATTACTCTGGTGCTGCACAGCACGCTCAGTCTAGCGCCGGAAACTCTGGCGACTCCAACCTTTTTAGCATGGCCCTTGGCTTGCTGAACAAGGATAAAGCCAAGAACGAAGATGTTGACGAGGATGACGCTGTCAAGCAACACAAGAAATTCTACGGGGGAGAGGGAAGCAGTGGACAAGTTAGCTCGAACAACGTCGGTGCCGCAGCAGCGATGCAGGCATTGAAAATGTTCAACGGGAGTAGCGGAGAAGATGCAAAGGGTGGGCAAAATAAATTCATTGGTCTAGCAATGGGACACGCTGCTCAACTCTTTGATCAGCAAAAGGCTGAGGGCAAGACTGTAAGTTGATGACGATTTCGGTTTGGGAGAGCCATGCGCTAATTCATGTAGGACCCTGGTGCTACAAAGCAAGATGCCGTTGCTCAAGCCGCTCAGATGGCTCTCAAGTTTTACATGAAGAGCGAAGCTGGTGGTAGTGGAGGCAGTGGCGGCGGCTCAGGCGGTATCGGAGGCTTATTGAATATGGCCTCCAAGTTCATGAAGTAAATGAGCCAGGCCGCTATGGTTGTTGTTAGCCTCAACATGAAGACATAAATACTATGGTCAAATTCAATATTTTCAGAGAACTGGCCCCTTGTGTACCATCCCTATGGAACGAAGGAGCTCCTCTTTTTGAACTCAGTATAATGCAACACTCCGTATCCAGTGGAGTACACTGCCCCGCCATGATCTTCATCTCAAAGTACTGATATTGCCAAGTCCCTCTTCGTCCACAGCCAAAACCAGCAATCATTCTTCATCGCAAAGCTCTACCTAATCCATCAGGCTTGAGTTGAACCACGTACCTAGGTATGCCCAGCCAGCTCAAATACTGTTAAACTGCGAAGGCGAATACCTACCCTGTACCACTGTACTACTAATAGAAAGGTGTGCCTCACTGATATTACTATATAGGCACTCTCTCGCCTATTAGATTTGCGGTAGGATAATGGTAGAGTCAGAGATAGAGAGATAGAGAGATAGAGGAAGAGAGAGCGATGATGCTCCCTTTGCCTTTGCTTCTCTCATCGCCTCAAATAACCAAGCATGCCGTGGCGAGATTATAAAGAGTAGCGTGATAATAGGTTGGCTTGCTACAAAAGTCAGGCTACCGTACTATACTAAGGAGGAAGAGGTCTAACATAGTGCTATTACTTTATTAAGTAAAATCTGTCTGCTGATATAACCTAGAACTTCTAAGTTAAAGTCTAAGGACGTAGTAGAATAGCTGTTAAGTTAGCACGATATTAAGCTAGTATGATATTAAGTTAGCATAATGTTTAGCTAGCACTATACTAAGTTAACACGATCTCAAGTCTTAACCTACTTAGATAGGCAAGAGAGTAGATTCTATAGATTACTATTAAGTTCGGACAATCTTAAGTCTCAACCTACTTAAATAGGCAAGAGAGTAGATTACTATTGATTACTGTTGTTGGTTCGGACGATCCTAGATCCTGAGTTCAGGCGATCCTAAGTTTGGGCGATCTTGAGTTCGAACGATCTTAAGTCTCAACTTACTTAAATAGGCAAGAGAGTAGATTACTGTTGATTACTGTTGTTGGTTCGGGCGATCCTAGATCCCAATTCAGGCGATCCTAAGTTCGGGCGATCTTAAGTTCAGGCGATCTTAAGTTTAGACGATGTTAAGTTTAGACGATGTTACGTTAATATATAATGCTAAGGTCGGACGATATTAAGTCTAGGTAACCTACTTAGACAGGCAAGAGAGTAGATTACCATTGATTTCCTGTGGCACGATGTTAAGTTGGCACAATGTTAAGTAATTCCAAGAGACACAGGAAGGAAGAAGCATCGTAACTCTATCCCTAACTCTACCATTATCCCACCGCAAATCTACTAGGCGAGAGAGTGCCTATATAGTAATATTAGTAAGGTACATCTTTCTATTAGTAGCATAGTAGTATAGGGTAGGTATTTACATTTATAGCCTTTGTTTAAATTCTACTAGGCCTCCCCTTACCTTCTTTCTACTGTTTAAATCTTGGATCAAGTTCTTGACAATACGAAAACACTATATCCTATTGGCCCCCCTACACGATACGGTATATAGAGATCGCGTGGCACTAGATCGTAGGAAGTACGAAGGTATTTATTTCTGTTAAGTAGAGGCCCTATAGAAGTACGCTGTAGAAGACGACAGATAATTATACACAGAACGTTAACAGTTTTAGAAAGCCGTGTAGGCTTTAGCTTATTGTAATACTCTAGTAGTTCTCTATTTTGGAAGGGGCTGTATCTCTATTATCCTACTATAAACTCAAGGTAGGTATTTATTGTTACTCTGTTAGGGTTCTATAATCATAATGAGCTCCTTTGTAGTCTTACTTACGATTTATACGATGGTCCGATCCACTACGCCGAATAGCAGTAATAGGATCGGGCGAAGTGATCCCTTTCACGCTTCGTACAATAATACAATTACTATGCCGAATAGTTATGGTAGGATCGCGTCATAAGAAACCAGAAAATGCATGCTAGTGGACTCTGGAAACGTTTCACGCTATTACAAGATGTACGTTATATACATACTAAGATAGACAATCAATATACCTTGATATTAAAACAACACAATAGAAATACAAGAATATTTAGTGCTGAAACAAACAACGATTGTATAGCGAGCTGAAGCCTACAAGTATATTCACCTATGGTAGCGTTTTTGTACATCACTGTTTGTCGTCTCCTGGTGCAATCCTTCTTTTGTTCACCGCAGTGTTGGGGAAGATCTCGTTCCTTCCGTCCGCAGCCTGTTATCCTGGTTTCAATACAGGCAGAAAGCCTCGATCTTCATCTCTGAACCCAGGCACTGCGGCAATGGCGGAGGGTTGAAGCCTCCCTTTCGCGTCCGTTGCCAGCCAAAACATGTCTTTTTGTTTCATCTCCCCGGCCACTGCCGCTTTGGCCCATTCCTTTTGACCATATCCTGCTCCACAGAGTATTGTCTTTCTGTTTTGGCCAAAGACCAGCTTTCCCCCACTTCCTATCATTAAGTATGGGTCTCCCATGGGGCGGCGAGCCTTGTAGACGTGGCCAATGTTGTCAAATGTTGTTGGCCATCGCCGTATGATCTGTTTGTTCGTAATCCCCCCTGCTTTTACCATGGCCAGAATTCCCCCAACCACGCTGTCTGGAAGGTGTACGCCTGCTGGTGGCATATTCTCCCGAGTTACTTCGCCTTGGAAGTCGGCCATCGCCGTATGATGTCTTTGCTAGATATGCCTTTTCAGTTAACCCTATCGTGCTGTAAATTCATTTGCATGAATCTGATGGTTCGCCCCATCACTTCTTCGGGCGCTTTGCTTTCTCTGAATTATTGCCTTGACCATGTTTGGACGGTGTACTTGCTGGAGTTACACTTCGGCTGGTTGAGCTTGGCTGTTTGCGTGGTGTGGACGATAGTCGATTGACGATTTTCTCAATTGATCCGACTGGGAGATTTGACATGTTGAGTATCGCTTCGACTTTCTGGGCTTCATCGTCGTCGAGGTCATCGCTACCATCACCCTCGACCTCCTTCAGCAGATCCGCATCGGGCATGACGATATCATCCTCATCGTTCTCTGACTGATTCGTTTCGACTATGTTGCTATCATCTTCATTGTCACCATCATCCTCGACCTCCTTCAGCAGATCTCCATCGGCATTGTTCTCTCTCTTTTCCTCTTCCTCTCTCTTCTTCCTTAATCTTTCGGCATCTCGGGTCGCCCGAATTAAGAACGGGTTCGGCTGAACAGGGTTGTCGGCCATAGCCGTATGATGTCTTTGCTCGATATGCCTTTTCATTTGACCATGGCCAGAATGCCCCCAACAACGCTATCTGGAAGGTGCACACCGGCTGGCGGCATGTTGTCCCGAGTAACTTCGCCTTCAAAATCGGTCAAATATGGCAGATGATCGAACAATCGAAGATCCAGTGGTCCAGGAAGTCTTGCTTCGATCGCGTTCTTTTGCTTTCCCGTTGCCTTTGCATATTTGCGGAATGATACGTATTCGACGCTCATGTTGGATTTGGGAAGGCGAGGGCGTCTGCAAATATGGTAGAGGGAAGGCATGAGGCACTGGAGGAAGGAGAGGGAGTAGTAGAAGGAGGAGGAAGGAGGAGGAGAGGGCGGCGGTTGGCTTTTTATGCAAGAGCCATTTGGAGCTAACCGCATTGGCCAGGTGAGGAAGGCACCACCTTTACTGCTCCACATCTAGGCTACAGCGCATTGACCAAGCGGAGTACCTTTAACTTTACCTGTACAGACGCTGTAGGAGTATTGGGGTGGGAATCTCACCTTATGAAAAGCAGCTTTGAACCTTTGGTTGTAAGGAAATAGTTTACACAGAATGCAGACTGAGGAGTTTACAAAACGACAATCTAGAATTTTTGCAGCTCTTTTCAAGACACCTAGAAGTCCCTCAGGCTAAGATCCCTCCTAGATTATTAAACTTATAATACGCTGAAGAACATCGTAGGTAAGTGATACGTAAATTGTAGATAGTTCAATGTGAACTCGTAACATGAATTCACAGATGCAATCGTCTCGAAATCTTTTAGGAGACACTGAAACATAACGTGGGCAGATGACTACAGAGTATAACATAATTCCAGAATTTGCTGCGAAATTAACTTGTCGTCTTCAGCACTGTGATTCTCACAAGGCTTCTTTCTATGCTATGAAAAGAAGCACCTTTCCAGACGTTGGTGCGGAGGTGTGTCTGATGATATCTTTTAGATAAGCATTTCAGCCAAAAGGTCTTAGTCATACTCTCCTTCGCCATCGCTATCGTTCTCATCACTCTCTTTCTTGCCAGAGTTCTTGTTTGTCTTCTTGGAGCCCTTTCTAGGGGTGTTGCCCGTGGAGGCTTCAGCACCGCCACCATCAGCAGCGGTTATTGGAAGGAAAATGCCTGTTATATGTCAGAACATGCATAAGAGCTCCCATGTCTCAACAAGACTTACCCCACTCCCCTTCAGCAGTAACGTTCTTATTCAAGTTGAGAGTAACTTCATTCTCCTCTGCCTCGAACTCCAACTCACCCAAGGTATTACTGATAACAAAAGCGCCAGTCTCAGTGCACAGCCGGCCCACTTGAGCCTTGGTAATGTCTTTGCCTTGGAGTCCAGCAGCTATCATGGTTAGTCTTTCGTATATTACCTACTTGATACAGATAACTTACCAGTGGTATCAAAGATGTAATCAATCTTTGACAACGTCAAGCCTGCGCCTTTACTTGTAGCAAGCGAGACTTTATACGAGTTTTTCTCAATGGCCTCAAAGCCCGCTGGTGGTGCTGCTGGCTTTGTGTTTTCTGTTACAGTGATTTTGTCTGCTGTTTTACCCTGAAACTCGTATTCGAATTTTCCGACGGTCTATAGAAGAGTGAGTAAGAGCCATAGATAAAGAAGGTTTAATGCGCATACGCTTGGCGTGAATACAAGATCTTGTTTTAAATCACCCTAGGGTTGTTAGTCGATGTTTGGTATTTTGTGATCATTACATACACCCTGTACGTCGACAGCAGTATCAAATTTACTCTCGATCTCGACTTCATCTGCATTGCTGTTAATATACGTAGCGGCTTAAGTGAAGCAATAGACAAACGTACTCTCCTTGGCAGCTTCTTCTCCTGCTGTAGCTCCCTCGCCAGCCACAGCCCCTTCTTTTCGCTCCTCAGCCACAGCAGCAGGCGCAGTACTGCAGCTGAGAGGAGTGATTTGGTTGCGTTGCCTCAAGCTAGCAGTTTGCTCTATATTAAGGAAGGAGCTTGGAGTTCGGTTATCCAATTGCAAAGACGTAGGCCGTGCAATGGCATGTCCAAGGACGAGAAATAAGCAGAGGGTCTTGCAATACATCTTCGGATCCTGAGCTTCCTCAAGTATATTATATGTAAAAAGCGAAGCTGTTTGAACGGGCCAGCCGAAGAGAACAAGTAAGGATGAAAGATGTAAGTGAGAAGGGAATAAGAAGATTGAATGGCTTGAGTTCTAAACTGTTGACTATCTCATCTTTAAGTATGATATCTTCCACATACTCACTTAACCTCACCATATTCAAACAAGATTCTATCACGAGCGGAGGCTAAGCCCGCTTGTATGCACTTGACATCTGCCAAAACAGCTTCAGGTTGTAGCCAAGGCATCTAAAGAAGGTGCCTGAGGGCGCTAGAATCTTGAAGGATTTCTCTTCCCATGTGCTCCCGTGTGTCTGATTGGCGAGCTAAAGAGGAGTTTCAAGCTAATCTATTTCCGATCTTCAGATAGCTGCTTCTCTAAAGTTCTTTTGTCGATGCTACTAAGCGAGAGGATGATGGTGGGAAAGAATGCGACAAAGCCAAGGTTTCACCAGCAGTTTGTGCCAACACCAAGCATCTTACGAAGGAGCTCGTTTTTTACGAGTAGAAACTTACGGAATTATGCTATAGAAGACGACAAGTAAAATATACAACAATGTAGATAATTTTAGAATATCTTGTAGGCTTCAGCTCGCTGTATTATTAAACAGTTCTTAAGATATAGATACGACTGTATGTTCATTGTGTTACTGTAATCTTAATTGTCTATGGTTTTAAGAAATCATCAACCTACTTATTCTTTTTCTCCCATCAATGAAAACGTGTTGCGTGGATATTCTTTACGGAGATGAGCGTGATCAGTGCGTCGTCTAGCATTACCAGGTAGCTAAGCCTCGGCGTTCACTAAGCGCGCGCTCGGCGTGAGGCCTTCAACGCTTAGCCGGGCTGGAGGTGTTTTAAGGTCCGCTTTAAACGAGAGATACGTCCCGCAGGCGGAAGTTGTGGATCCTTTGCTGGAGGCTAAGTGCTCGCAGTGACATTCCATAAATCAACTTTGCTATCCTGTAGTTCTACGATGGCAATACGTGTGTCGTCATTATGTGCTGAAGCCCTGGCTATTGACTGACGGAAATGTTCATACTGATTTAGAACGAACCCTCTACCTCGTTGTAGTTGTTTCTGAGACTAACTTAAGTTGAAAGCGGTATCAGTATATACATGTCATCCAGCCAGTTTTGTAGCCTCCGATATCAGGAGTCTTAATAAGCTTCAAAAATTTTCAACGCAATATTTATTCATTTTTCATCAATTTTATTCAGCTCTTGAGACTTGGAGCCCTTTCTCTACTTGCCTTCGGATATGCGGCACATGAAAGCTAAACTATTAGTGTCGTTGTGGATGTCTATTTCAGTTTAGCTTGTACTGAAGCCTATGAGGGTGTATATACTTACCAACTTCGTTTTATGCATCCATTTGTAGTCAGCGGGGTAGTTTTCGTAGTGTCTGCACTAATTAATGTCGAGCTGCTTCGCACTGCGAACGTGTCTAGGGAATAAGCAAACAGATGGGTCATGCAGGGACAAGCCACTTAGCAAGCCACTCTATTAACACCTCCTGTTGTCTTGATATTGGAGCCAGAAGGTTATAAACTTCTTCAACGAGGTGTTGCTTGATGACAAGACGATCGATTCCTTTATTGAACATGTACGGGGCATCATTCCCCGCGAATCATGTGCCGAAACATGATGAGTGGGCAGACGGCTGAGCCTATGGCAGCGTAAGCAAGGCCAACGTTAAAATTCTACACGTGACGGAGCCATACTCCGAACAGAGACCATTGGCTTTGTTAGAGGCATATCGGGCCATTTTACTCGGCTAGGTAAATTGTTGTCTGGCCAGGTAGCTAGGCAAGAATGCGCAAAGCGCAAGCAATAGTGTGGTGAAAAACTTTTAGCATCAACAAAGGGGATTACAACGCACGGCAAGTTTCTCGCCAAAAGTGCATACTATGCAGCAAGTATGCAGCAAGGTGGGTGCGCTGTTCAGGATGGAATGAAACCAATTGGCTGCAAAACACGTGCAAACTGCTCACAAACTTCGATATGGCATCGATTTGGGCCCGATGAGGCTAGCGTCCTGCGCGCGGCCTAGATTTGATCGAAGCTTTGGCCCTTGACGCAATCGGGCGGCAGTGGCTAGAGGTACTTTATCACTTGCGCGTCGGCGCTTTTGTTCACAGCTGAGTCTTCTTCTCCTCATCGCCCACTCCTCTAGACGATTGCTGTCGACATATACCCCTTGGAACGCAGCCGGCTGCATTCATAGTCACCTGCATCGTCCCCAGGACAGCGCCTGCCGGACTCTGAACACCATCCGCTTATACAATCCAATTCCGAAGAGAGTACCGCCTGTACTCCGATACCGCCACCATCATGGGGCTCTCTAAGTCGACGCGTATTATGATCCTGCTGGCCATCGATACGGCCTTTTTCTTCTTGGAATTGATTGTCGGATATGCCGTGCATTCGCTGGCTCTCGTGGCCGACTCATTCCACATGGTACGACATGCCCATGCTTACATATGCGCGATTTCGCAGCAAGCACTAATACAACTTCTAGCTAAACGATGTAATCTCCCTCCTCGTTGGACTTTGGGCAGTCAAAGTCGCAAACCAAAAAACAAACTCCAAGACATATACGTACGGCTGGCAGCGTGCCGAAACGCTGGGTGCGCTCATCAATGGCGTCTTCCTCGTCGCACTGTGCCTCTCCATCTTCCTCGAAGCCATTCAACGCTTTGTAGAACCGCAAGAGGTTTCGCACCCCAAGCTTGTTCTTGTTGTTGGTTCTCTGGGTCTCGCATCCAACATTATTGGACTCTTCCTCTTCCACGATCATGGACATAGCCACGGCGGCCACTCACACGGAAGCGACGAACACTCTGCAGCTGAGGAGGGACATTCGCACTCGCACTCGCATGGCACTGATGCGCACGACCATGCCGTTGTTGAGGAGGGAAGCAATGGTGCTGTGGCTCAGGCAGACAAGCGTCGTTCGTCATTCTCAGGCAAGAAGTCGAGGCGCAATACCCGATCGCATTCGCGAACTTACCAGACTTTGGACGAAATCTACGTACACCCCTCTTCTTTCAGAAACAGCATCATCGAATCTTCACGCATGCAGGAAAATGATGAGGCAGACGATGAGGGTGACGATACTCCAGAGGAAGCTACTGAACAGTCGCCATTGCTGAGCAAGGGCAAGAACCACGATCATCACAATGGCGCAACCAAATCCAAGGACTTGCACAAGGACCACAAGCACAATCAACCCAAGGAGGCAAAATCGAGCGGTGGAGGCCATGGTCATTCACACGCAGATCTCAATATGCGCGGTGTCTTCCTTCACGTTCTTGGTGATGCTTTGGGCAACATTGGTGTCATTGGCTCTGCCCTGTTCATCTGGCTTACCGACTTCTGGTGGAGGTTCTACGCGGACCCTGCTATTTCTCTTATTATCACAGTCATTATCCTTCTCTCTGCTATTCCTCTTTGCAAGGCTGCATCTCGCATCCTCCTCCAGGCAGTTCCTGAGCATCTATCCATTGACGACATCAACGAAGACATTTCTGCGCTGGATGGTATCGTATCCTGCCATCACTTGCACGTCTGGCAATTGTCAGACTCCAAACTCGTTGCCTCTCTGCACGTCCAAGTCGACTTTGATTTCAAGGGTGAGGGCTCTGCACGGTACATGGAACTTGCGCGACAGATCCGCCAATGTCTCCACGAATATGGCATTCATTCATCTACCATCCAGCCTGAATTCTGCCTTGATGCCACTCATGATCATTCTGCTGCGCCATCAGACGAGAGCAGTGATGAGGCAGTAAACAGGACGAAGAAGACGAGCGTCAAGGGTGGACCTGATGCGTGCCTATTGGAATGCCCGGATAGTTGCGGTAATGCCAAGCAATGCTGTGAGCCGGGTCAGAAAGGGTGCAAGGGTAGCAATGCTGGTTCTTCTTCGTAATTGTTTGATTGAAAAGTGTCTTTTTCATGTACGATTGTTGGCGGGATGTATCATATTCTAATACTTGATTAGAGTTGGCGCGTACCTCGTTTACCGCGCTTTTCGTTTCCTATGTTAATACCTGTAAATGGAGGTCACACGGCAGGATTCAAGGCCAAGCATTCACTTGGGGTTGGGAAAAGCTTATCAAAGCGATCGTCGGTTTTAAGCTTTCAGTCGCGAGAAGGCGTAGACTAAGGATGTTGGATAGTATGAAAGCTACCAATTACCTGTCGAAGCATTACTCGGTTCTGCTTATCAATTGGATGTGCTACTCCACAATTGACGCAGGATGCATGTAGCGTGTACAGCTCAGAAAGTCGAGCCGGCTCCATCGGACGAGACTACTGAACTGGCATCCAAGATAGTGCGAGATACAGGGGCCACATCTTGCATGGAACCAGCTTCCAGAAGGCTGATAGCGGACCAGAGCGGGTATAGTGGGATTAAACCGGGGACATGGTCGCCCGTTGATACATAGTACACAGTAAGCTTATTAGGTTCCCGTATTGCTGCCGCCAGCGGTGGCTTTCCGTGTGCACCTTCTCTTCCTGGCTCGATATCAAATGATGCAGAGAGCGAATAATACGTTATTGGCCTCATGCGAGCTTCCTTTGTGGTCAGACGAGACTATTAACCGCGCCGGAAGGGGAGATTGGGCAGCGATTTGGTTCACGTAATAGTCGCGGAGGAAACGAAGAGGAGCATGTGTTAGCGCATTCTAGGTAAAGCTGCCTTTGTTAGTATGTTGCGACCCTCACCCTTGACCACACGGCTACCCGCACTTGGTATCTCTGCAGGAGCCAATGTCAGCGTTATTCGTGGTTAGTGAACCGAATGAGCTGCATGTAACAGGGGCACGCGAGCAAATCGCACCTTTGGCGGGTGAGGTGATGATTTGGTGACGCCCGGGGTCAGCCCGTGGCAATACGGCAAATGTGCAAGCCAACGAACAAGCGACTGCTACTTTCGAAGGCGGCGAATCCTTTTCGAAGCTGGCCTGGATAAGCCATCCGACAATTATTCGCTCTTCGGACGACTCCGAGAGCGACATTGAGACGAACCGAGGCGAGATTCAGGGAAATATGGGGCCATCATCTCATGTTCACCTACCGGTGTGGATTCGGCAAGGCAAATTTTCATATTGGATCACACTTGGAACTACGGGTGAGAGAGGAAAAATCTCACAACACTTGAACAGAATAAGATTAATCAGTCTCTCGTCCGGCGCTGCGGGCCTATTTGGTATATATTCTTATCATGTTGAAGGCACGGTCGGCACGGTGGGTGGTGGTGAAACGATTTTGCCTCCACCGCACCACAAGGAGCAGGTGAACAGGTGCAATCATGGGGTCGCGGGAGAAGCGAAATGGTAGAGCCTATCATACCATGGGTGTTTCACTCCACCGTGCCCGGGACTTCGGCTAACAAGATCAACCGTCGTGCAATTCATTGTCTGCAGAGTGCAGAGTGGACAAACGTAAGATCACCATGACGTCTCGCCACATTGGGAAGGTAGTCGACGGCTGCTCTAATGGCCCGGCCAATCGGAAGCACAGCACCGACGACCGGGTGGCGTTACTAAGCCTGCCAAGCAGAAAGCTTTGCTGTCCGAGTCTGCCCTGGCACGCCTAGTGCCAACACTATCAAGACGTTACATCGGGCCCTTGCCAGTGCTTCGATATGCTTGGTTTAGCTGCTGGAAAGCCACAAATCCAAGTCTCCGCATGGTGCACTGCTCCGGGATCGAGGGTCGATGCAGCACGAGCGGAATTGTAATCCACCGCGGCAATGTGGGTTAAATATTGAGGGGCTCAGGGCCCTGATCTTACTCTGGAATCTCTCTCCAGTTGCGACCCCGTTTCGTTTCTGTCCTCTGTTTTCCTTTCGAGTCTTCCTGGGGTTCCAGTAACCGGCTCGCCCATCATGTCGCATGCTCAGGAGCCCACGACTGACAACGTCGATACGACAAAAGTTCTCACCAACCCTGATGAGAAGCTTCAGGTGGTTGACAGCACGCCCTCGTCTGTCCATGAGGAAGATGATGGACTGGGTGGCGTTAAGCCTACTGCGGAAGAGTTGAAGACTCTTCGCAAAATTGGCGAGCCTTTGCCAAAGGCAGCTTTCCTGGTCGCCCTCGTCGAATTGTGCGAGCGTTTCACCTACTATGGTGCCTCTGGTATCTTCCAAAACTACATCTCGCGCCCGCGTGATGGCTCGCTGGGAAAGGGTGCGCTTGGTATGGGACACCAAGGTGCCACTGGTCTCTCGACCTTTTTCCAGTTCTGGTGCTACGTCACTCCAATTCTGGGTATGTTTGCAGCAATATGAAGTTTGGCAACAAAACGTGTACTAATTCTCAATAGGTGCTGTTATTGCTGATCAGTACCTCGGCAAATACAACACTATCCTCAGCTTTTGTTTCGTGTACATGGCTGGTCTGCTCATTTTGACCTGCACTTCACTGCCAACTGCTTTGGACAATGGCGCTGGACTCGGTGGTTTCATCGCTGCCATCATTATCATTGGTCTTGGTACTGGTGGTATCAAGTCCAACGTTGCTCCCCTTATTGCCGACCAGTACAAGCGGAGACAAATGGTCATTGGCCACGACAACAAGACTGGCGAGAAAGTCATTATTGACCCTGCCATCACGATCCAACGTATCTACATGGTTTTCTACTTCTGTATCAACGTCGGTTCTCTGTCTGGTCTTGCCACTCCCTACATGGAGCGCGATATCGATTTCTGGTCTGCTTACCTCCTGTGTCTCTGCGTCTTCTTGGTCGGTACTCTCGTTCTCGTCCTTGGTCGCAAAGTCTACATTGTTCGACCACCAGAGGGCTCCGTTATCACCAACGCTTTCCGCGTCATTGGCCAGATGATCAAGTACCGCAACAAGGATGCTGCTAAGCCATCTCACCAAGTTGCTATGGGCCGCCAGCCCAGCACCAAATGGGACGACCACTTCGTCGAGGAGGTCAAGCGTGCTCTCGTCGCTTGCCAGGTGTTCTGCTTCTACCCGATCTACTGGGTCGTTTATGGCAACTTCTCGAACAACTTCGTCACCCAGGCAGGCCAGATGCAGGGTCACGGTATCCCCAACGATCTGATGCAAAACTTTGACCCCATTGCCATCATCGTTTTCCTCCCACTTGTCGACCGCTATCTTATGCCATTCCTCCGCAAGAACAAGATTCCGTTCCCTCCCATCAACCGTATTGTTGCTGGTTTCTGGATCGCCTCCCTTGCCATGGTCTACGCAGCCGTTATCCAGCACTTCATCTACAAGGCTGGCCCATGCTTCGAGCACCCTCTTTGCGATGCCGCCATGGACAAGAACGGCGTCATCCAGGGCAACAACATCCACATTGCCTCGCAAACCGGCGCATACATGCTCATTGGTATCTCCGAAATTTTCGCATCCGTCACCGGTCTCGAATACGCATACACCAAGGCTCCTCCTTCCATGAAGTCTTTCGTGCAATCCATGTTCCTACTCACCAACGCTTTTGGATCCGCCATTTCTGAGGCGTTGAACCCCGTTCTGTACGACCCTGCGATCCAATGGATGTTTGTTGGTTTGGCTGTTGCCTCGTTCATCGCAGGATGCTTGATCTGGATCATTTTCCACCATCTCAACGAGACTGAAGATGAGATGAACCAGCTTGATGAGGACTACGATGTTGACCCAACCTTGAGGCGCTCCAGTGTGCATAACGAGAGGACGGTTGGTCTGCATGACGAGAAGGTGTAAATATTTGAAGATGATGGGGATGCCTCGGTAATGATATATGAGGTAGACGAGAGTTGCGATCTTGACGATCCAACTGAATGAATGAACAATTCCACTTTCATATTGCTCTCTTTATGATTTTGCGGTGATGTTCGAGTGTCGAATTGTTTGATGCTAGGTGATGCAATGATTTGTGACTGAAATACTACCAGCCAACAACCAATTTAGTAAATGGAAGCCACCCCGCAGACTACAGATATATATATTAAACCATACTAGATAGGAAGCCCTGTAGTCTTCAAAGCCTTGTAGGAGTCTCCTATTGTATTACTATTACACCTCCCCGCAGCCTTCACCCCCTTCTCAATGTCTAAATTATCACCAACCTCACCCCCTCGTACCTTCCACCCTACAAAAACATCCCAACCGCAGACCCCACCGCCAACACCCCAAAAACCAACACGCCCATCACCGACCCCCCAGAAAACCCCCCTCCCACCACACTCGCCGCCCCCGTACTCGTCGCAGCCGCCGACCTCGTCGCCGCACTTCCCGAACTGGCACTCCCCGAGCTCGCACTCGCACTCGCACTCGAAGAACCACCCCCCTCACTAACCGGAACCTTACACACCACCACATCAACCCTCTTCCTCAAACACTCGCTCACCTCCTTCCACTCCTTCCCACTCTTCACCTGACACTGCGCCGTACACGGCATCGGCGTCCCGACGGCGCCCACGTCCCCGCCCTTGCAGCACTCGTACACGTCCCAGAAAGCGTGGTCGTTGGATTCGATGGCGTTGGAGATGGCGCAGACTGCCGCGGGGCCTTGGGGGGCGTCGACGAGGGGGAAGTTGGAGGGGAGGGGGGTGGGGCGCGAGGACGCGGCGCTGCTGGGGGTGCAGGAGTAGGCGGGGGCGAAGGAGAAGAGGGAGGGGATGAGGGTGGGTTTTGTGAAGGTGGAGGAGGGGAGGGAGGTGCTGTATGTGGTGTAGGTGTAGGAGAGGGAGGGGGTTGGGGTTTGGGTGGACATTTTGGTGGTTGTTGATTGATTTTTTTTGGTGGTTATGAGAGCGGGCGTCGGTGGTGATGATGTTGTTTTGTCGATTTCGGAGTTTGCTGTTTGCGAATTGAGATGTGGTGGTGATGTTTTTGGTTGTGTGAGGTGGAAGACGGAGTGGCGGTGGATTTTGTTATCCAGGGATGATGAAGATCTTAAGGAATGTGGTCAGTGGTAAGCATAAATATACGATCTGCATAACTAGCTTCGTAACCCGGCACGAGTCTAAAATTGGCACAAGCAATACGGATCTAGGAGGTGACGGCTCGTACACTTGTCAGCAAGAACACGACCATCAGCACGATGTGGATTGCGGGGGTGTCATCATCATCAATGGAATTTTATTTGGTAGCATGTTCTAAAGGCATTGGTACAAGATAGTTTAAACATGAAACAAGATACTCATAAAAACATTCCAGCCGCAGATCCCAACGCTAAAAGACCAAACATAAAAACTGCACTTTTTGATCCCCCTACGTGCATTACCTGATTGGTACTAGCCGCGCCCGTACTCGTTGCACCAGATCGTGCTGCGCCAGAACTGCCGGCTCCGCCAGTTCCAGTTGCGACAACTGTACTACTTCCTCCTGCTGAACCGCCTGCACCGCCAGAACCACCTCCTCCAGAACCACCTGCTCCGCCAGACCCAAGCATACCAGTCGCGTCAGCAGAATGCACCTTTAAAGAAGCCAATGTCGACCCAGCTGCCAAGAAATCGCTCGGCAACGGCATGAAATTGCTAAAATCCTTTCTTTCGAAATTGATAATGGGGGCCGGCGGGGTGGGTTTGGCCTTGTCGATGTCGCGATAGTTGATTGCTGCGATGGCAGGTGTAGGCATAGCGGTGAGTGATAGATCGGTGTTCATTGTTGATATCGTATCGTCGGATCGTATTCGTATCACAACTTGTAGGTTTCTGGAGCTCAATTCGGGATTGTATTCGAAGTTTGAGAGGTGAAGTACGTTGGCTAGATGGAGTATTTACTTGTTTCTTGTAATGTTTGGAAAGAAGAGAAATGTGGCGGTGCTGCGATATATATGCATTCCTTCATGTGCCATTGTTGCAATCTTGACAGTTCTAATATGCATCTAAATTTGGCACAGAAAAGTGATCTGGAAGTGGCTGAAGGGTTGGTTGATGGTAAGGAAGCTTGTCACGTGGTTGCACTTTGCGGATTGCGGAGGTTCATTCGGTGAATCTGGCCATGTGAGTGCTAGGAAGAATACTTCATGAAAGAACTATTTAGTCTGGGGAAATCCAAAGGGGAAAAGGAACATGAGAAATGCACGTTCATAGTTAGAATGAGACGCATGCAGAGTGGCTTGCATTAGTGCACTGCCCGAACGTTTGTGGCTAGTGCATATTCAGCCACAACAGTGTTGCATTGAATTAACAGCAACGAACAGTTGTAAGATTGCATCTTTGTATACTATGCGATACTTACTCTCTTATTTCTATGTGATTGTGGGGCCTCGCTCGACATACTAGGCTGATGCTTGCTTTAAACTGAAAGGACAATGTATTCTCGATCAACCATTGATTTGGACTATCGGGCAAGAACATCTCAATTGTCATCCCGTTCTATCTCCATTATTAAATTCAAGTAAAAATCTTTCAAGTTCGTCAATAAATGGAATTGATATGAGCTTTTACTTTTATATTCATTATTCACACTCTCCACGCCTCAACTCTGTCAAACTAGCATCCCTTCTGCGTCAACAGGCCCAAATCCCACGGCAGTGCGTTGTATGTCGCATTGGCCGTAGGATTGATGCCCTGATACAAGAACCTCCAAGTTCCGCAAGGCCCAATCTTCAATCGCTGATCGACATCAGATCGAATCATCTCACCATGGCTAATACTCTTGGTCCAATTCCTGCCAACGGGGAACTTAACATTGGCCTCGCCCATGAAGGGGTTCGCTTGGGTAGATTGCAGAGGGTTCCAGGGACCAGCAAGGTCCTTAGCAGTCCAGGACTTGAAGTATCGGACGCCGCCGCCAGATTGACCTTCGCCGATGCACTCGACGAGGAGGAGGTAGTTGGATTTACCGAGGGAGTAAACGTTGGCGGCTTCGAAGAGATCCTCCTTGCGGGGTTCAGAGAGGGCAATGACGGGCTCGCTCATGCCGGCAGGGAATTTATCGACGGGTGTTTGGCTGCGGTAGAGACGGCCGTTATCATCGTGCGAGAAAAGATGGCAGTTCTTCCTGTCGCAAATGACCCACATGTCGACCCAGTAGCCTTGCGAGGGAGTGATCAATCCCTCAGCAATGAGTGCGGGAGTGCCGTTGGGATAAAACACCTGAGGGGCGGTCCATCCAGCTGGGTTGCTAATATCTGGATTGGTGCTGTAGGCTGCGTTGTCGTTCTGGTAGATGAGGTACCAGAGTTTCTGAGGCGCAAAGTAGAAGACTTGAGGTGCAGCACGGTAACCAGCTCCAATGCCTGATTGATCGAGGTAGTAAAATGGAGCATCGTTCGCTTTGGCAATGTCCGTGAAATTGAAGTAAAGAAGGTTGTATCCTTCTGCCTTGGCGCTACTGGCGAAGACATGGTAAACACCCTTGTGGTGAATGATTGACGGGTCTTTGATACCAGCTAGCTGGCGGCTGTCATTCTTCGGTGCGACCAAGACATCGGTTGAAGTCCACGAGAATTTGCTAGGAAGGCCATCGTGGGGTTTAGGTGGCCCTGGTGGACCTGGTGGCGGTGGTGGTGGCGATGGTTGATATCCGTTAGGCACAGCCGCAACAACGGCTGCAAGCGCGAGGAAGAGACCTGGAAGCATGATGATCAGATGCGATGGGCTTGTGCTCCTGCGGTTGGAATTGATCCTTCCAGACCTTGTCTTTATAGTACCCGCACAGGCAGGATCTTCATAAATGAAGCCGCGGTCCAGGGTAGATCAGAACCCGCTCGAATGGAGGGTAAATTGACGGCAGAGTCGTTGACGAACATCACTTTGATCCGCCAATCATTTTCGCAGCGGTTGAGCGATCAGGTTCCCTTAGCCGAGACGAGGAAAAGCGTCTTGGATCTCCAGGTTTCTAGATTGATAAACGCGAGGCGGGGAAGCGGCCACGATACCAATAGTAGCAATAGTGGTAAAACCCCTGTGTATTTCATCTATGTCGACTACCTAACTATGGACTAGCCTCAGCCTTAGACATTTCACTAATACATTTCATTGGTTGGAGCGTTCAAAGGTGTGAACACCCACCGGGTATCCAGAAGAGCCGCCAACCTGGTCTCTTGCCTCCGCATAGCATACATAGCGTCAACGCTGCGTCTTCAAAGTTCTTGAGCACTTTCTCCAGCCGGCTTAGCTGACCGGGCAAAGCTCCGATTGCAGGAAAGCAATTGTTATGTCAACAAGTCTCGTATGAGTTCCCGTATCTCCAAGAGTGTCCGAAATCCAGGTCACCGGATTACAATAAAAAACTAACAGGACAAGTCGGACTAGTATTCTTCGTCGGGATCGCTACTCGGTGAGATAGGAGTGCTGATTCGCGGAGCCCAGGCCGGTGTCGGTTGTTTCTTATGGCTTCTATCTGGCGTCGCCGATGTAGTGACCGAATCGACACGAGATCGTGGACGCGGTGACCTAGATGCAGTGCGAGGTGGCGTGATAGAAAGAGCACCAAATCCTGCCATCATGTTTGGAAGTCCACCATTACGATCTTTCTGATTCGGAGGAGTACGAGGTCGCGGAATGAATTCTTGTTTCGAGACTGGCGGCTTGCTAGCACGAGATATTGGTTGTGATGCTAATTTACAGTCAGGGACCTCGTCGACATGTGACAGGTAGAAGCGAGTTTACCCATGTGATCCTTGAGGACCTGTTTTCCTCCCTCTAGAACAGCCAGTCTTTGCCGGAGTTCTGTACGTTGAACCCGCGTTTCTTCCGACTCCGATGCTATGTTCGCCAATTTCTCATCAGACATCTCAACGACCAAGTTGGGATCAAAAGTCGCGCTCAGATCTTTGATCAAACAGTTTTCGATAGCAAGCATGGCAACGTTACTAACGAAGACTTCTAAAGCCCGCTACAGTCTTATTAGCATATGAAAGTGAGTAACACGGGAACTGGACTTACTCTATAGTAACCTTGTACGAGATCTAAGATTTCTGAGTTCGTCAGGTCGACGGGTGGCTCAGCTTTCGGAGGACCGCCAAAAATCATAGATGGTTGGCCGCTGTTGTTTTGCCCAAACATATGTGGGGTGTTATTCCTCTCCTGTGATCGAGCCATTTTCATCTCGTCGAGTTCTCTCCGAAAGGTTGGATCGTATGCTGCTGGCATAGTCTGGGTATAGGGCAACAATAGTTCATCCAACTTTTCTTCGACCCTTCGCCATCGCAGATCGAGTTCCTGTTGGATGTGCTCAAGCATTAACATCCGGCGGGTTCTCTCATCCATTATAGATCCCAGGACCTCATCAAGATACTCTTGAACAGCCTGGAAGACCCGCTTGAGATGATACAAAGCAATATCCTTCCAGCCTTTAGACTGCTCGCGGAACACTAACCCAATGACTATAGGGTTGAATAATGTAGGTATGCTGGTCTGGCGAGTTTTGCGAACATACACTCCGATGTTCTTCTCCAGAAATCTCGCGCGATCTACATGGGTGGGCTCATTAAGATACTCCGGATATGCATCAACGTCTGGATATGATGTGATCGAAGTTCGTGTGTTGATCGACAGCTTGTCTTCAATTTCCCAAGTATGCCCTTTGCAATACATGATGTTAGCAAATGACAGGTTGAGGTTTTCTATCCTGGTTCGTAGAAGGCTCGAAGTAGCGTTATCAGAAGAAACATCGAAGAACGGGTCATTGTATTCGCCCCGCAGTGCGTTTTGAGTCAATGTGTGGAATTGTGTAGCATGTGAAGTAAGATAGACACGCTGCTGTTGAATCGTCTCACGAGTATCGCCCAGAGCTCTCAAACTCGTTGATGTTGATTCGATAGCTTCTTGAACAGCCGACACAAGCGAGGGCAGCTCCTTGCCGATATGCTCCAACAGCATGCGAGACAATTTAGCTCTGAGAGTAGTTATTCCAACATCATTTCGCGGAACTGATGCCCATAGACCGGAAGAAAAGAATTGCCGCTCAGTTTCGTCTCTCTCGGCATCGGTCTGTTCGCGTGTGGTAAAACTCCTGTTCCTGACAGCATGCCAACCATACTTGAGCCAATACCATTCGTTCTTGGCTAACTTTATAACCTCTTTTTCTGCATCGCTGCCTCGATCTACAGAGTCAGGTTTCGTGATTATGCCGAGTGTTCGAGAACTGGTAGAATCAAACTCTTTGAGTCGCGGAAATACTTTGCGGTTGCTCAAGTCATCTGAAGCTTGTACAACAGCTAAAATGATGGATTTGGGATCGCGCATGTAGCTTGTGACGAGAGCTTCAACTTTTTTCACGCCATCTCCGCCATCTTTTTGTATTTCGATCAAGCCAGGCAGGTCCACGACGGTCAAGGAGGGTAGATCTGGACCTGAGTACCGTACACGAAGAACATCGAAATAGATTGATTCAAGCAATTGCGGGTCTGGATTATCGAGGGCCATTTTAAACTTTGCCTTTTCGACAACTTCTGCGAATTTGAAGTTACCGCGCGAGGTGAAAGTCTCCTTGAACTCGGCGAGTTTGCGACGTTCTGCTGCTGGCCTTCCCGCTCCTGGAATGATCGTGCATACGATCTCAACTTCCGGCTCTTTTCTTAGCACAACCTCGGTGGTGAAAGTTGTACATGTTTTCCCGCCTTTCGTTGGGAAGCGCAAACGTGTTAAACCTTCAAGCAGAGAACTCTTGCCTGAACTCTGCTCTCCACAAACTATCAACTGTGGTAAACTAATACCATGATGGCCTAACCCCTGACTGCGGAGCTCATCGATCTTATCCAGAAGTTGGACTTGTTGTGGAGTCTGCAATTGATCTAAAGAGTCAACAGTACCAGCTGTTTGTTGATCGTTGGTCGATGATGAAGCGCCAGACATGACCGGAGAACTTGGTGTAGGATCCATATTGGATTGAACAATAATACAACGAGACTGAAAGAGAATGACAAGAAAATTTCGATATCTATTTAAGGGAAAGAAAGTGATCTGAGGTCTTGGAATGTTGGATGTAGTCCTTATATATCCAACTCGGCAAGTTTAAAGCTTTCTAATCGACCAACACGAGATGTACTCGTTCCTATCCCAGAAGACTCGTATTTCCGAACCCCGCATTTCATCGCGTATTGGAACTGTCGTGCTCAATGCCACACGCACGAGCAAAGGTGATTGACACCAATGATGCAGGTGCACAAGCATTACCCGCGCGCAGGAGTTGAGTTAAAGTTTCAGTGGTCGCGGCATTATCAGGGGTCCGCAGCCTGGCTGAGAAGTGTTCAGATGATTCTGATTGCACATGTTTACGGCGGTTAAACTCATTGCAGATAGGTGAAATCGAAGGCGTCGATTCGACCCGTACCAACAACAAGTCAGGTCATTGAGGGTGGTAGGAATGGTCGCAGGACTATTGCACTGCCTCAAGGCTGGTCCGCGCGGCCCGATCCATGTAACCAAGCACAAGCGCCGCCCTATAAGGAAGGCTTATATCGTGCGCATAGAATACACCAAACAGAAGCGTTGTGTGGTTTGATACCGTTAGTGCTTTTAATGAAGACGACCAAAATCGGACATGATTCCTAGAATCGTTGAAATGGTTCGCGCAGCATGAACCAGTTCGAAACATGTGGCGTTAATCTGAGTGCGGCACAGCAACTCGAGGGGCTGACCCAACATGTAGCCAGCCGCACAAAAGCTATTTGTAGCATATCAACAAAGTTTAGAGTTGGTAAATCGGCCCTTTGCTTCTTGAGTGTGGACGTTAACCGCCTGCGTACTTATCGGCTACCTGCTTGAATATGTCTTCTTGATATCTACACCCAATGCGAGTCCGAATGTAGCGAGCACGAGCTAGGTATGGTTAGCTCATCATATGCACACCAGGCGCGTAGTTCTCGGCAACCTTCTCCTCTTGCGACTCACCAGAAAAGTCAATCCCATAATTAGCAATATCTCCCAGCCTCCCGCATGCGCTTTACCCCTAATCAGTCCTTGCTGCAACTTCCAGAATCTAAACACTCCTATGAGCATGATAAATATTGCCATACTTATGAAAGTTATGCTCAACGGCCGCCCAATGACGTAGAATCCATATGATGGGTCTGGATGCATTGTACGCTGAAGTCGAAAGAGTTGTGCAATAATAACACCAGTCATGACGAAGACAAGCGAAGTGCGTAAGTATCCAAGAAACGTACGCTCAAGTGCTACAGCAGTCAACACATGCTAAAGAAAGAAATCCCAGGTACCCTGGAAACTTACCAAGATGGTCTCGATGTGCGCCATCGTCTATCGTTACACTGACATGCGTAGTCCAGAGTTTGGAAATACAGTGATACCAACGTGGGGGTACAGACGTTTGAGTGCTTCGCCCGTCACTCCCACTGGCCCTTCGCTGATCTACTCGAATGCTCGCATCGCTGATAGTAGAAGCTGAGTGCTGGAGACGACGACGAGAAGTTGCAGAGTCCTGTAAAGAAGAATTGCGGGAGCGCAGGCTTGCAAAGCTCGCCTGGGAAACATGGCGGACTTGAGAATCATCTCGATTTTGAATAGGTTCTAGTTCCCGTGCTATGCGTTGTCGTTCATATTGCACGCGCTCTTCAGAGTCTACATGCGGCTCGCGGTGTTCAGGTGTGCGTAATGCAGTGGATGAGACCATCAGTGACGAAGTTGTAGGTGTTATCTCCAGGGTCACTGGTCTGTATGCCTTTTAAACTTGACATGGAAGTATTACTTATAAAGACATGTTGCAACGCACGTTGTTGAATTCCCTCAAAGCTTGACACATAACGTTGCGCGTGTTACGGGTGCTAACGGTTCTTGTCCTTAGCTTCGTGATGATAGACGGACGGTGCGCTTGGAGCTTCTCGGGCCGTCGGTCGGCTCACCGGCTGCCGAACTAATTAACTACGAAGTAGGTACATATATCCGACCATGATGCACTTCAATAAACCGTTGTGGTACCAACATTTGAGATATTACCACGCGATGGACTTCTGAAAACATGGGAAATTGATGTGAATTTCTACTTTGATAGTTTGTATCCATTTCTCCCTACTCACTCCACCAGAACGCATATCAGTTTTGGTTAAGGAATGGGGGTCCACCAATAACGCTACTTGAAATCCGCAAGGAACTTCTTGTGTTGCTAAGCCAGTGGGCCGTTGGAACGAGAATCAATAATTCTCCACTATACTTTCTTTAGTATCCCCTCTTCCTATCAACCTCATTGATCAACTTGTTGCCACTCCGCAGTCTCTTCAAGTTCTCTCTCAGCAATTCGAATGCTCTGTCTGCATACACATCCGTCGAGCCGCTGACATGGGGAGTGATCAAGACATTGGGTGCCGTCCACAGTGGATCATCTGCAGGCAATGGTTCTGGGTCGGTAACATCAAGAGCTGCACCGCCAATAAGACCATCTTGAAGCGCTTTGATGAGCGCTGGCTGATCAATGATTTGACCTCTTGCAATATTGGCGACATGGGTCCCTCGAGGATTAGATTTGTGTAAAATTTGGAATTCAGGTGTGGAAATGAAGCGAGTTGTTGCTTTACTGTGAAGTTGTCAGAAGATGGAGAGATATTAGGAGCTAAATTGGTCTTCACTTACGTCAACGGTACAGCAATAACCAGAAGGTCGATCTCCTGTTTCAAAAATTCATGCACATCCTCCTTGTTCGTGCCGCTATACCAAGCGCTTGGAAACTCGCCCTCTGGATCGCCAGTCCCAGGAACGATGTAACCGGTGTCCTTCTTTGACTCTGGTGTGTTGCGTGGCGATGCTGTGTATGCAATGACATCCATTCCCATAGCTTTAGCGACGCGAGCAACTTGTCGTCCAATACTTCCATAACCTAGTATTCCAACTCGTTTTCCTACCCGATCGCTAACATTCAAGCCTGAGGATTGGTCCCAATCTTTCCACCTTCTCTCTTTCTGCATCTCGTATAATTTTGGGAAACTATGAGAGCGCACCAAATCCATCATGATGACCCATTCGGCGATTTGCGGACCGTGGATACCATTGGCAGAACATAACGGAATCTTTGAGTCAGTGAAGATTGGATGTTGGGAAATATGATTGGTCCCTGCCGAGAAAAATTGAATGAATTTAGTATTCGGGATTAACTGGGGTCCCTTGGGAAGCCAGAAAAGTGTTACAAAGACGGAGGCACGGGCCAACAGTTCTAAAGGTAGTATTAGCCACCTATCATCCTGTATGCAGGGTGACATAAGAGATTGCTGGTGCAGGAACAACTGTTCAAAGCACCGCCCCATACACACCTGGATCAACATGGAGTTCTTGTCCATGACCAAATTTTGATTCGAAGAATTTAACTTCCAAGTCTTTGAATTCCTCTTGTAATCCTGCAATTCCCTTTTTGGCGGCCTCTTCCGGGATCGGAAGTGTGCAAAGCACAAGCTCTTTCTCTTCTACCGATTGTTTTAACGGCAATTCAGGTCCTCCTCCCATCATTACCATGGAGCCGGTATTATGTTGCTTGAATAGAATCCAGACTGCGACTTGATTTGATGGAAATACACCGTTGATTCAAGATGTGATTTGAAATTCCCAGTGAATGTGTTTAGGTGTCGTTGATGTAGAGTAGAATTGGTGGGGGCGACTAATTGTTATATAGTGGAGAAGGGTGGGGCAGATATGGCCTAGCAATATCATAGCTAGGTGACGTGCTTACTCGTACCTTTAAGTTGAGCGGCACCCCAGCTGGCCTATTCGTTACGAGACATATAAGCACAGGTAGTGTGGGACGCCCAGCGCTAAGGAAAAGACCTAGGCTTCGCTGAGCTATTAGAAATGATCGTCGGTAGAATTGTCCTTATCTCCGGCTGTTCATCCACCACTATCTGCCCAACAGGTGACGACAAGCTTTCAATGGTTATATTTTTATGCTACAAGCCGACCTGGGTCTAGGCGTGATAGACGATGTTACGAACAAGTGATTTCAGAAGGTTGGTATCATTTCCAAATATTTACGTAGATTATTCCGGCTCTTGACCTTTCCATTTTTCTCTTACAGCACCAACATCTATCTCGCAAACCTCTGCATGCCTTAGGATAGCATGTGCCTTCTTTACAACAGGCACATCAATCATCTTACCATCTAGCGTCCACGCCCCACGTCCAGCTTGGCTTGCCTTCTCGTCAGCGATAGCTACTCTTGCAGCCCACTCAACTTCTTTTTCACCTGGGCTGAAGGTCCTGTGGCAGACTGCTACTTGGCTTGGGTGTATGCATTGCTTGCCGTTGAAGCCTAATCCTTTGCCGCTCAAGCACTCTTCCTCCAAGGTCTTCAAACCTGCGTCACCCTTGTAACTTGTGCACACGAGGTCGATTGTGGACGGGAGTTCAGCGGCCCGTGCAGCAGTCGCAATTGCTGATCTCGCATATAAGAATTCAGTGAGTGAGGGTGTTCGTGTGATACTCATGTCTTTTGCAAAGTCTTCGGCCGCAAAAACAAGTCCGGAGAGGTAGGGGCTGGCTTTACAAATTTCGCTCAAATTCTGGATCGATTTTGCGCTCTCAATCAAGGCGATAATCCTCAAAGGTTCCTTCTTTCCCTTCTTTCCAATTTCCGTTGGATGTCTCTCAGGACTCAAGTGCCTGATGACATCTGTCACGAAATGTAAATCCGCAGCGCTTTCGCACTTGGGCAACATGACCGCGTCCAAGTACTCGCCCTTCAGCACTTCTGTCAGGTCGTCCAAGGCAAGGCCTGAGTCTACACTATTTATGCGCACACACATCTCTTTAATGCCAGATGGTCGTTGCTTGTTCAAGATATCGCGTAGATTCGAGCGTGCTTCGGATTTCATATGTGGTGCAACGCTGTCTTCAAGATCGTACGTCACATTATCGGCGTGCATCGCAAAGGATTTCTCCAACATCTTCTTAGACGAAGATGGCACTGTGAAGTGTCAGTCACTTTGAAGATCGCAGCCAAGGAAGGGCGATTAATACCATACATGCACGCCCTGCGTATTATAGGAGCTGCCATGATGCTCTCAAGTCTCAATGGCAAGATCGAAGATATACTACAAAGAGAATGAAGGTCAATTGCAGCAAGACCGGCTTTACATGTTTGGTGCTCACATAGCCTATCACCCTATGACGTGCGGGGGCAGTTAACCGTAGCTGCACCTCCGCAAACGCCGACTTCCCGACGTGATGCAGGCGCGTTCCGCTAATGCCACGCTTCCATCCAAAAGTCAAGACAGCAGGTCGACATACACAACAACCCACTACCCATCATGGAGACTGCCCAGCCAACCCCCGCCCCCGGGTCGCTGAGCTGGAAACTCAGCAGCCATCCAATTACTCTGCTCACTTTCCTCTTCTTCCGCATCTGTACGTCCCCTTGAACCTCACCCATGCGACAGAACACATTCGATATCTATACGACCTCATAGCCTGGTACTCTTGCAATGATAAGAAAGCCTAGAATTAACTTGCTTTGAATAGCATCCCTCCTCGTATACCTTCTCGGCCTACAACTGCTCTCTAGCAGCTTCGTCATGATCTTCATCATCACTATCCTCCTCCTTGCAGTCGACTTTTACTACCTCAAGAACATTGCCGGACGCCGCCTCGTTGGTTTGCGCTGGTGGAACGAAGTCGATACCAACACTGGTGATGGACGCTGGGTGTTTGAGAGCGCAGACCCAGAAACTAGGGAGCAGAATGCAACAGATAAGCGCTTCTTTTGGATGGCGCTTTACTTGCAGCCAGTGCTATGGGTTATACTTGCGATTTTCGCATTGATCGGGTTGAAATTTATTTGGTTGACGCTGGTTGGTAAGTACTACGCCTATTTCTCAGCGTTGAGCTCGGTGTGATGGCTGCCTGAGTGACATCAGGTGGTTTCTGCGGGAATTGATGCTAACATTGTGCAGTTATCGCCCTTGTTCTTACTATCACGAATACGCTCGCATTCTCCCGTTGCGACAAGTTCAGTCAGGCCAGTGGCTTCGCTTCTAACGCGATATATGGCTCTGGCTTGGCCAGGAATCTTGCGGGTGGTATGGTCAGCAGCTTCTTTAGGCGATAGCCCTAGGTGGAAAGGTTTCGGCTCACAGCTCAAATTTCATCGATGCCTTGGGACATTGTAGAATTAAAGGCGGGTTTTCAGGCGTCTGGTTAAGATCACTGGGCACTTCATATTCTAAACATGATATCCTACGCATAATGCGAAGAGTGTTTTATTATATTATAAATGTATGCTTTGCTTCTCAATCATTTGTGCTATTATGTTAGATCGCCATTGCAAGCTATGAGTGCATTTTCATGTTTCCACACCTGTGCTTCTCTTTGTACATTAACTTCTCATGGTACATATCCAGATCCTCCCCAATAAAATTTCCTTAAGCTCGTCTCCTCCTCCGCGATACCCCTCCGAATCTTATTACTCAAAATCTCCACCTGCCGCTCATGCTCCCATGTAGGAGTCTCCGCACCAGTGATCCCAATGAAGCGCGCAAACATGCGCATTTTGACTTTAAGCCGCTCTGCGTCATTCAGTTTGCAATTGTCTGGCAGTTCTGAATCGTTGCTGAGAATGTCTCTGGACCAATCCATAGTTTGTGGGTACTGGTAGGTGAAGAGAGAGGGTGTGGATTGTGAGTAATAGTGGGCCATGGCATCGAGTTGGTTTTCTGTAAGGCAAAATAGGGCCAGCATTGTCTTTGGATAACCTGGTGCTGGAAGACCATTCTGGACGTGGACTATGGGCGCGATGGCAAGACGCATTTGTGAGAGTTTGCTTGCGAATGCCGGATTGCGTTCATGTAGTGGCATCTTTCTTGCTAGTCGTCGTTGCAAGATAGAGCATTCGGCTTTGGTTGCTTTCTTGATCTCGTTTGTCTCGCTCATACGTTTTGGAGGCATAGTTTTGGATTGGTTACGTTGCTCTTGCTTATGATATTGTATTTATCTGGTTGAGTGTCCAGCACGGCATCCAGAAGTAGAGGTTTTCGGTCGTCAGGTTGGGCGGGGAAGAATTTGGTATAACAAGCTAAGAGCGAAGAACAATGCCTAACAATGTTGTGACAGCTTTATTGTGCGCAAACGACAAAGCCTGGGACAGAAGAAAATAACCATTGTCAGCTGTACCCCTTGTGGCACAATTAAGACACTGTAAACTTTGTGAAGTGGCTACCTTCGAATGTTGTTGTCTGAGTCACGAGGTCAGTGCCTTCCTCATGATGGGAATTGTCTTGCACAGTGCCCTTGACTTCCATGCAGTCATGGCAGAGGACAACTCGGTACCCAGTAACGGCCTTCAATTACGGCCTGTAGTCTTCTAGGTTGTTGTCTCAAAGAGCTTTTGGACCACCAGAGTGCCAAACCAACCTGGCTCCTTTTATCTCGCTTTCTGTGCTGGATAGTAAACAACTCCTCGCTGAGTTTGAGAGTTGCTGGCTATCCAGCACCAGGACTAGTGGGCATATGTGAAGGCTAAATTTAGAGACGTTCTACTATACCGTGTTGTGTTCCGAGAGGGATCATCATTGGTAGCTCATCCACTCAAGATACCCTCGAGGGACACATCATTGTCGGCGCCTCCAATCGGTGCAGTCTGTTTCCAAAACTTGCTGAGATGCCTCGCGCCACTGCCACCAAGATTAGCAAAAGTCCCGTGATATGAAGAGTGGCAAATACCTGTCGCATAGAAATGTCACAATGCGATGTCCTGGACCAAGCTCTTTCGCGAGTTTGGTAGCAGCAACGCCTGTACAAGTCAGTCCATGTCACGGAAGAGCATACGGCCTACGTACAGTTCACAGCGGACGAACTGCCAACGAAGATGCCGTCGTGCTCGACCAACCAACGGGCCATGGCAATCGCTTGATTGTCGTTCACTCTGATCGCATCATCAATGAGCTCCCTGCCTACATCAAAATTACGTGTGACTCGGTTGATGCCAATTCCCTCAACAATGGTGTCAACCTGATGTCGGCGTCGTGTGCCTTCTCTTTCTTTGGGATCAAACATGACTCCGTACTTGATGCGATTCAATAATCCGCTTCCAGGAGGGTCTGCCAGAACAATCTTGAGATTTGGGAGTTTCGATTTCAAGAATAAAGCCACGCCTGATATCGTCCCTCCCGTACCAGCGCCGCTCACAAAAGCATCTAGGGAGCCTCCTGTCTGTTCGTAGATTTCGGGTCCAGTACCAGTGAAGTGTGCGCGCCAGTTGGCCTCTGTCTCAAATTGATCCGCGAATAATCCTCTCCCAGGTTTATCAGGGTTTGCAGTGTGCTCCAGCGCTCTTGTTCGAGCAAGATTCACGAACTGATTTTGGTCAACAATGGGCGCTGGCCGTACTCTTTCTACCTCAGCGCCAAGCTTCAAGAGCAGATCTGACTTCTCGATTGCCATATCGTCTGGCATGCAACTGTTGGTCGTTAGTTCATTTTGCTTTTTCAACTACGTGGTTAACGCACATGTGTGCCTTGTAACCTCTGGCTCTACATATTGCAGCAAGGGAAATCCCTGTACTCCCGACGGTGCCCTCGTAAACTGTGTCGCCAGAGTGAGGGACGAGTAGGCCTTTTTCTTCTGCCTGCATGGAGATTAATTAAGGCAGCCGTCAAACGTATGGCAAACTGATTATATACCATTTCGATAATGCTGAGAGCAACCCGATCTTTTGGACTATTTCCGGCGCCGTTTAAGAACTGGTATTGCTCATTAGTATTGCATTGATTCAAAGCAGCTAAAAATGGGCATATTTACTTCCGCTTTGACGAGTATATCACATCCTGTGTACTCAGACAAAGATTTGATCTTGATGAGGGGCGTGTTTCCGATACATCCTTCAATGCCCTCTTTTATATTCTCAACAGTTTTCTTTGGTGTTTTTTTCGCGTTTATCAAACTTTTCTCCACCGTATTAGAGTTACTAATTCTCTTCAATGTGGAAAGTATTTTCTGGTAAATATTTTTTTCATGCTCATCTTGTTCGCAAATATGCTGATTGAGCGCAACTGTTACAGTGACGCCCAAAATAAATGCCCCGAAGATGTAATATCTCGAACGGTCTGACATTTTTGTGCAAAATGTAGAATTATGCGTGGTGGTGAAGATGTGGGATGTTCCGAAAGGTGGAGCTCTGGTATTCTTGGCATAAACCACCCGCACAACTCACCACGTGCTTGCGCGCTCATAGCTCTTCACATCATCGCGCCTAGGGTAGGACTGTAGCTCCGGCGTCAATGGACTCTCCGGTAGTCACACAGATCTTCCGTCAGCTATTTTCGCACCGGGCATCGCAATGTCTCGCACGCGGAGCTCGACCAGCGCTCGCAGCTGTCCGCCCGCCGCAAATCCAACGACGAACCAAAACCACGAGATTCGCTGAGGGAGAGACAACAAGAGAAAGCAGATGGACGCCGCGGAAGAACACATTCCCTCAGGAGCGTACTGAAGAATTTGAGCGCTACCCGACCGTCACGGCAGATATACTGCGCAACAGAAAAGAGCGACCACGGCGGGTAAAGATGCTGATGCGAGACTTCATTGAGGGTTAGTCACTTGTTTCTACTCCAACGGAAGAGAGAGTGTTCATGAGAAGAACTATATCAGCTAACACTATATCAGACAGCTTATATAACCCAAGTTATGGCTACTTTTCCAAACAAGTCGTCATCTTCTCCCCCGGCGACCCGTTCGATTTCAATTCCATGTCATCTGAGGTGGAATTTTTCAACCAATTGAGGCACCGCTATACCGCCTTCGAAGATGCATTAGACTTCCAAGAGCCAAACGATCTCCGCCAACTCTGGCACACACCCACGGAGCTTTTCTCGCCCTACTATGGCGAGGCAATTGCGCGGTACCTAGTGGAAGATTACAAATACAACTTCTACCCATACCATGACCTGAACATATACGAAATGGGCGCAGGAAACGGAACCATGATGCTGAATATCTTGGACTTCATTCGAGACGTGCATCCCGAGGTTTATGAGCGGACAAAATTTAAGATCATTGAAATTTCAAGCCAGCTTGCACACTTGCAACAACAAGGCCTTGGTCACTCAGCCTATGCGAGAGGGCACTCAGACAAGGTCGAGATTGTAAACCGATCCATATTTGACTGGGACACCTACGTTTCGTCGCCGTGCTATTTCCTTGCACTCGAAGTTTTCGATAACTTTGCGCACGATGCCCTCAAATACGACTTCGAAACTGGCGTACCATATCAATCCCACGTTGTCATTGATCCCCGTGGTGAACTTTTTGAATATTACAGCCGGACGCTTGACCCGGTTGCTGCCAAATTCCTCGAGCGGAGACATGCTGCTTGCAAATCATACCCACACCCACTACAAGGGTCAAGGGTCATGCAGAACCTACGGAGCCTGCTGCCGTGGCGGGGAACCCTGAGCCAGCCAGAGTATATTCCGACCCGTCTGATGCAATTTTTTTACATGTTGTACGAGAAGTTTCCCAATCATAAGTTGATTAGCAGCGACTTCCACAAACTGGGTGACGCTGTGGAGGGCTTTAATGCGCCCGTCGTACAAACAAGGTACAAGCGTCAGATGATACCGGTGACGACACCCCTCGTAAGTTCATTCCTTCTTGTTTGTGAACAGCCTGTATTAAAAACTCTAGGTTCATCAAGGCTATTTTGATATTCTGTTCCCTACCGACTTCGAGGTGATGGAGCCTATGTACACAGCCATAACAGGGCGCTTTGCACGCACTTATCTTCATGAGGATTTCATGGCTGGTAGAGCCGACATCGCAGAGACTAGTACGAAGAATGGGGACAATCCGCTGCTGAGCTGGTATAAAAATGCCAGTGTCATGATCACATTGTAGTTACATACAAAAAGCCAACGGCATTTTAGTCATGCTAGAGCAAACATATCAATGAAGAAAGAATAGACCAGTCCGCTCAACGCAACGCAATCTCCTTCTCTTCTCCCGTTGCCTCAAGCTTCTTCCTCTGCTCAGTATATTTCTCCAGGCCCACGTGGCTATTGATCCAATCTAACACAACCTCATGCCAAAACAGACTATTCTCTGGCTTAAGAACCCAATGATTCTCATCAGGGAAGGTCAAGAATTGACTTTCCACACCCCTCGACTGCAAAACATTGAACGCCGCCAGACCCTCACTGATAGTCAGCCTGTAATCAAGCTCACTATGGATAATGAGATGCGGCGTATCCCAATGCGCCGTAAACTTGCTAGGGTCCCATTTCGCCCAGTGCTCCGGCTCGTTCCAAAGAGTGCCTTTGAGATCATGGAAGGGGAAGTAAAGTTCTTCAGACGCCATTTGGCCGGTCATGCTGAATACGCCGTCGTGTGTAACGAGTGCTTTGAATTTTCGGCCCAGTGGGTGGCCCTGGATCCAATTCATCATGTACCCGCCGTAACTTGCGCCTAGTGCGACGGCGTGGTCGGTGTCGACGTATTTCACGTGTTTCTTGATGTATTCGAAACCCAAGACGAGATCTTCGTATGGAAGTCCGCCCCACTGGCCTCGGATAGCATCGGTGAAGTCTTGCCCGTAAGATGTACTTCCTGTTGGGTTGGGGCAGATGACGACATAGCCTTGTTCAGCAAAGACGGCGGGATTCCAGCGTGTGGACCAGGCGTCTTCCCAGGCGCCCTGTGGACCACCGTGGATCAAGTATGCGAGTGGGTATTTCTTGGAAGAGGAAAAGTTGCTGGGTTTGACGACCCATGCGTGGACGGAGGTGTTGGATGCTGCACCTGGCCAGTGAAGTTCGTCCACTTGGTGGTGCGACAAGCCCAGTTTGGAGCCAGAGTTTGTGTTGGAGGAAATGTACTTCGTTATGAGTTGATCCGGTTGCGAATCGAATGGGCGCTCATCCGTAGGCAAGCTGTATACGTCTTTGTGGTCCGAGCGAGACTTGAGAGGAACAATGGAATAAAGGCTGTTCTCAACAAGGCTGGTAGAGCTCAAGAAGATGTCACCGTCTTTGAGAACTTGAGCTGAACCAATAGCCCCGCCTTTGACGAGCAATGATGGTAACGACCAGTCCTCGTCTTTGGACTTTGGAGGGCCGACCTGGAACAGAGATCCTCGTCCATGCTCTTCAGCAAGGAAGTAGAGATGCCAATCATCTGGACTCCATGCAATAGATTGAGGGCTCCTGTCCCATTTACCCTTGCCATCTTTCGATGCGAATAGGGGTGTTACCTTGGATGGTTTTTCCCAATCGTGAATGATGAAGGCTTGGTTCTTATCCGATTCGTAGCCGTCTGTCCTCATTGAAAGGAACGCGATCATCTTTCCAGAAGTCGACCAGACAGGGCTAGTGCTGGCACCTTCGAAACCGTCAATAGGTACTTTTTCTATCTTTGGGAAGTCTTGGTAGAAAAGATTATGCCAGAATCCTAGCTTCGCGACCACGTAAATGTTTGTCTTCGTATGCGTAGCTGGGTTGAGGTCTGGGTCTTTGGAAGTGAATACAAGACCAACTCTCGAAATATCAAAGTGGTCCTTTCCACCAAAAGGCTCAATGGGGCTTTCTAGTTTAGTTCCTTGGAGGGCATTCTTCAGGCCGATGAAGCCAAATGTGCCATCTTCTTTCTTGTGCAACTTTCCAAGGAAGATAGCATTGCGATGTTCGTCCACATAATGGTCCCAATGCCTTACAAAACCAGAAGTGTAAAGCCTTCCGGAACTATGCGGCTTCTCTGCTTTTTGAGGGTTGAGGAGCAAACCATGAGTATCTGCTTTGCCAGATACAGCGAAAGCGAACCAACCGGCACCGAGATCCTTGACTTTGAGATCACCAACTGGGCCATCAAGGGTTCCAGCAGTGTGTTTGCTTCATAGGAGTGTTAGTATAGTAATAAGGCAGAGGCTGGAATCGGGTACCTTTTTTCGAAATTCTTCGGACTCCCAACTATGATGTTTGTCGTGCCATCCTCTTCGGATGTAAGGTAAACAATTGTATCATCATCAAGCCAATTGGGCTCACTCGCAGAACTATTATCTGTGATCAAAGTTGTTTGCCGGCTTTTGGTGTCCAAGATGCGAATCTCAGAATGCTTCTTGTGCTCCGCAAAGCTATACGTTGAAACGCTATACAAGACTTTTGAAGCATCGGAATTTGGAAGTCCTTGAGACCGCCGAGGGGCCTCCAAAAGCACCTCCGGCGTGAACTTGGTAGCTCTTACGGTCATGTTGAGATAAACAATGATATACGTAGCGAGGTCAATTCTGGTTATTGGTAAGCGAGGAACTCAAACACAATATGATGACAGGGTGATTGCGTTGCATGAGCATTCTGTTGATGAATCCATAGAAGGATTAGTCATTACAAAGCCACGAGATGGTGCAATAGGTGAGGCTCAACTCCCGTCGAATTGTCCAACAGCAACGCAAAGCGATGGTGACCATCATATCTTTAGCGAAATAAGCCATTGGAAGCTACTTACCACAATATTCACTTGCAAATGCGACTTTGATCACTCAATCTAAGGAATTGAGCTTCAGAGTCGTGGGTGTGTTGAGCAAGAGTACCACGATGTTGACAGCGTGATGCGTTACTAAAACAGATGTGGTTGGTCGAACCCCTCACGACCAGCCACCCAGGACCTGCACCATTTAAGTTGCACACGTCATTGCCGACAGGTTCCCACAAAGACGCTTGCCCCACAAATGAGCAAAAATGGACACCCCGCAGCATTCACATGGAAGTGCTATCATCTACCCATACAGCCGGGAGGTATATAATATAGCTAATTTTTTAAACTGACAAATTTCAGTCCAGGGACCTTGACAAAAGTCCTGTGGCGCAGTGGTAGCGCGCCGTTCTTATAAGTTTCGTCAGACGCTTATGACTCTCATTCCGAGCAATGCGGATGCCGTGGGTTCGAGTATGTCACACTGCACTCTTCGTGTTCTTGATCTTATCCTAACAATCTTCCAGACCCCACCAGGACTAAGATCCCATACTCTTTTGTTCTTTTTGCCGAATCGACGGATATCGATCGCTCCTTTTTGCTCATTTCTGCATGTTTATAGCGCTACCTTTACTTGCTCTCGTGAAAATCTACATGTTTATTACAAGCAAGAAGACATCAAGCATGCAATAGCTCAACTAATATATTGAAGTATGGTTTCAAATTGCCTATCAAAATTCATCCTGGCCCACCCACTCTTCGTTTTTCAAGGCTTAATTTCAACTCGCCAAGTCCTATAAATTTTGGAAGAACAGTCTAATGAATACTGTGAAATCTGGTAAGGAATCCCAACATTGCTCATGTATGGCGGTCATTGATAGGTCAAGATGCAAGTCTAGATGCATGTAGAGCATATATATAACACATTTGGAGTTACTCTCTATTTTGAACCAATTGAATTCGTCTTACGTCTTATAATATATGCTGTTCAAAAGATAAACATTCCAAGAGTGTTGCATAAGGCTGACAATGAATTGTGGTGTGTGCTAAGGGACCCTAGCTAGTGCCTCGGGCGGTGGCAGAAAAAGTTGCGGGCGTCTCGAACTCAAGCTTCGAGACCAGCCAACTTTCTCTACGAACACCAGATTGACCACCACCAAAACACAAAAGCCGATTCTACACGTCGAGACCTTCCACAGGAATTTAGCGATCAAGGATTCGCCGCTTAATCTCCTGCGCTGTTAGAGTTGCGTGAGCTGTGTTCAGCACAGTGAGCAAGCTCTTCAGGCCAGCAAAATGCCGAAGAAGGCTATGTATGTGGACTCCATTGTTGTCAGTTTTATTTGATACTGACGGATATCCAGTGACTCACGTATACCGGCTCTGATCCGAAACGGCGCACAGGTACGCATTGACGTAAATATCATGGCGCAAACTTCGCTCACATCCTGCAGGAGAAGAAACGAAGCTTCTTCGTTGTAGTTGGCGACAGGCAGAAGGATGTTATCGTCAATCTGTATCACATCTTACTGAATGTGGATGTCAAGTTGAACAAGTCGGTACTATGGGCATACAAGAACAAGCTACTCGGCTTCTCGAGGTATGCAGTCGCAAAGAGTATGGTCCATGCAAAAGACTGACCTTTTGTAGCCACCGAAAGAAGCGCGAAAAGAAGATCAAGAACGAGATTAAGCGCGGCATTCGTGACGTCGACACCGAAGATCCATTCGAACTATTCGTCTCGACGCAGAACATCCGATATGTCTATTATAAAGAAACAGAGAAGATTCTAGGAAATACATACGGCATGTGCATTCTGCAAGACTTTGAGGCGCTCACTCCAAACTTGCTCGCACGGACAATCGAAACAGTGGAGGGAGGTGGACTGGTTATTCTGCTATTAAAAGGCATGAGCAGCTTGAAACAGCTGTACACCCTGTCCATGGATATTCATTCAAGATACCGCACAGAGGCACACAGTGATGTGGTTGCGCGATTCAACGAACGCTTCATTCTTTCACTTGGCAAGTGTGACAGCTGTTTGGTGGTAGACGATGAACTTAATGTGCTGCCCATCTCGGGTGGCAAGCATGTCAAGCAATTAGCACCCCCAGATCCAGAGCTGGAGGGCAAGACTCCCAAAGCTATCGAACTTGCAGAGATCAAAGAGTCATTGGCAGATTCGCCGCCCGTCGGTGATTTGATCAAGCTTGCCAAAACCGTGGATCAAGCAAAAGCGCTTCTTACATTTGTCGATGCGATCGTAGAAAAGACCTTACGAAGCACGGTTACCCTGACAGCAGCTCGTGGTCGTGGAAAGTCTGCAGCTCTGGGCGTGGCAGTTGCAGCAGCAGTTGCGCATGGCTACAGCAACATCTACATTACATCGCCAAGCCCCGAAAACTTGAAGACGTTGTTCGAATTTATCCTCAAAGGCTTCGACGCGCTCGGATACGTTGATCACCAGGAATACAATATCATGCAGTCAACAGAACCAGATATGGCCAAAGTCATTGTGCGCATCAACATCCACCGACAACATCGACAAGTCATTCAGTACATCAAACCAGAAGATGCCCATCACTTAGGCCAGGCAGAGCTGCTCGTCATTGATGAAGCTGCAGCTATTCCTTTGCCGTTAGTTCGCAAGTTAATGGGTCCCTATCTAGTCTTCATGGCTTCAACGATCAATGGTTATGAAGGCACGGGTCGATCACTTTCTCTGAAGCTCATTCAGCAACTCCGGGATCAATCCAGAGGTGGCAATTCGAATGGTGCCGCCCAAGTTGTTGATCGCTCTACAGGAAAAGAGGCCAAAGATGGAGCAGAACATGCTATGGCCGCTCGCTCTCTTCGTGAGATTACACTCTCAGAGCCAATTCGATATGCGCAAGGCGATTCTGTGGAGCGATGGATGAACGACCTGCTCTGCCTCGATGCCACCTTACCCAAGGCAAAGATGAATACGCAAGGTTGCCCGCACCCAAAGGAGTGTCAGCTGCTACATGTCAACCGCGACACCTTGTTTTCGTATAACCCAGCTGCTGAGAAATTCTTGCAGAAGATGATGGCGCTTTACGTTGCCAGCCATTACAAAAACACGCCAAATGACCTTCAGCTTATGTCTGATGCACCTGCCCATCAGCTTTTCGTGCTCGTTGCTCCTGCTGAGGAAAACAAATTGCCAGAACCGCTTTGCGTCGTGCAGGTAGCTCTCGAAGGACAGATCAGCCGAGAAAGCGTGCTCAACAGCTTAAGCCGAGGACAACGCGCAGGAGGTGACCTGATACCCTGGATTGTCTCTCAACAATTCCAGGACGAGAATTTTGCCAGCCTCTCTGGTGCACGTATAGTCCGAATCGCGACAAACCCAGAGTATGTCAAGATGGGATACGGATCCCGAGCGCTTGAATTGCTTGTGGACTTCTATGATGGTAAGCTGGCAAGCTTGTCTGAAAACGAACCTCGAGAAGTAGAGGAGATGCGAAGAGTCACCGAAGCCGAACTTGAGGACTCGTCGCTGCTCCAGGATAACGTCAAGGTCAGAGAAGCAAGCGAAATGCCTCCTTTATTTGCTCGCCTTCCAGAGCTTAAGGCTCCTCAACTTGATTACATTGGTGTTTCGTATGGTCTTACCCAACAACTCCACAAGTTTTGGAAACGAGCATCGTTTGTCCCGGTATATCTCCGTCAAACACCAAATGATCTCACTGGAGAACACACGTGCATCATGCTTCGTTCGTTAGAGACGACTTCTTCCGATGGTAGTTGGGTCGCAGCTTTTGCAAAGGATTTCCAGAAACGATTCCTCTCTCTCCTCGCTTATCAATTCCGAACATTCTCATCAGTAACATCCTTATCGATCGAGGAATCTGCATCGGCAGGCTCCAAACTAGATGCTGATCTCGCTGCTAGACCAATCACCAAAGCAGAACTCGATGAGCTTTTCACGCCTTTTGACCTCAAACGCCTGGATTCCTATGCGAACAACATGCTTGATTACCATGTTATTCTCGATATGCTTCCCTCGATAGCTCATCTGTACTTTACTGGACGTTTGAAAGAAACTGTCAAGCTGTCCGGTATCCAACAAGCCCTTGTCCTTGCAATTGGCCTTCAACGTAAAGAGTTCTCAGATGTGGCGAAAGAGCTTAACCTCACCTCCAGTCAGCTGATGGCCATGTTCGTCAAGATCATCCGGAAAGTCGCAACCGCTTTCCGCGGTGTAGTCGAAGGCGAGGTAGAAAGAAGCATGCCGGAAAAGATGGAGGTCGAGCAGAATGGAGATGATAACGATGATGAGGATGATGGTGCACAGCGACGATTCCAGCCCCTTGAGAAGGATCTGCAAGAGGAATTGCGAGAAGGTGGTGACGAAGTACTGGCGGAAGAACGAGAAAGAGCGCGAAGCTTAATAGATGCTCTACCTCTGCATAAGTGAGTTTCATGCTTGAACGATCATCTGGAGGTACCATAAACTAACCGTGTATAGGTATGAAATTGGATCAGGTGCCACGGATTGGCAAGATGCGGAACGTGCAATCAGCAAAGCTGCTAAGAGCGGTAAGACTGACAATTTGACTGTCAGCGTGAAGACTGGAGAGAAGAAGAGAAAGGTTGGCGAAGCTGTAGAAGAGGCGTACAAGGAAGCAGAGAAGTTCAAAGAGGGTGGAAAGAAGTCCAAAAAGCACAAGTCTAGCAAGCGGTAAGGGCTTCGGTAGACGGGATGCACTATATGGTTGAGTACTCGCATAAAAGGTGTTAAGGCGTTTGATATCCGGAAAGACTAGCAGAGATGTATCATGTTGTTCCTGTAAATGCTAGATTTCGATCATGTCAAAATACATTTGCACATAGAGACGCAAACTAAGCAGTTGAATCAAACTTTCCCATACAATACAGAGAGGAGGTGACAGTAACGCCTTTGTTGAACCTGGGGAATCGCCCACGCCAAGGTCCCAGATTCCCAAAACGCCTGCCCATGCTTCCTATAAATGGCTCCCATAAATGCAACACCCCCATGCTACCCTGAACGTACACACATCATTTTTTAGACACATGTCTTAGCCTTGTGCCAATGTTTTTGCCAGTCCCAATTTGCCAAGCTTATTTGTTCTCATCCAATTCTTTCCACACTTTTTCTATCCGATCGCGCTTCTCTTTCGCAGCTTCCCGGTTCAATCGTGTTCGCTCGAGTCGTTGAGCTCGCAGGCACATGTTGACTTTGTATTTAGCTTCGGTGCAATTGCCAGTGACTTTCCATAAGAAACCGCGAGCGTGGCATTCTTCGAGGGCGGCTACGACATCTGCGCAGTCTGTTTCGCATTAGCATTGTGAATCTCTAGTAGAATGGATGGTACCATACTCTTCTGAACTTCTTCTGTGTGGAGATGAGGATGCATTGCGATCGCAGAAATCCAAGGAGTCGAGTGCCGGGGTTGTCAGAGGAGTGGAAGGCCTGGAAAAGTGGTGTCTTGCTGGTGGCGTGAAACTTGAGGTTGGAAAGCTACTTTCCGACTAATCGGGAAGTCACAAGATTTCGTGAACCTGGTCTGAGCGCTGCCGCCACTACTTACTCCTCCACGACGACGACGCAAAATCGAAATCTCGAACTTCGAGTAACGAAACGCTTGTTCAGCTAGACTGAACTTTGCATAAGTACATATTCTGCTTGATTAGTGCATATCGTGGTGGACTGTGTGCAACTCATATCTGAATATCTTTTCTCTCACTCCCCCACCAAAGGAGACACCATATCGACAACCCAAAATTTACTTCAAAGTCGGGTTGTCAAAATGGCGTCACAAGCACAGCTGAAGAAACAGCAAGGTTAGTATATCTCACAGTCATACGTGGAATCCTAAATAACAAAAGAAATCAGAACTGCAAACCACATATCAAAACCACAAGAACACATTACAAACAATCGCCCAGAAAATCGGCGACATTGAGCAAGAAACCGAAGAACACAAGTACGTCCGTCAACCAGAATTTCCCCCCCCCCTCTCTCTCTCTCTCCTCTTAGTCACATCTTCAAACTTTGTCATGTCCCCATCTCTTCACACCGCCTGAACCACCAACCCCGCTCTGATTTTCCTCACACACATACACACACGATGATCTGCCACTGCCTGGCTTCCTGCTGCATGGCCTCACCGCTTCACCTCAGCATGACCATTTTGCAAGAAACTGACAAGCATCAGACTGGTGCTAGAGACGCTAGAACCACTTTCTGGAGAGCGGAAGTGCTTCCGTATGATTAATGGGGTGTTGACAGAGCGTACGGTCAAGGAAGTGGTGCCGATTCTCAAGACGAACTCGGATGGGCTAAAGAAGACGCTAGAAGAGCTAGTGAAGCAGTACAAGTTGAAGCAGGATGAGATGGAGAAGTGGAAGGTACGTGGACTGCAATTCCTTCCAAGTCTTAGAGGGGATATGTGACTTGCAATGATGTGGATGTTATGCTGACTATCTCAACAGAAGAAGAACAATGTCCAGGTTGTCCAGCAGCCACAATAGACAGCATGACAAAATACGAAGCCGTCAGTTTCTGGCTTGCTGCATGTAGGGCGTTTATGCAATGAGCCCAGTTCAGCAAGCACACGACAGTGGAACCGGTGAAGACTAGCATTGGGGGTAAAGGCACCGGAAAGAAAAAAAATAAAAAGTCATACGGTCATAGGAGAGACATGAATTACGTTTCGGGGAGACTTGGGAAAAGCGTCATGCTGCAGGGTCGATCACTGCTTGAAAGTTCAAGGAATGGACCAGGGGTAAAGGGGAATGAAAATTGAGTTGTTTCCAAGAAAGTATAATGGGCTCTTTACGGCGAATCCTCCCATGTGTGTGTGTGAAAGTTGGGAAACGTCATGGTGCTTGCGATGAGATCAGGGACAACAAGAAAGTGTAACCAAACATAGCACCATCCACATCATCATTGTCATCACTGTCATCAACAGACTCATTTCACGTGCATCACAGTCTTTCCGGTCATGTTTGTCCGTATCAGTTTGCCAATCATGCGTGCATGATCGAAGGCCCGCCCGGCGTGTTGGAATTTGACATGTCTTGGCCCACTCAGTCTGCACGATGCGTTGGCGGCAAGGGCAAGTCAGATCGACGCCCTGCCTCATGGCTTCAGACCCATGAACACGGACGGGTCGTTCATAGGATACCACCAGGAAGAACAGCGGGCTAGAACCAAAAACCCAGGTTGGTGAGTGGGTGGCTATTTTTGCCACAACACAGTCGGGAACGTTTTTTTGGCAGGAAGAGTGTGGACGAAAGCATGCTTGGTAAAGGCGATTACAGGCAAAGGTTCGGTAGGAAGTTTTGCTGCGATGCAGTGCAGCCCGAACGCACCCCACGCTTCTGACGAACTGATTGTTGGCCCTAACACGTTGGCCGAAAGCTAGGATGATGCTAGGTGTGTGAGCGACAACGCATGAAAAATAAAAAAGGCCCTCAGGCTGCAGTCTAACAATAAGCCGTTCGGCAGAGGTAGATTCTCGTAATGTTGGCTGTATGATGTGATGATGTATACCTATTATGTATGTTCCAAAAGTGGGCAGTGTAATTTTAAAAGGATGGTGTGCTGTGAGTGGCTGCAGGAAAGCAAATTTGACAATGGATAGCTGGCAGGCAGGGCTTCCAATAGGGGAAAGGAGGAAGTGGTTGTGGAGAGCAGGGTTGCAATCATGGTCGAATCACCAGGCTGGCCACCATCGACAAGGCTGCATACGCGTGCGCATGATCGCCAGCAGGCGCACAGTGGTGGATATGTACACACTGGGACTTGACTAGGGGCTGGTGGATCAAAGGTCGATGGGGAAACGGGTGGTAGTACAAGGAGATGAATTGGGAGTTGTTGTTGTATTGGAGTGAAGGTGGTGGTGTGGTGGTGTTGGCGGGGGTGAATGGAAGGGCAAGGTAGGTGAGTAGTTCACCTGAGAAAGGTGCGGCCCGCCCGCAAGCGGAAGGAGAGTAAACCACCCCACTTTGAGCAGGACGAGTGGACGGCGGTGGTGGTGCGTTTCGCCCATTCTCTCCCTTCGATTCGCCCACCATCTTCTCCGAACCACTTTGCACCGCCAGCCGAGCCTGACCCGCCATTCGCTGCAAGACAAACCCTCCATTTCCAGCAACCGTGAAAGACGGCTCTGTTCCTCTGTTGCTCTGTTAGGCTGAGCCTTGGCGCGACACGTTCTGATTGGCTGCCGACGCGTCACCCATCTTGCGAACGTCGTCGCCGTCGCTGGTCTGCGCTGCTGCGTGAGATAGCCTGTTCTGCACTGCACACACACTGCGAGAGAGACTCCCACTTTGCCCCTCCCCACGCGCCCTGAACGCACGTCGAGTCGCGTAGCTGAGTGCGAGAGAGGCGATCCCATTGACCCGCTGCCTCCACATCTGGATACCCTCCCACCACCACGACCACGGCGACCATCGTGATAGCCCCAACAACACGGGCTGTCAGCTTTCGCCGTCGCACACGGGTCACCGACTCAACCCCATCACTCGACGTCCGCCGCTGTGCGTCCACCACCACGACCACTACCGTCGACCTGCCTGGCGCATCAGCCAACAACGTCGCGCCCACCTCCCTCCACCGACCCGCCATCGTCATCGCCCGTCGGCACCCCATCGCTCCCACTGTGCCCACTGCCCGCAGCCCACACCGTCCCCGTTCGCGCATCGTGCCCAGCCCTGCTCTCTCCCCTTGCGCGGCCACCAGCTCACCGTACGTTAGCTGCATCCCCCAGGCTGCTTGTTGCATGCCGCTAACCGCTCCCCCGTCAGACACCACCCCGTTACACAGCGGTTGCAGACTCGGCCGCCAAGTTATCCCACCGTCTCCAAGTGACGTGGACGCCAGCGAATTACTGCGCAAAGCGCCAGCGCACCACTTCCTTCCAAGCCGCTCCCGTGCCTGCACGCGGCCGAATACACCTTAAGCATGTCTCCCACCCCCCCAAAGACTGAGGGTGTGGAACAAGCTCAGTCGCCTGACGAAGAGCAACCCATGGACAGGAACGCTGAGGAGACACAAGCGCAAGGACTCGGGTACGAATTCGAAGTCAAGGAGCAGGATCGATGGCTCCCCATCGCCAATGGTGCGTACTACTCTTCTCTCCTTTGCTTGTTTGCTCTCTCTTTTTCCCGTTGCTTGGGATTTGCGCCCTTCTCCCCGTTTCGCTTTCCTTTGCATCTGCGCCCTCCAACTAGATTCGCTACTACTTGCGCCGTACCTGAATGCCTACTCCAATCACGCGCTTGAGTGTTTGCCTGTCGAATCACGGCTTTTTCTACCATCTGCCGACAGCCACTCAGAGTCTGTCTGTACCTGAGCAACGGCGGCCCTGCAGACAGCCATCATGTCGTCCTCGTCTCCCCAATCCTCCATTTCCCCTCTTCAAACGAGTCCCAATCACCCAAACAACAGTCATGCTGCTGCTTCAGATGCTAACATACGTAATTTTGCTCCAGTCGCCCGCATCATGAAAATGGCCTTGCCAGAAAATGCCAAAATCGCAAAGGAGGCCAAGGAATGCATGCAGGAGTGCGTGAGCGAATTCATCTCGTTCATTACCAGCGAGGGTGAGTGAAGTCCGTGGAAAGTTGCGCCAATTGCATGGGCTGATCATGTGAATCCACATTAGCTTCCGAAAAGTGCCAGCAAGAGAAGCGCAAAACCGTCAATGGCGAGGACATCCTCTTTGCTATGACTTCTCTTGGCTTCGAGAATTACTCCGAGGCTTTGAAGATTTATCTGTCCCGTTATCGCGAAGTGAGTACATTTCCCTCCTAATTTGCCCCTGTTACAGTCTCCTTTGTTGCCGTAACATTGGCGAAGACGTTTATCTGAACAAGTTATTGATTGGTGGTACGAGACCCTCCTCGCAAATCAGAACAAGCCTCCCGGGCAGTTCGGTCCAGGCGGGAGCAACGGGCCCAATGCAGCCAATCCGGAACAGCATGTACTGAGCGGCGACAACGACATGGCAGAAGACGGCGGAACTGCCTTCGGATACACGGTCCACAACGGCAACGCCTCCGGCGAGTACTAACAGCGTCCGGCGCCGGCGGTCAAGCAGCTTATTACTGGGAAAGCTCACAATCACGCGACCCAGGTGCTGATCAATCAAGACGAAGCTCGAGTCAGACTGATTGGCATCTTGACCACCGGAAACGCAGGAGGCGGCGTGTAAGAGAAAGACTGATTAAAATCTCCCCAAGTGTCGAAAATGTATGAAGATCGAGGAAATTCCTAGTTTGTATGAATTAGGAGAGATGCGGTAGAGTTGATTGACTTTCGGGGTTTGAGAGTTGATGACAGTTTCTCTAGGATCTACCGATTCGTGGACAGTAATTAGGACGAATTTATGGGGGTGCGCCAGGGCCATGCAGGCCGGCGTGCTGAGGATACTATCTGATAGGATATTCTTTTTCGATTCTTAGCTTGGACTTTATTGCGTTAGAACCAGTTTTGCTCACACGAGCGAGTCACCATCGTTTCAGTCGATCTTGTAGGCTAATGATGAGGGATGAGACGTACAAAAAAGGGGAGGAACGTACCTCTGAATAGAATACAAGTCGACGTATTGGTTTGAGTCTTTTCCAAGTACTACTAATCGCTACGACGAACTGTGTGATGTTTTGGACATGGCTCTTCTCCTCGCAATCAACTCCGCCAGCGGAATCTCATCTTCCTGCTCATCATAAAACTCTACATCCTCATCAACACCAAAGTCCTTGAGTCTCTCCCCTTCTGAATTCCGCCACCCTTCTTCTCCCTCCCCATCTTCCCTAACACCATACTTCGCCCTCTCCTCTCTCTCATCCCCACTCGCTTCCTCACCATACTCATACTCCTCCCTCTCATCTTCAAACCCCCCACTCACCCGCCTCTGCCTCTCCTCAAGCCTCTCCACAAACGGCTTCCTCCTCCTGACCGCATCCTCAGCCTGCCTCTTCCTAAACGCGGCCACCGCATCCCTCCCCTCCAACTCCTCACCCTGATACATAAACGCCCCTTGATTAACCGCTCTAGCCGGCCTCTTATACGCACGATCCGGATCCGGCGGCGGCCACACTGTCCCCGCGTCTTCAAACCCATTCGTCGGAAACACCAAGCCATCTTGCAACCTCGGCGTCGCGGCTAGTGGATTCAGCCAAGTGAGCGGATTCGCGCTTCCCATGCCCTGCGCGATATTCGCCCAGATGCCCACGTCGTAGGGGAATTCTTGCCGCTTGATGCGCACAGACGAGCCGTCGGGTGCTTCGAGGAAGCCGCCGAAATGGCGGGCGCGACGGAGTAAAGTGCGGTGGCGCTCGATTTCCCAGCCTTCGATGGTGGTCGTGTTGACGGCGAGACACCAGATATTTCGCACGCACAGAATGGCCAGGGCGAAGAGCGTGATGGAGTTGGCGAGGAGGGTGGTGAAGAGGTGGGCGAGTTGCAAAGGGGAGGGGCCTAGGTAGGAGGGTAGGTCGCGGTTGCGCCAGAGGTGGTGGAGCCGGGTGAAGAGGAGTTTTTCGAGTAAGGAGAGGCCGATGGTGGTGTATGAGAGGAAGCGGAGGAAATGCGGGAATGTGGTGTGGGAGACGCAGTTTGCGGTCCACGGACAGTGGTGGTCCATTTTAGGGATGCAGGCGTTGCAGGATTTGCAGTGGTGGGCGCGAGGGGGTTTGGGGGCGTTGCATTTGCGGCACCATTTTTTGGTGGATTGAGTTGTTGTAGTTGTTGAGGTTTCCTTCTCTTTTCCTGTAGTCTTTTGATCATTCGTGGATTTTACTTGGGTTATCCAATCTGCTGGTATTTTCCCCGGGTTGACGAACACGGATTGCGTGTATGTGATCCAGATAAGAAGTAAGATGATATTCGCGAAGTAGAGTTCGTTTTTAGTCAGGGGCGCGGGCTCCAGATGCATCAACAGCCATTGTGACGGGTAGCCTAGGAAGAAGATCAATCCGTACACAAAAGGTACGGCGACCTTATTCCAATCCATGGTTTAGTGGGAAGGGCGCTTTTGGGTGACGGAGGGAACGGGAGGGAGAAGGTTAGCGTCGTCATGGGTTGGACGCGGTGCCACGTGATTGGCTCATCCCTGTAAGGACAATACATACCTCCGCATCTTATTCCAACGACGTTCCATCAATTCTTCCAGATTCGGGGCTTTGTAGTAGCTCGGGATTTTTGGGTTGAGGTCATGGCTATACCGACATGGCCTTTCTATGCTCTCATTCCCACGTTTATTTTGATTCATTTGTTTGTTTCCCCTTACACGAAGGTCGAGGAGTCGTTCAATATCCAGGCCATCCATGATATCTTGATTCATGGTATACCAACTGAAAATATCGACCAATTTCTTATTGCCAACTATGATCATGTTTCATTTCCTGGAGCTGTGCCACGCACATTTGCTGGCGCGTTGGTGTTGAGCGGGTTGTCCAGGCCATTTGTGTTTTTCCTCCAGGAAATTGCACAGATTCAAATCCTTGGTAATTATTGCATGAACGAGAGATGATCTAGGTCTAAACTAACACATTGTAAAGTCAGAGCAATTTTGGGTTTGCTTAATGCTGCTGCTCTCATTGCATTTGGGCGCAGCGTTGAACGGGCTTTTGGAACAAGCGCAGGCATCTGGTATGCCTTGTTCCAAGCGAGCCAATTTCATGTCATGTACTATGCTTCGCGAACACTACCTAATATGTTTGCTCTGGTTCTCAGTAAGTTGGTAAAGAATCATCACTTCATGAAATACTGATTGGCTTGTCAGGCAATGTTGCGCTCCGAAGCTTGCTCAATGCATACACTTTGCCCTGGGATGCGTCTAAAAACTTCCGTCTAAGTCTTTACTTGCTGACTATTGCTGGTATTGTCTTCCGATCAGAGCTGGCCATTTTAGTGGCAACTCTTACGTTATATTTGTTCCTGACCCGAAGGGCATCAATTCTTGGTGTCATCATTCCAGCTGGTGTCGGTGGCGTAGTGGTTGGCCTGCTATGCACCGTACCCTTCGACTCTTTTCTTTGGCAATCCTATCCTCTGTGGCCCGAATGGACAGCCTTTTATTACAACACTATACAAGGACACTCTGCCGACTGGGGCGTGTCGCCATGGCACTTCTACTTTGTTAATGCCATTCCGAAACTACTTCACAACCCAGCAACATATCTGCTATGCATACCGATTGCGTTGCTCAACTCAGCAACTCGTCAACGCAGTTTAGCCTTACTAATCCCCTTACTTGGTTTCGCTGGCATTTACAGTATCCTCCCACATAAAGAGTGGCGTTTCATCATATACATCATTCCTGGTCTGACTGCTGTTGCTGCAGCAGGAGCATCATGGATCTGGACGCGAAGAACAAAGTCAATGGTATACGCAGTTTTGAGCTTGGCTCTAGTTGGATCCGTTCTTATATCATTTGCTGCGTCTACGGCGCTCTTAGGTATCTCAAGCTTGAACTATCCAGGCGGAGAGGCTCTGCATGTCCTTCATCACGGAATTGAGCATACTTCCAGCCAGCACCTGGATGTTTATTTCGACAATCTCGCTTGCCAAACAGGTGTCACGCGGTTTTTGGAAAGCCATAGTGGGCCGCAGACCATTCTGGATGTTCTCGAAGAGGAGGAGGCATTACAGCAAAGATCTTGGGGTTATGATAAGACTGAAGATCCTCAAGCTCTTCTAGACCCTATGTTCTGGACCAAATTCGACTATGTCCTAGCCGAGAAGCCAGAAAAGGTTATTGGAAGCTGGGGCATTGTGCACGTTGTGTATGGTTTCAGTGGTGTCAAGGTCATGGCACCTGGAGACAAGAGTGGCTCTACAGTAGAAACTGTCTACAAGTCTGGGCCGGTGGTGAGGACGTCTGAGGGCTGGGCGGATAAGGTTGCAAAGGTCTGGCGCCAATTGGAGGCTTTGACAAGAGACCGAATCTTCAGAGGATATTGGGTCGAAGTCAAGCTGGAGCCAAAGATTCATATCTTGCATAACGAGATGAAGTAATTTTTATGGAAATGATTACATTCAATTCTTACCAATGATTGCATTTTCGCCGTGTAAGGGCCTGTTCTCTTCGAAACGGAGGTCCTCCGTTACGATCCTGATTGGGATGGGAAATGAGGCCGGAGTATTGCCGTAACGCTAACTGCCGTCGTGTTCTCTTAAACCTCCGTTTCAATTAGCTGTAACAGAGGTTCGAATCGTAATAAGTATAGTTACCTTTATAACCCCTGCAGAGTAGTGATCGTGCCTACTTTTTGCCTTTTTAAGTCGTAACGAGTCCGTTTCTCCTGCCACTACAAAAAGCCCTGGTGAAACAAACGGAGCTTAACACGTGACCCGTATCATCGTCCATCAATGGATTGTCGTCGAAAAGTAGCCTCCATCGTCATCACCAGCGTGGCCCTACAGGTGGCTTAAAGCCTCATTACTAACTCCTATCAGCCGCCTCCTAGCATACGAAATCGTGACGAGGATCAGTATCGTCTTGGAGCCTAGTTATCTTCATGCCTTAACGACGACGAGCAGCTGTTTGCTGAGAGTTAGTTGCGACGACTAGTATTTAATAAGCTCGTGCGATTGATCCGGCAAGGAGGCGTTCGTAATAGGCATGTAACAGTAGCAGGCAAGCTACTCTGTTTTTTGTATATATGTAGTAATAGAGCGTCGTATCAAAACACCAAATACAAGACTAGTTTATCACTTAGTACTATATTAAAGTGAGTTATTTTAAACGCTTGAATTACCACCAAATTACTTACTAAGCTCCAGATTGTTCTATGAGATCCTGGATGCCATATTAAAGCTTTATACCCAGCTCGTATCGTTACCTTCAACTCGGATACCTAATGCGATACGGGATAATCCAAAACGTTAGCCTGCCTTTAAGGATTGCGTTGGAGCAATTAACGGCACACATATTAAAATATATGTGCTAGCAAACCAGCAGAGGCCGTACCGCAATCGACACGGGTATCTATCTCAAAACGTGCTTGCTGCTGTTGATTTTGATATGAACTTTACTTTCGTGTTAGCAGGCTAGGAGGGCTCTACTTACGATAGGCGGGTATACAAGGACGCGATCCATCGAGGCTTCAAATTACCTAGGGAAAAACGATACTACCTAGCTAACGCTAGTTACGCCAATAAGAACCTTTTGCTCTCGCCGTACAGAGGCGTACGCTATCATTTACGAGAGATCAGCCAGGTTAGGCGCTCGCCGTCGGACAAGTATGAGTTGTTTAATTATCGCCACTCAAGTTTAAGAAACGTCGTGGAGCGTACGTTTAGAGTTTTTAAGCGGCGGTGGCGTGTATTTAATCGTCAGCATAAGTTCTTAATTAAGACGCAGGTGAAGCTTGTATACGCACTTGCTGCTGTCCACAACCTTATAAATAAGTTCTACTCTGTAGAGGAGGATTTTGATTATTGGGGTCCCATTTTAGTTAACGAAGAAACCAGTGTTGATCGCGAGGGTTCTTGCGATATAAACGAGCCTAGCAGCACGGCGATGAATCAGTTAAGAGAGGAGATCGCAATACAGCTTTGGGAGGACTACTGTAAGGTAAGGAGGAGGGTGGCATTTTAATAGAGTCGTGGGTTGTAGGTGTATACAGAAAAACCAGAGTTGAAGCTTTGCAACACCATAGCCACAATCTCACGATAGTGGCTCGTGCGCTATTACCCCGCTATTTGCCACTACAACTGTACAGCAAGGTGATCTTATAGAGACCTATATATATCTATCAAAAAGACTAAATTTGGTGCCAATTACTAGTATTTCTGTCGGCTTGGCAAGACTGCTCCCAGCGGGCACTGCTGTCCTGCTGCAACTAGGCTGCAACACCAAAATCAGAGTTTTGTAGAGTTTTGAGCATCAACTTTAAGTATCACCTTTAAACTTTAACTCTCCATCACCATCCCACTCTATACTATCCACAAGCCTATCAAACTCCTCACGATCCATGTACGACTCTATCACGATAGCTCTATCTATACGAAGGCGACGCCGCACCCACGAACGCCGCGATGATAACTCGTTCTCGCAGAAACGCTTTGCAACAAATTCCGCCGTAAAATGCTCCAACAGAGCCTCCCTCACGTCCGGAGGGAGGATTCTGAACTCCCTATCCAATATACCAATAGCCTCACGTTGCGGATCCAGCTGTTTAAACGCTGTAACGAGTTCTCGTATCAAGTTATTAAGCCCTTGAAGTGAGTCATCCAATAATAGAGCTGAGGCTGTTGCGACTTTACGAGATTTTGGCAGACTACTTGCTGAGCAGGTACTAGATCTTTTACGCGGAGTTGTATAGCTATCGCTCTCGGCGTAACTTAACGATAGGCCTGCCTGCTCTATCGACGAGTCGCACTTAATCGACGGCGTTAGATCGTTGACGAGCTCTTTAATAGTCATCGCCATCTCCCCAGTAGCCAGAATCTTGTCAAAAAGCCTCCTACAAAGTTCTACGTGCCTCATTAGTTTCTTCTCGAATCGACGAGCATCACGATAGGCCCGAAAGTACGCCTGCAGAGCTAATAGATCGCCAGTTACTCGGCCTGCGTCGTCGACGCCAAAACCTAATTAGTTTATAAGGGTAGTAAATAAGTAGTACTCCTTCTTGAGGTTATCATGCTTATGTTTATAATTTAGGACTGTTATCTTTCTGCCGTTGCCAAGTACACGAGTAACCTTATCTGCAGCTTTATCCCAGGCTCGAGCCTTATATCCAGTATCGGCACGAAGGGCCTTATCCTCACAGGCCTCAACCAACGTTTTCAACAAGGCCTCCTCCATAGCGCTACTCTATATCAATCGGCCGGGTAGTATAGGCTCCGATGTTTGCGAGAATATAATAATAGATGGAGTAGGCGAGGGCGACAGCGAAATCGTCTGCTAGGCAAGTCGCTGCAGCATGTCGCCATTAACGAGGTCATCCATGGCGTTATGTAGGCGATGATGGAGTAGGATTAACAGCTCTACTTAATACGAAGTCAGATTAAATCAAAACGTTGGATTACGCAGGAGAACAGCAGTTGCGTTTCGATCCATATTCGCATTAGTAAGTGGATCCAATCTAAATATTGGCACTAACTCTAACAGGATCCAAGCGTAACGGAGCTCCGTTTCGAAGAGAACAGGCCCTAAGCTTTCAGATTTGACGGAGAAGCGACCACACGAGACCCTTGCGCGCTACCCCACCATCGTCACGTTGCCCCGCCATGAACTTCCCTCACGCGTCCTCGACCAACTGCAAGACCTCAACTTAGCTATACGCAACAGAATCGCCACACTGCTACCCATACAACTGAATTCTTTAATATCCAGCACAATGTCCGTAGACACATTACCACGACAGGTCACATATTGCGGAGGTAGGCATCAAACTTCTCCCTTTGGCTCTGTCAAATAACTAACATCCAACAGTATGCAGTCTACCTCCAGAAGTAGGTATGACTCTGGTATACGCAGAGCGCTCTCTGTATAGCTAACAGACATCGCCCTAGTATTGCGAATTCGGCGGCACCACGAAAAAGTGTGAAGAATGGCTTAGTGAAAAGCACCCAGATATGCACAGCAAGCTCTACTCGCAAGGTACATACAGCGCTTATACACGAGTGAATAAAGCATTTCGAGAGTATTAAGTTAATCTTCTCCACAGAAGCGATAGAACAAAACCTCTCCGCCCTCTCCCTCGAAGCCCAAAAACGCGCCGAGAAGGATTCGCAAAAGAAAGCCGCCAAAGCTGCTGCCACCGAAGCCCGCGCTGCCGAAACCCGAGCCTCGTCCAAGATCCTTATCAAGCGCATCGAGCGCAATAAGCGCAAATACGTAACCGCCGTACAAGGCCTGGAGGCTTTCGGTCTCGATATCAAGAAGGTGGCCAAGGACTTTGGAAAGAAGTTTGCAACAGGGTCCAGTGTGACCAAGATTCCTGGCGGTGGCGAGGAGATTACAGTTCAGGGTGATTTGAGCGACGACATTTTCGACTTTTTGCTGGAGAAGTTCGATGTGCCCGAGGATAACATCGAGTTGGTGGAAGATAAGAAGAAGAAGAAAACCGAAGGAGCTTGAACGGGTGTAGCGTTGACCAAGGAATATGAGGATACAAGGGCCTAAAAAGGTGACTCTCGGTCTTTGAATAAAAAACAGAATGGCGACTGGGTCACTATGGACATGACGGTCATCATGGAGTACTCGCATGCCAGCTGTAGGCTGTAAGTAGTGGGAGATCGGAAGATAAACTTGACAGGTGATTCATGTCATTGAGAGCTAGGATATATAAGTAGGCTCAATCGCGCCCCGGACCTTGCAATATGATCGGCAAAATCATGAATATACTCAGCTTTCACCACTGCTCACAATACGTTTTTATACGAGCGCCCTTTGCGCATCCAGTTTGATTTCAGCCATGTGAATTTATGTAGGACATAATTAAGTTTTGAGAAGGTCAGGTCCATTGATTATTGGAAAGATGAGATGGACAAGCAGTTGAGGCAGATGTCATCTTTGTTATGAGAGTACCAAGATGGCAACACAAGTACACCAGCACTCCCACCTCCTCACGTTGCCAATCCAAACTTCTTACTTTTAACTCATGCTACGCTCCCAATATCAACAATCAGTACCCTGCCATAAAATCGCTAGAAGAATTCTACCCCAATTCAAATCTCGCCATGTCCCCTTCAAAAACTACCAAGACTGACGTCAACGTCATATCGTTCCTCTGGATCGTACTCGCACTTGCAGCTGCATGTGCTTGTGTGACGGATATTCGCTTTGCCATTCGCTTCTTACACTCTGCGGCAGTGCTGTGCATGGGAGGATTATTCATCCGGGAAGGGTGTATGAATACCAAGAGTTTCGTGCAAGAGGTTGTTGCTGAATGGAGGGTTGTGAGAGGGAAGATTTGGAGACAGAACAGAATGGATGCATGAAGAATCAAGACTTATCATTGAGGGCGACATGACGTATATTTGCCCATGCCGTGGATGGGAAGGATATCTCATTATTGTACAGAAGATGGAGTAGGGTAGTGTGGGCCAGTCGAGCTCTTCGCTGGCTCTCACTCTAAGCATTACTCGTTGTCATTATCATCATCGGAGTCCGCACCTGACCTGCCAGCCAAGGGTGTGGTACCTAGGCTATCGAGCCCCCTTTCTGTGAGGAGCCTACCACCACTGGCATCACTGGAAGGTAGGGCAGGTAGGCCGGATTCTTGTCGGATTTTTTCGTACTCCTCTCCTGTCTTTTGGAGTTGTTCTTGTAGATATTTCTTCCGTTCCTGAATGCGGACCTTGTCGTCCTTGAGTTCTTGGCGTTTTTGCATTAGCAATTCTTTCTTTTGCTTCGTAGCTTGTAATTCTTGACTCAGACTTCCTAGAATGTCATCCAATTGAGGAAGTGGTGTGATCCGAGGAGGTGTCTTGGAGCCGTCATCCTCGTCTTCAACCTTTTGACCATATCTGCCTGCTCGTGCCTGAGCTGTAGCAAATGCAGCGTTCCTTTCATCGTCTGAGTCTGCCGAGCCATCGTCATCTGAACCTTGGGCATCGTTGATGAGCTCTGCCATTTCTGCACGCCGCTTACGCTGTGCTTCGCGCTCTGATTTACGTCCTAGCGCTATCTTGCCATCTTCGACAAAGTCGTCAAAGCCTTCTGCAATATCCTCATCATCGTGGACTAGACGTGTCTCGGCATACTTGTCTCTAGGACGCAGCGAAATCTCATTCCTGTGCTGTCGAAACTCGTCCTCGCCATTGTCGTCCGATGCCCAAGGTTGGTCAGCGTCATCTTCATCTGCGATTTCCTGCTGAGCTAAGCGTCTCCGTCGTGCCTTCTTTTCTTGGATCTCAGCTTGTGTTGGAATCAAAGAGGGTTCGTCAAATGATAATGACGCAGTTGGACCGAACTTTGAAGCTATATCAAGCGCCTTGATTTCTTCTTCCTCATCAGCCGACGGTTTCAAGTCCTTGGGCGTTGAAGGAGTCGAGTTGCGAAGTTCTGCGATGTAGTCCTTACTGTACGAAGGTCGATCTTCGTCAGAGGGTCGAATGGCTTCTGAGACGAGCGGCGACTGTGCTCTTAACTGCGCACTTTTCTCCAAAGCTATGCGACTTAGATTTGACTTCTTGGGAGTAACTACGGCTGGCGCATCGCTTGATACATCGCCATCGTTACCCTCTGATTCCCCAGGGCCAAAGGATATGCGCAACGATGAGCGCTTCTTGGATTTGCCGAAAGTTGGTCTCTTTACTACTACAACATAAAGAATTAGCACGGTGAGCCTAAACAGGTCAGAATTGCAAACCAGTGATTGCGACGCAGTACTTACCCGTAGGCTTGGGCGCTTCATTCTGCGAACTCTCTGCACTTTCGGCAGAGTCATCATCGCCGTAAGAGCCAATCTTGCGTGCGACGCGACCGGAGCCAGCTCTCTTCATTTTAGCTGTATTCAAAGCCCGTAACGTGAGGTTGTGTTGGAGCAAGAAGTTGGAGGCTGCATGGTCCACACGAGTTTCTCGCACGGACCACCGAGTCCTCCGAAAAGCCAAAGCTATCCCACCAGCGCAACTCACATTTAATACCTACGCGCCAGTCACCAACGTCGAAATCATAGCCACTACCTCCCTCGCGATAATCGAACCTATAATTTACTCTCGTCAACGCTTCGTGTCTAGCAGCCAAGATGCCTCAGGCTCAGCCCGAACTGAAGAAGGTGAGTTTGCACTTCCAACCACCACCGGTGGGCACTATTAACTTTGAAAAGTACCTCGAGAAGCGCATCCTCGTTCAGCTTAATGGCAGCCGCAAGGTCATGGGAATCCTGAGAGGTTATGATGTAAGGCTCACCGCTCCTTACTACAATTGAGAGGCCATGTTTTGACAGCTATAGGTCTACTTGAACATCGTCCTGGACGACGCGCTCGAGGAGAAAGCTGGCGGTGAGAAGGTCCGGATAGGAATGGTGGTCATTCGTGGCAATGCTGTCGTTATGCTTGAGGTATGACGCTCCCTCTATGCTACAAGCATACGCCTAACTAACTCTACTTAAAGGCACTGGATCGTATCAACCAAGATGTACCCAAGATCGGACGGTAAAGGCCAAGTTCGACAGCACCAGGACATCAAGTACATGAATTGATATATCGGAAAACATGAGTTGGGCATAATTATGCAGAATGGGGGATGCGCTGGCGTTTGAGGCGCAAAACTTTGTTGGTATGGCTCCTATGCCTATTGAATCACATAGCAATGACTTATAGCATTCTTTTAGCAGACGTCCACTCTTCCGATATATCAGTGTACAACGTCTTAGTTGACACGAAAAAGTTATAGGCCGATGTTTTCACGACATGATACCCCTTTAGCTCTGTTTGAACAGAGACATAACAGCGGCCCAACTCGTAGATAATGCTTTAGGGTACATGGTGCCCGTTATGATTCAAGCATCTGAATGGCCGCTCAAAAATTAAACGATTAGTCAAAATTCTGAGGGTCCAAGTCTGGCCTTGCTAGACAACATCGTTCGTGAACTATACTCACCCAGATGTGATTTGATAAATGCTTCACTGATTGACCATGTTTAAGTACAGATTCAGATGGGATGACGAGATAACTTGTTTTATATGCATATGTCCACTAAGGCTAAAGACCAACTATAACTTAGCCTTGTCCTTGAGTTGCCTCTTATACTCATCCACCAATTCCCACGCAATCTCAGCAAAAGGCTTCATCATCTGCCCATACTCCTTTGCCTGTGCGCTACTCGCCTGCCTGAGGGCATACCGCGCTGCAATACCTTGCATGATAATAGCACTTCTGTACGTGCTAAACGCATCTCCCCACGTGAAATCTGAACGCGGGTCCCAGCCAGCCACTTCGCTGTACCACTGGATAAGTTGGTCGCGAGTCGGGAGGCCAGGCGTAGCATTGGGAACGAATCCTGCGTGCGCGCGACCTACAGACTGAGCTTTTGACGATGAGGCGGTCAGGTAAGGGGCGAGGAGGTTGTTAATGTCGGAGAGAGGGTGACCGATCGTGCTCATTTCCCAATCTAGGATACCGATTACTCTGGGCTCGGTCTTGTGGAATACTACATTGTCGATTTTGTAGTCGCCGTGGACGAAAGTTGCGCGATCTTTTGGTTGGGTGCTTGGGTCGCTGAAGAAGGCGACCATGTCGTCTTGATGGGGGATCTTTCCGACGGGGACGCCGGTTTCTTTGTCCTTGGCTTCGGCTTGGGATTTGGAGATTGTGTTGAAGGTTGCGATTTGGCGGTTGTAGAAGCCTGAGGATTTGCCGTAGCTTGCGAGGTTGACAGACGCAGGCGGTACGCGGTGGAACTTGGCGAGTGTAGTTATTGCAGAGTGCCACCTGTTTACATATTAATTAATGTTCAAGCTGATTATATTCACGACGGGGTGAGACCACTCACATCTTTGTTCGCTCCTCAGGTGTGACGTTGGGAATCGCTGGGTCCTCGAAGATACGGCCGTCGAGAAACTCCATAATGTAGAAGTCGGTACCGATGACACTCTCATCTTGACAGAGGCAGTAGGCCTTGGGTACAGGGACGTCTGTCTTCTCGAGGGCGTGGATGATGCGGTACTCGCGATCGACCTTGTGCGCAGTCTAAGAAGCTTTAGTATAGTACAGTAATAAGATCGTGAGTTCTGTTTACCTTGGAGAGAAGCTTGCCTGGAGGCTTCTTTCTCATAACAAACTTCTTACCAGTCTTGTCTGTCAACTGGTACGTTGGATTTGATTGTCCATAGCCGAACTACTACGTCGTCAGTACGCTGCACACGAGCTTCCCGCAGCTTGACATACCTGCTTGACATCAAGCGGGACTTGGATTTCAGGGACATTGGCGGCGACGTAGCGCTCAAGTGAGGCTACGTCAATAGGTTGTCGAACTTGGCCGGCCATTTTTGGATTATATGAATCCAGCGCATGGCAGGCGGAACCATATGTATGTTTGGGTGGTTGAGCATTTGCGGAGATGCCGAGGCAATTCAGCGGTTGGCTGTCTCCATCGAGAGAATCGCCGGACCGACCGAGTCAACAGCACAGAGTTGACCGAACTCCTGGGGTTCCGGACACAGAAATTGGCCTTTGAGATTCACGTAGTCAAATAGATCAGCCATCAATTTTCGATGCTTCTATCTGCAACAAAATGAATGACTCTACTAAACACATGCCATCTTCAAGTATGTAGTGATTAGACCAAACGGCACGGCCAAGTTCGAACGCTTATTGAGCAGGTCAACGTCATTCGAAGGATATGCCATGCTCACAGTGCCACTGATCGTCCAACTGTCTTTGTGATAACATATCTCCCTTGCGGCACAAGGCGAACCTTTGTACCCCGGGGTCTTGAGGATCACCGCACGTGAGAGCGCGTTCGCTCATGCACGCTATGCAGGGGTAAATCTAGACTTTTGTTGACCTTGCCAACCGTCTCTAGGTGGCTTTCCCATAGGTAGTTCGCAGCAGCAACAGCTGCAGTTGCTCAGGGGTTTGCGCGAACTACTGTATCGACGTCACTTTATCATGATGTTGACTGACTCGTGGCCATTCGGTCGTGATACAGTAGCTGATGCGAAGTTGCCCTATGACATCAACAACACATTGATGGAATTTGGGGAATGTTATCATCTGAAAGCACATGCGCTGCGCACATCTCGCAGAGATCAACGTTGGGTCTGCTCGCAGTCATAGTTCTAAAGCCTGTTGCACCCCTGTAAGAGACCGTTGAAAGAGTAAAGTGACACTGGCTGGACAGCGGGACCGTGTTCCCGTTCCGCCCTTCGTGGAACTAGAGTCGGGTGTCCCTGATAGTCGAGCTGTGGCGCTCGTAAAACTACCAAGTTTGTAAACAATAAAGAAAATCAAGTGAAAAGTAGTCTTGGACGGGATTGGAGCCTGAGCAGAAAGGAGAGGGAGCAGGCAGAGACAACCAGGGCTCTGATTGGGCATCGAGTGCATCTAGGCTAATATGTTGTTCATGAGACCCCTGGTCATAACAAAACCCGACCTTTTCATCACCCAGCACAACACACACTTCCCTGTCATACCATAAACACAGCCAGCAGGCCTTCGCCTGTAACACAGGTGCCGCCCATTATGGCCTTCCAAACGCCTAGGCGACTCAACCCGCCCCGGCCGAGTCTGAAGGTAAAGGCCATGCCCCTCTAAGCCATGTACACACTCACTCACTCGCTTTTACTTGGTAGGCCGCTGAATCGTCGCCAAATCTGGGTCTCGCCGCGAGCACCGCTTTCCAACGCAAGGCTTCACTGAATGCGCTCATTGGAGGCGCATCCCCACCATCGAGCAGAATGGGCGCAGACGGGCAGGACATTGGGCTTGGTGATACAGTCGATGTGCCTGGCGGCATGCATGGAGTTGTCAAGTTCATTGGCGCAGTCAGCAACAAGAAAGGTGTCTTTTGCGGTGTTGAACTGAGCAGCGAATATGCTGCACGTGGGAAAAATGACGGAGAGGTTGATGGGTGAGTGTTTGCACCAGCACTATCAGTAAACATGCGCATACTCATAAGAACACAGAAAGCAATACTTCAGAACCTCAATCCCTGGATCAGGTATCTTCCTTCCTGTACACCGCGCTCAGAAACGCTCCTCCGCGACGTCAGACGATTTCCCTCCAACGCCTACGACACCATCTTATTCCAGCCACTTTAGCCTCTCCACCACTACAAAACCCCACTTCAGCCCAGATGCACCTTCATTGCCAAAGTTCTCGCAGTCGGTTGGACCTGGAGCTCGAGCGCCCAGTCCTTCGTACAAGCCAAAGGGTCGCCCGTCTCTACCGCGACCAGAATCCCCACTTCGCAAACAACCCAACCTGACCGCAACCCCAGCCAGAAATGGAGGACTTACACCCTCTGGCTTTTCCAAGAGTGCCATTGGGGCACCGCCTCGATTTGCTAGCCCTGCCCCACCACCTCGTACTTCAGGCATGCAGAAACCTCGAACGCCAGGTCCATCTCGACCTTACTCTAGAAATAATTCTCGCTTGGGCCACCATGATACCATTGATGAGGACCCAGAGTCCACTCCAATGGGCGCACAGCGCACGAGCAACGACTCTATGGCAAGCTACAAGGGTCGAAGACCCAACTCTCGACTTGGCTCAACTCAAGGTGACGAGGTACAACGCCTACAAAAACTGCTAGATGAGCGCGACAAGCAACTCAAGGACCAGGCAACGTCCCTTAGCGAGATGGAAGCAAGTTTGTCAGAAATCCAGAATCTCATTCCCGAGGACGGCATGGACTTCGGAATGTCTCACAGTGGCGAACCTACTGACGTTGGCCAATTGCGTGCTCTTCTCAGAGAGAAGAATGAAAAAATTGCTTTACTCACATCCGAATTTGACGCACACCGCGCGGACTTCCGAAGCACCATCGACACCCTTGAACTTGCAAGCACAGAGACAGAGCGAGTGTATGAGAAGAAGGTTGAGGAACTACAAGAGGAACTGCGGGAATACCAATCTCGCAGTGAAGATGTGGAGACGGTAGCTATGCAGCTGAAGCAATTAGAGGAACTCGTTCAGGAATTGGAAGAAGGCCTTGAAGATGCACGCAGAGGCGAGGCAGAAGCACGAGGAGAAGTTGAATTTCTTCGGGGCGAAGTTGAGAGAGGCCGATCAGAACTTCGTCGCGAGCGAGAGAAGGCTGCTGCAGCGCTGAAGGGTGCTGGTGCTATGATGGATGGCCCACATACACCTGGACAAAGGGAAGTTGAACAGCGGGACGACGAGATTAGAGGTCTCAAAGCCATCATCCATTCACTTAGCTCGGGTGGAGCCGAGGAGCATACCCGCTCTCCTTTGTCCCGACAAGGATTGTCAGTAAATCCAGAAGAACTCAAAACGGCACAAGCAAATGCGGACCGTCTGGAGCGCGAGAAGGAGGAGTTGCGGGGACTCGTCGAACGCAAAGCGTATCGAGAAGAGGAACTCGAGCGAGAGCTTGAAAAGCTCAGAGGCCAGCTTGGCATTGCTGAGCAACGTGAAAGTGTTATCAGCAATGACATGTCTGAGCACACTGCAATACAGGAGAAGCGATCATCCGAACGAGATTCAAAGGGCACGGTCGTCAACTGGAAAGATTCGCAGCGTCGTGATCCTCCTGCCTTAGATCCTATGCCAGAATCCGATGGACGCTCGTCCGCTAACAGCAGCGTGCTGTGGTGCGAAATATGCGAAACGGGCGGACACGACATCCTCAACTGCTCTGCTATGGGTGGTGACACTACTCCGAAAGACAATGGATCTCGGAACGGGAAAGACACAGTCATCGAGGGCCTGCGGAATTTATCTGTGACATCTGACCGCTCGCCCCGACCATCAGTTTTGAGCCCTACAAAACCACCTGGCAGCGCTCCGACTGCGCCATTGCCTATTCCATCATTTAACAACTCCAACTCTTCTTTGATTCCTCCAAAGGACGGTGCGATAGCGGACCCAGACAAATGGTGCGCTCTGTGCGAGAATGAAGGTCATGATGTAACGGCTTGTCCGAACGAAGATGCTTTCTAGGAGTCTATGAAATACGGTGGTCGTTTTGCAAATGATATCCCACGGTCGTTTTGATGCATCTGCACATATGTAACAAGCCATTTACTATCTCTAATGTTAATAGTTTGCCGTACTGTTACTTGATTTTGCTTGATCTAAATATTTGTGATGAGGTCCAAGTCTAAGGTTGCTCTATAGCTGCATATAAAATGTCAAATCTTTAAATCTGTGGCAGCATGTAGAGAGAGATGATGTTGAGCATTAAGATGGCTGCACGTGACGTTGTCTGCCAGTGTCTGCCTGTTCGTGCGCGTAGGTGGTCCAAGCTTCGTACTTTCGAAAAGTTCAGGAACGACTCGCCGCTCTGCATTACCTTGCAACCAAACTGCGGGTCGCGTCCGTAGTCTGTCCACCACATTTCACAACAATTCCTCCTATATAATAACGCGCGATCTTATCTGACAGGCTTGTGGCGTCCCACTACATACCACACGGCTCCAACAGGCCATTCTACTGTACAGCGCAAAGCGCACGACTGATAGTCTACCACATCCATCATGGCGCAAAATCAGAATAACCTCGCGCAATTCAAATATGCGGCCATGTCAAATTTGGTCCTGCAGGCCGACCGCCGATTTACGTCGCGCCGACCGGACGAGCACACAGGCGATCCTGAGTCGCTCGCAGGCCGCATTAATATTCGGGACATGGGCGGACGGACAGCGCGAGATAGGGCGCCCACAGAGCAGAAAAAGCCAAAGGGCCCCGGTGTTGAGCGAGGAAATATCACAGAGGGTGGTGACGTCTTGGAGCGAGAACAGCGCAAGCGGAAACGAGATGATGGTACAGGTGCTTTTGGAGCCACTGCTACCGCCGACTTCAACATCGAAGGCCTTACTTACCGCCCACGGACACCTGCGACCCGCGCGACCTTTGAGCTCATCACGACCATTGTCAGCAAGTCTCTCGGTGATGTTCCAAGCGCGACAACACGAAGTGCCGCCGATGCTGTTCTGGAATTCTTGAAAGATGACAGTACCAAGGACTTTGACAAGAAGAAGGAGATTGATGATTTGCTTGGCACCTCCATGGGCGCGAAAGAGTTCAACGAATTGGTCAATCTGGGCAAGAAGATCACCGACTACGATGCACAAGACGAAGACGAAGAAGGTGATGAGGACATGGCTGATGCTGAGGGCGCCGAAAACGGCGATAATCAGGGTGTAGCTGTCGTCTTCGATGAAGACGAGGATGACGAGGAAGGCGCCCAAACTTTCGAAGTACGAGATGCCGATTCATCAGATGAAGAAGACGATGCAGAGGCGCCCGTAGAGCAAATTGGAGGCGACCAGGATGGTAATGGAAACATGGGAGATACAGAAGAGATGGTCATACAAGGCGATATACCCACTTCGGCAGATGGCACAGATGGCGCCAATGAACTCATTCTTGCACACGAAATAGATGCTTTCTGGTTACAACGACAAATAGGCCAGGTGTACGAGGACGCACATACACAGCAGGAGAAGACCCAAGATGCTCTGAATGTCCTTGCTGGTGTAAATGAAGAGGGCGAGGAAAAGCCATTGCGCGAAATCGAGAACGATTTGATGGAACTTTTCGATTACGAACATCATGAACTGGTAGCCAAACTCGTCCTCAACCGAGATCGAATCGTTTGGGTCACAAGATGGCGCAGAGCAGCAGAAGATAAAGACGAACGCACAGCTGTCGAGCGAGAAATGAAGGCTGCTGGTCAGCAACAGATTCTTCAGGAGTTGCGCGCAAGAGAAACTGGTGTCAAGACAGAAGATGGTGGCCAAGGGAAAATGAAATTCAATTTGAAGGATATGAGTTTACCAGAATCGAAAGATGTGGACATGGAAGACGCTCCAAAGCCCGACGGTGTTGTTGGCGGTTTACAACCTTCAGGCCGCTTGGTAAATCTCGATAACATTGTTTTCGACCAGGGCAACCATCTTATGACGAATCCAAGCGTAAAGTTGCCACAAGGATCCACTCGTCGTCAATTCAAGGGCTACGAAGAAATCCATGTACCCGCACCTAAGGCAAAACGCGATCCCAATGAGCGACTGATGCCAACGTCCGAACTACCAGACTGGGCCAGACCAGGTTTCGGTAATTCGAAGTCACTGAACCGGATTCAGACAAAATGTTTCCCAACTGCTTTCAATGATGACGGTAATATGCTCATCTGCGCTCCTACAGGATCTGGAAAAACCAATGTTGCTATGCTCGCAATGCTCCGTGAAATTGGCAAGCACCGAAATCCGGAAACAGGCGAAATTGCTCTTGACGACTTCAAGATAATCTTCATCGCCCCATTGAAGGCTTTGGTTGCTGAACAAGTCGGAAATTTCGGCAAGCGTCTTGAGCCCTATGGTATCAAGGTTGCCGAGTTGACTGGTGATCGTCAGCTCACAAAACAACAAATTGCTGAGACTCAGATCATTGTCACGACGCCCGAAAAGTACGATGTCATTACTCGCAAGGCTACGGATACAAGCTATATCAACCTGGTCCGTCTTATCTGTATCGACGAGATTCATCTCCTGCACGATGAGCGAGGCCCTGTTATTGAGAGTATTGTCAGCAGAACGCTCAGGCGCAGCGAGCAGACCGGGGATAACGTTCGTATCGTCGGTCTCAGTGCAACCCTCCCCAATTACCGCGATGTAGCAAGCTTCCTCCGCGTTGATCCTGACAAAGGATTATTCCACTTCGATGGAACTTTCCGACCATGTCCATTGAAGCAAGAGTTCATCGGTGTGACAGACAAGAAGGCGATCAAACAGCTGAAAGCAATGAACGACGTCTGCTACACAAAGGTGCTGGAGCAGGTCGGCGAACATCGTAATCAAATGCTGATTTTCGTCCACTCGCGAAAGGAAACAGCCAAGACAGCAAAGTACATCCGTGACAAAGCCCTGGAGGAAGAGACAATCGGAAAGATCTTACGTTCCGACGCCGCGAGCCGAGAGATTCTGAGGGAAGAAGCCGAATCAGCTCAAAATTCGGATTTAAAGGATCTCATGCCATACGGTTTCGGTATTCATCATGCTGGTATGTCTCGTGCGGATCGTTCCACCGTGGAAGATCTGTTCGCAGATGGTTCAATTCAAGTATTGGTCTGTACGGCAACTCTGGCTTGGGGTGTCAATCTGCCAGCACATACCGTCATTATCAAGGGAACTCAGGTTTACTCTCCCGAGAAGGGCAGCTGGGTCGAACTTAGCCCCCAAGATGTCCTCCAAATGCTTGGTCGTGCCGGTCGGCCGCAGTACGACACCTACGGAGAAGGTATAATCATCACTACGCAGGCCGAGATTCAATACTACTTGTCACTGCTCAATCAACAGCTGCCCATCGAGTCCCAGCTCATCAGTAAGCTTGCAGATAATCTGAATGCCGAGATTGTGTTAGGCAATGTGCGCACCAGGGATGAGGCTGTCGATTGGTTAGGATATACCTATCTCTTCGTTCGTATGCTTCGATCCCCAGGTCTTTATCGCGTCGGACCAGAGTACGAGAACGATACAGTGTTGGAACAGAGACGTGTCGACCTTGTTCACGCAGCAGCACATGTTTTGGAGAAGTGCAGTCTCATCAAGTACGACAGGAAGACCGGGCAGCTCTCCCCAACCGAGCTTGGCAGGATTTCTTCCCATTACTACATCACTCACAACTCCATGGCGACCTACAACCTCCATATTCAACCCGGAATCACAGCCATTGAACTGTTTCGTGTCTTTGCTCTGAGCGAGGAGTTCAAGTATATCCCTGTTCGCCAGGACGAGAAGCTTGAGCTTGCAAAATTGTTAGCTCGAGTCCCAATTCCAGTCAAAGAAGGAGTAGAAGAGCCACAAGCCAAGATCAACGTTCTATTACAAGCATATATCTCGCGCCTCAAACTTGAAGGCCTAGCGCTTATGGCTGATCTTGTGTATGTTACACAATCTGCAGGACGTATCCTGCGTGCTATCTTCGAGATTTGCATGAAGAAAGGATGGTCGCAGGTTGCTAAACTTGCCCTTGATATGTGTAAGATGGCAGAGAAGCGTATGTGGCCGACTATGACGCCTCTTCGACAATTCCCCACCTGCCCTAGGGACATCGTTCAGAAAGCTGAGCGTATTGACGTGAATTGGTCAAGCTACTTCGGCCTTGATCCCCCTAGCATGGGTGAATTATTGGGCATGCCAAAGGCTGGAAAACTTGTCTGCCAGCTCGTCGAGAAGTTCCCGCGTCTCGAGATCGAAGCCACTCCTCGGCCGGTCACACGCTCTTTGCTTCGCATGGAGCTGATAGTGCGGCCAAATTTCGTCTGGGATGATGCCCTGCACGGCGCTTCTGAAGCTTTCTGGATTCTTGTCGAGGACTGCGACGGCGAGCAAATCCTGTTCCACGACCAGTTCGTCTTGCGGAAAGATTATTCCCAGGGTGAGATGAATGAGCACTTGATCGAATTGACAGTGCCCATTGAGGACCCAATGCCACCAAACTACTTCATCACCGTTCTTTCCGATCGTTGGATGGCATCTGAGACTAAACTCGCCGTCTCTTTCCAGAAGCTTATTCTCCCTGCTAAGTTCCCCGCTCATACTCAGGTGCTCGACTTGCAGCCTTTACCAGTATCGGCCTTGAAGAGGAAAGAGTATATGAACTTGTATGAGAATATCGGCAGATTCAACAAAGTTCAAACTCAAGTTTTCAACTCGTTGTACACTTCGGACGACAATGTTTTTGTTGGTGCGGCAGCAGGTATCGGCAAGACATTCTGTGCAGAATTTGCCATCCTTCGACACTGGGCTAGTGACAACGAAGGCCGGATCATTTACCTGGCACCCTTCCAAGAGCTAGTAGACAATCAATTCAAGAATTGGAAAGATCGTCTAGCTGGGCTAGGTGGAGGCAAAGATGTTGTCAAACTGACAGGCGAGACGACTGCGGATCTGCGAGCACTCGAAAAGGGCGATCTAGTCCTGGCAACACCATCACAGTGGGATTCGTTGTCCCGACAATGGCAGCGAAGGAAGAACGTGCAGACGGTCGCCTTGTTGATTGCCGATGAGCTACACATGCTCGGTGGCTCCGGTGGACACGTTTACGAGATCGTGGTTTCGCGAATGCAAGCTATGGCAGCTCAGCTTGAGTCCAAGCTACGCATTGTCGGTCTCAGTGTTTCCCTTTCGAATGCAAGGGATATCGGCGAGTGGATTGGTGCAAACAAGCATACTATCTACAACTTCAGCCCAGCCGTTCGTGCAGTGCCCCTTGAGCTGAAGATCCAGTCGTTCACCATCCCTCACTTCCCTTCTTTGATGATGGCAATGGCACGACCCACCTACTCTGCAATTACACAGCTGTCTCCAGACAAGCCTGCCATGGTCTTCGCGCCCAACAGGAAACAAGCGCGAAATTCGGCAGCGGATCTATACGCTGCTTGTGTAGCTGATGAAGAAGACGACCGTTTCTTGAACGTGGAGATCGATGAGATCCAGCCAATTCTCGAAAAGATCAATGAACAGGCGCTTGCTACATCGCTTACCCATGGTATTGGTTACTACCACGAAGCTCTCAACTCGTTCGATAAACGAGCCGTCCAACACCTTTTCAAAGTCGGAGCCATTCAGGTTTTGATTGTCTCTCGTGATGCATGTTGGGAGATTGATAGTACCGCCCACCTAGTTGTCGTTCAAGGCACTCAATTCTACGAAGGCCGCGAACATCGTTACGTCGATTACCCCATCAGTGAAATCCTGCAGATGTTTGGAAAGGCTGGTAGAGTTGGTCAAGATAAGAGCGCCAAGGGCGTGTTGATGTTGCCTGCAGTGAAGCGAGAGTACTACAAGAAGTTCTTGAATGAGGCATTGCCTATTGAGAGTTACCTTCACGATTATCTTCACGATGCCTTCGTCGCTGAAATCAGCTCGAAGACAATTGAATCTACACAAGAGGCGGTCGATTGGTCAACATACACATACTTCTACCGCCGCCTTCTCGCCAACCCAAGCTACTACAATCTGCACGACACAACACATGAGGGCCTCAGCGCTCATTTGTCAGAGCTTGTTGAGCAGACACTCAAGGAGCTGACGGATGCCAACCTGATTGAGCACGATGAAGAGGAAGACGCAATCACTCCTCTGAATCCATGCATGATTGCAGCATACTACAACATCTCATTCATCACCATGCAGACTCTCATGATGTCTTTGAATGGTCGAACCAGTCTGAAGGGTGTGCTTGAAATCATCACAGCTGCTACCGAGTTTGAAGATATACAGATACGACGTCATGAGGACCATATCCTCCAGCGCATATATGACCGCGTTCCCTTCAAGATGCAAGACGCCAACTTCGAGACACCTCACTTCAAGGCGTTTGTATTGCTGCAGGCCCATTTCTCGCGCATGCAACTCCCTATTGATCTGGCTAAGGATCAGGAAACTGTCCTCCGCAAAGTGCTCAACATCCTCAGCGCAAGCGTTGACGTTCTCTCGTCGGAAGCTCATCTCAACGCGATGTCCGCTATGGAACTGTCGCAAATGGTTGTTCAAGCAATGTGGCAGAAGGATTCACCGCTCAAGCAGATTCCTCACTTTGATAACGACACCATCAAAGCTGCTCAGAAGTTCAGTATCAACGACGTCGACGACTTCATCAATGCAATGGACGAGGATGAGAATCCGGATTACAAGAAGCTCATCCAAGCTCTCAATGTCGACCCTGGTCAACTTCGGGACATTGCGAACTTCACAAACGACTACTACCCCAACTTGGAGCTGGAACACGAGCTTGTCGACCCTGAAGAAATCGCATCCAACTCGCCTGCCCAGTTGCGCGTCCGAGTCACTCGCAACATCGAAGAGGATGAAGAGCTCAAGACCGAAGTACACGCTCCATTCTATCCCGCTGACAAGGTCGAAAGCTACTGGCTCGTCGTCGGTGACCAGAAGGAGCACACACTCCTCGCCATCAAGAAGGTCTCGATCGCAAGGAAACTCGAAACCGTCCTCGAATTCACCCTGGAGAAACCAGGAAGCCACGAGCTCACCGTCTTCCTCGTCAGCGACAGCTACCTGGGCGTCGACCAAGCGCCTACCTTCCAAGTCGAGGCTGCCGAGGGCATGGATGAGGACAGCGAAGAGGAGGAGGAAGAGTGAAAAGCCTCACTCTTTTCTTCTTGATCTTCTTGGACTTTTGAAAAAGGTACTATTTATTATGATATGCATGCTTGAAAATTTTACATATACGGCAAAGCTATTTAAGGGTTGTTTATTTATGGGCGTTAACATGTTGTTTAGGTCAGCACTTGTATAGTATCTGAATGCAAGGGGGGTGCATGCGTAGTTAGTAGTTAGGGGTGTCAAGTAAAGTCCGAATGACATATAAAGTTCTAAGATCTGCGAGGTTTCGAGTGATTGAGTGATGTAGATTGGAGAACTAACAAGGATTGCATCCTTTGACCCATCTAAATCGTGACTAGAAATCTTGATTTACGAAGTATAGCCCTTTTCTCTTGGTGAATTCTACTGGTTTGAGGTTTGGTTATAGGACCCCTCTGACTAAGTCGAATCTTCACTTCAACAGTATCGTTTATCACTTACACTCATGCAAGCAACCACAAAATTTCTCAAGCAAAACCGTACATAAATCCTACAAAACTTACCCTATTCCCACATACCTCCTACTCAAAACAGACACCCCCATCGAAGCCACATACCTCCTCACTCCGGCCCCCTCTCAACAGCCCCCATCCGTGCTCCCATCCTCCCCCCAATCACCCCTCCAAAACCCCAAATCTCACTCTCCGCAACAGCTTGCTGCACCGCATCCCCATTCTCCAACAACTCATACACCTTACGATTAAGTAACTCCTCTTCGTCCTCTTCTATCGCGAGTACAACATTCCCCCCCGCTAAATCCGGATCATAAAACGGGCTATCCGGATCCGTAGAATTCAAACTGTACGCATCAACAGGCGGAACGCAAAGCGTATTTTTCAGCGGCAAGCTTCCATTTTGAAAGTATGCTCTAATATGGGACAGAGCGCAGTACGAGGGTGAAGCAAGCGAGCAATGTCCCGCGGTGTCGAGGATGAGGAGTTCGCTGTCGGGGAAGAGGGAGTGCATATAGCGGCCGCTGCGGAGCGGGGTGACGGGGTCGGCGGTGTTGCTGATGAAGAGGATTGGGTTGTTTGGAGTGGGGGCGCCAAAGGGGCCGGGGAATTTGAAGCTGGGGCGGATGGGCCAGGAGGCGCAGCGCATACGGAAGGCGGCCCAGATGGCGCCGGAGACGGGGGAGGTGGTTTCGAGGGTGTGCCAGTAGGAGGCGAAGGAGGTGAGGTTTTCGGCGGTTTGGTCGAGGCCGTCGCCGCAGAGGATGGCGAACGTGGCGTCTAGGGGATTTAGGTTGATGGCGGTGCTTGGGGTTGTTGAGTGGGTGGAGTGAGGGGCGAATGTATCTTCGAGGAATTTATCGTCTTTGGTTTCGATGGCGGAGAGGATCTTGGCGATGGGGGGGAAGAAAGCTCGTGGTTGATAAATGGCGGTAAATAATAGTGCTTTGACGTCAGAATATGTGAGGACTTCTGGTCCAAATGCAGAACTGATTGGGAAAGGATTGTGAAGCAAAGATTGAACTATTGCCTCCACACGGTTCCTGATGTCGTCTAAGGTGGAATTGCCCGTGGTCAAGGGACATGCTTCAGGTCCTGAAAGAAGACAATATGTGTTGAAGGACTCCATAGCCTTCGGACCGTCTACGAGACTGCCTCCTCCAAGTGAATGAGTGTAATCGTAGGAGCTCACAACACCATCTAGTATCAGACGGCCGACTCGATCTGGGAACATGGAAGCAAATGTCGATCCTAGGAAAGTACCGTATGAAAACCCCCAGTAATTCAGCTTAGCTTCGGTAGGTCTTGACAGCGCAGGGTCTGGCTTGTGGCATGGCCAGTACGGCCTTGTATTTGGCGTAAATTGAGCGAGTTGATCGGCTACATAACTGGCATGCTTTTCAACAATTTCAAGCATATCGTGAGCGACAAATGCTGTCGTCATGTATCGCAGGATACTTGAGCCTTCATGTGCCTCCATTGCCCGCTTGCAAGAGGCGCCCCAGGCATGCGTCATTGACCAAAGCCTGCCCAGTGCTGCATCTGAGCTTCCAAGGATGCCTTCTTCATTTTGTCTTAGGTTCCATGACCACCATGAGGGGGCGTCCGGCATGCATGCAGCGGTCGGTTCAGTTTCGCCAATTCCCCGAGGGTCAAAGCCGATAATATCATAATATCTAGCATTATTACCAGACCTCGTCGGATGTGTATCAGAATCGACTATGTCTTGCAACGCACTACCGACCATGATTGCGAAAGCAGCTCCAGGGCCCCCAGGACCTCCAGGGTTGATTAGTATTGGTCCAGCATAGCGTGGATCATTCACAGAAACTTTGGCGGGAAGCTTTGTGATAGCGATGCTAACAGTCTCGTCTGGGTAGGTGCCATTGAAGTAATCGAGTGGCAGACTAAGCTTTGCGCATTCAAATCTACCAAAGCAATCGGGGAACTGGAGATCCTTTGAAGCTTTAATCTACTTGCAGTCAGTTACCATTGATGATCTGTGAATCTGCGCTGAGGGCTCGATTCAATCATTGTGCTATTTTGAGTCAAGGAAGATTCAATACTGCATTGAGCAGGGCTCGATGGTTCCACGATGATGGCACACTGCTTTGGAAAATAATAGGAACAACAAAACATAATCTGTATTGGGGATGATGAAGAGCATCCTCTGCAGTCCAGGGCGCACGTCGAGAGCATCAAGATTGTGGTTGAAATTGAATATTGCCTGGGCCACCACAAGTGTCACTGACATCGGATTGAATAGCCCGGCCCTTATCTCTTGCACGCGGACCACTGCCATGTCTCGACCAAGTCGGCTGAGAAGCACACCACATGTGCTGATGTGTACCAGAAAAATGACCACAACGTACCTCAGACCAGGCGAAAGGAGTTGGATCAGGACCAGGTCTCGGAGGACCACCCCATCTAGGAGGAACCCAGTTGTTTAGGAGTGTAAATAGCGCATTCAATCCAAAGAGAAGCATACATGTTGCGAGGGTCGCGACCAATGCACGAATGCGGATACCCTTGTCAGTAGGTGGGCGCGGCGGCGTAACGAGCGGGATCGTCTCGAGCCCATTCCAACTCTTCATGATGTGATGAGAAGTCCAGCTGTGCCAGCCAGCTGGAGGAATTGAAGGTTATGGGTTGAGTTTCCGGATGATGCCTAAAAGTAAGCTTACGAGAAACGCGGGGTTGGAGCTGGCTGGCCTATCCAATCTTGCGCGACAACATGACCGTTTGTCTATGCGGAACAGGCAGCACACAATTCCTGGATGCAGACGCCTGTGTAGCGGGCCCTTGGTAAGAGCGCTGAGCGCGCATGACATGAATTGCATGGCGACCCGCAGGGCGACGATCGCTTGCTTCTGGGCCGCGTTGGGATGCAGAGGCGGCGCAGACCTCACAGCGGCTATGTATGTATGCATGCACCATTGTCACAATGTGCTGGCTGTGCCCAGCAACCGCGCCTGGTGCATTTGCCATGTAGGTAGCGATTCTTACATGTCGTGAGTCGTGACCCTGATGAGGCCTTGAGGAGAAAGCGTACCAGGCAAAGCTGGCGGGTGCAATTTAGGGGTGGTCAAGGCTCGTGTATTGTGGAGAGCTTCGTAAATTCCCCGAGCGAGTGGGGAGATAGATTAGTTAGGCGAGAACTCACTGACCACATCGCCTTCTGCTAGTCTACAGCTTCCGCGCTGTGACATGCTCGTTAGTCGTCCATGGTTGCGCATTGGGGTCCAATTTCTTAACAAGTAAAATTGACTTTTGGTGTGCAGTAGGAAACGCATAAACAAGTGTAATGAGTGTCGAGATTGTGAAGAAAAAAACCAAACAAAGTCCATACCACAAGACAGGTACAGAGTAGCAGCACATCCCGTGATCAATGGGTATCAATCGTCTCGTCAGTACCAACCACCCTTACTATCAGAAAGATGGCGTTCGAAAAGTCCCAGTTGTTGCCAGCGCCCGATTGAGTCTGAAGCGACCTCCCAAGTGTACAAGTGACAATCGTCACATAGCTCAAGTCACCTTCCACCATTCCCTACTGCCACCCCATTTGAGTGAAGCGCATTACTGAAGAGAAGAGGTCGTAAACGGAGAGGAGGGCCGTGGCAGAACCGCCTACCACTGTTGGCCACCTTGACCACCCTCCTGTCCACCGTAGCCGCCTTGCTGACCGCCATAGCCGCCGCGAGGAGCATACTGGCCACCCTGAGGAGGTCCCCAGGATGCGCCGCCGCCTTGTTGGCCTCCGTAACCTGGAAAATTGTTAGAATCCAATCTGTAAGATACAAAAACGCCTCAGTGCGTACCACGGCCACCGCCGTAGCCTGACAGGAAGGGTTAGCACGGAATGAGGGGATCACAATATGCATGCCTTACCTCCTTGACCACCGCCGTAGCCGCCACGGTAACCGCCACCTCCACCGTAGCCACCACCGCGGGGTGGGCCACCGGCAGCACGGTCTGAGGCCTTGTCGACACGGATTCTGCGTCCGTCGAATCTGGTAACGTTAGAACCACAGATGCCACTTTTCATGGTGCAATGCAAAGTAGCCAAAGCGACTGGCGCATGCCCAAAGTCAGTAAAGCAACGTACTCTTCGTTGTTCATGGCTTGCATGGCGCTATCGGCATCAGCATCGTTGGCGAAACGAACGAAGCCAAAGCCCCTGCTACGGCCAGTGTCACGATCCTTGACGACGACCTGTAAAAGAGTGAGTATTGGGTAGGCGCTGAAGACCAGCTCTGGCTGGACTAGGTGTCACTGACGGCTTCTTCGACCTGGCCAAACTCCTCGAACTTCTGGCGAAGAGTGCCGTCATCGGTGTGCCAGGCAAGACCTCTGATGTGTGTCAGTAAAAGTGAAAGCCATGGCAGACGAGGAGCAGACTTACCCAATGAATAACTTGGACATGGTTGCGACTGATTCGAACACTGAACGGTCTCAATACAAGCACTCGCAACTCAGAACAAAGCGCGCGATACAACAAGGCTCTTGACAGGAAACAAAAGGGATTGCAGAGAAGTAAAGAAGACTGGGACGAGGGAAGGCGCGAGAGATCCATCGCGGCTTCCTATGCAAGTAACAGGGAGCAACATGACGGAACGAACATTTAGTATTGAGCGCACTAGGCGGGATAGGTGAGGATGGCGCACGCGAAGGCTGTAGATAGCTTGGGGGCGTGTAGAGAGGGAGCTGCAAGGCAGGAGAGCAGTGATGGCGCGGGTAGAGGGGGGAGCAAGCAGAGATGGTGAAGTGGGCAAAGGTTGGTGGGGCAGAGGCGACGACGTCGTCTCGGAAAGGATGAAAGAGCGCTAGCAGAGTTGGCGCAATGAGCAGGCAAGTCCGGCTTATAAAGAGCAGAGCGTGGAGGTCGGTCAGGTAGAAAAGTAGCGGGCACGGCCTGGATGGAGGGCCAACCAGCCGGATCAAGTCGCAGCGGCAGAGGCAGAGAGGGCCAGCCCAAACGAGGCCCTCTCACTCGGATAAGGGGCCCTGGCAGACTGTTGACCGTCGACCCTGTCCTGGCTGTGGACGCTCTGCTACATACCCTGTTCGACATGGCTGGCCGTCTGCCTCTTCACACACACACACACATCCACATCCACATCCACATCCACACCCACACCCACACCCGCGCCCACATTGGCACAGGCCGTCGTCTACAGTAGTGTGTTCCCGTGTCTGGCTGTTCATGCGCGCCAATGGGTAACATGCAGCCCACGTTAGCTAGTCAGGGCTAAGCAGCCCAATGGCAGGGCTCTGCGTGAGCCACTGTCTGGGCCATGCAAAATGCGAGACGTCGATTTTTGTGATAGGTGCTCTCGACACGTCGCCCTCGAACGAGTGCCGACAGGTGCGCAAACGCATGAGTGGGCCAATATCAACCATGGCGGCTGGTGTGCGTGAGTGCTCCACGGACAAGCAGCAGCGAGCACCCCTCGGGCATGGGCAGGCTGGACGACATTCCCGACGCCGCAGAGCCAATTGCAGGCGGGCATTGGGCCCATGGAGGGTGGTTGAAAGAAGCTTATCAGGTCACTACGGTAGTAACTGAGTGGGGACTCTTTGGGCCCGACTTTAGGTCGCCAGGGCTCGTGCGCTCTGGCTACGGCCTCATAGCGAGCCATGCCATGTGTGCCAGACTGACTACTCACTACCCTCCCACCTCCCAGTACACTCATTTGCTGAACCACACAACCTCACCCTACCCCGCCTATCAGTGCGTGTAACCACCCGTCGCCAAAGTCTGTCCCAAATTCTCCGCTCACACAACATCAGGCCTCTCATCCCTCCGGCCTATTGCCATGTACGCTCGCCGTCTGTCATGATACGTCAGGACCGGCAACTACCACAGCCAAATCTTGGCTGTGTCACCTCCACCGTTACTCTAGTAGCTATCTCCTCAACCACCATACTCTCAAAATCCACTGTACAGGCAATCTACCATCTATAAAACCGACGTCACGGTCCAACGCCGCCTGCATCAACCGCCCCCTTCTGTGCCTGATCCATCCTCCACCCCAGATCCAGGAAAATGCCATGTCTGGCACTCCCTGGATTCTGCCTTCTCCACCATGGCCAGCCATGTCGCGGGTCTAATGGCGCAAATTGCCTCTGTGCCGTGGGAAAATAGCGGTTCAGCCAATCACAGTTGGCTACCTCAAGCCTCGATGCACATCCATGTATCAAGGACACCGCTTTTCGGCAAGCGGTTATGGTGACATAACTAGAATCAACGCTCGCACGACAAGGTAAGCTTGCATGTTAAGTGATGTCAAGGGCACACGTCTGGCGTGGAGGCTGAAGTCACGTGCTCTAAACTCCTATCGTACTTTCTTGTTCCATCAGTCAGCAATGTATGTTTGTTTAGAATGCCATTGAGTCGCGCCTTCCCCCTTAGGCGAGGGGGCCACTGCCTGTCCCAGCCTTCCATGAGTCTTTGTTACAGGCGAGAACTCTATTGCATTCAATGAGCTACTGTTACCCAGTGGTTACACGACCACAACCTTTCAGCCAGCAATTGACCGACTATCGCCGCCCATTCCTGCAGCGCCATGCTGTGCCACGCCTAGCCATTTCTCCTGCTCCAGCACGGTGACCAAGGAAGAACACATCCACAACGGAACGGCGCGTCCGTCGGTCCACTGCACCCGTTTGGGTTTGTCTGGGGGGGCACTGTATTGTTTTGAGTCCCATCATGGACATCTCGAAATGGCTGGATGAGGTTGCCGCTACACAAGCTCTTCAAAGTCTTCCTTCAAAACAGGGGGCCAACCCTGTACACAAGAAGCGTGCTCGCAAGCAGGACGAGTCTGATAGCTCGCTTCTAGCCCTTCAGTCTCAATCTCAAAGATCACTGTCGGCCGAGCCCAAGGCGCTCGTTGGGCAAGGTGCCAACAAATACGCAGGCAGCGGAGCATCCCATTGCATTCCTAATGGATCAAGCCGCAGCGGATCATCGAGTCATCACTATGCACGAAGACCTCGTCGTAAGACGCGTCCAGATCGCTACGAACCGTCATCAAAGCGGAACAAGGGGCGGGGGAAACACATACACCAGCGCAGCAGGGACGAATCAAGGATCCCCAAGCGTAGAACCAAACGCAAGCATGGCGAAAAACGAGGCAGCGATATAGGGCAGAGTTTCCAGGCTAACAACGTTACGGGCGATCGGTTGACTGTAGGATCCGTCATGCAGTGACTTGTACTGTACACATGCTAATGATTGGACACAGCTCAAGCCGCGAGGTCAGTTGGGCCTGTTTAACAAGGGTAAGGCATCAACAGCTGTCAAAGGTCGTGGCTGTAAGTTGGCCCCCTTGTGGCCTCTGCATCGCTCAATTAGCGAGCTGATGCATCCACAGTGCCAGACCTTGTTTTCACTGAGATGAAATTCCTCCAGAAGAACGAGGAGCAACCAGAAGTTGAATCCCTGCAACCTTGTTCAAAAGGTAAGGGCAAGAAAGCTGTCGTGCACAAAAAGGATGAACGCATTTCTGCTTTCTTCACTGCACGACCACCCTTTGAAGAAAAGCACGGGAATATCCAGAAGACAAAGGATAGATCTACAAACCGTGAATCAAGCTGCCGTGAGCTAGGCCCATCATCTGTGGCTGAGTTGCCTTTACATACCATTGAAGGCACCGATAAAATGTCGTATCTAGGTTCCGGAAGCAGGGGGCACCCTCACGAAAGCACAGGATATGTGTCATAGTCTGAGTCTATCCAGTCGCCTAGTGCGATTCTGCAACAAGGTGGAGGAGAACCCCCTCCAACAGAAATACACCATGAACCTCTTAAACGAAAAGTAAAGAGTGAAGATGCTAAAATCCAACATGCCGCATGCCAAACAGAGAACTCGCCGGCTCATAAGCAAAAGGCAAGAAAGACTTGTGAACGCTTCGCAATATCATCGTTGGAGCAATCACATGGTACAGGATCAAGGTCTCATTCATGTCCCCAGCAACCGTCATCTCCACGAAAGATAGACTCTCTTAACAGCAATATAAAACGCCAGACTGGTGGATCAATAAGCTCGCCGTCATCCCTGCTGCCTGTTGTCGATGCTAAAGTCACTACTGGCCTTCCTAACATCTGCCCAAAGGATAACGTTCAACATTCCAATAGGAATCTTCACATGCGAGTAGAGCGTAAAACAACAGACTGCGACGTGGCTGACGGTGGTACGTCTGAACGAATCAACGACGAGTCGCAAACCTCCCCTGCACTGGAAAGTGTGTTACAGCAATGTGATCGCACTTTACAACGAAACCCACACAGAGGTTCAACGCACCAGGGGAACTCTCGATTGCCTCATGCATCTACCCCGAATGTACGAGGGAATTTTGCTACAACAGTTCAGCCTGCAGTGCAGCCTTTAATGACTGTGCGCTTCTCGGACATAATGGCCACGCCAAATGTGCCCAACTTCATTGGCTCGAGCATTTATCAACAGCAAGCACGCCAACACCAATTAGCTCGTGATATGCAAGGTGAGGAAGAAGAACAAGCAGAAGAGGATTTGTACGAGTATTTATTTGCGAGGCAAGGAGATGGGAATGAAGAGTATACCCCATTGTATAATGAGGATATGGAGGACATGGAGGAGCTGATGGAAGAGCCAGTATGGAACGAGAGAAACACCGAGGAGAGGCACGGCGTTGACCAAGTCTATGGCTACGAAAGTACTGTACAGAAAGCAGTATATGACAAGAAGGTGAGTGGGTCTGAGTTCTGGAGGCCGAATAAGTTATACTAAGTCAATACGAAATGGTGATGTTGTGTGTCTGTGCGCAAGAACTTGGGTGCTGTCCATCGAGAACTTCCGCACGAGGCGTCTTTGATCCTCGGTTTGTTTGACCCTATTCCGCGCTGTAGCCGAATGTTGCTACATCTAGCCGGCGATTTAAAGATTCCCATCTTTTCTGCATGCGCTACCATCGAACATTGTTGCGGCTCTGTCCAGCCCAACGAATTGCACCTCCGTTGCGGCCCTCGTCAGCTCTTCCGTCGCCTGTCCCATGCAGACAGTCGGCGGTGACGTTCCTCACTGTGGCGACTAACCAACGCGGCGGATGCCCGCCTGCAGGTGCCGCCAACCCCACCAAGACCCTCGACAGAGTTTGTACTTCTCGAGTTCAACAACTAGCTAGACACCTTCACTCCCCCTCAACCCCAGCATCCCAGAGTTTTTCGCGGGAAGCTTCACCCACCATGTCTTACACTACCCGCAAGATCGCCTCGGCCAACACACTCGAGCACCGCATCTTCATCGAGAAGGACGGCCAGCTCGTCTCGCCATGGCACGACATTCCCCTGTATGCCAATGAGCAGCAGACGGTCCTCAACATGGTCGTCGAGGTCCCCCGCTGGACCAATGCAAAGATGGAGGTGCGCACCCCTCCATTGCCTGTGTGGTGTTGCTGGGCACCGCAACCCCGCCATGGCGACATTTACTGCTTCTCTGCTAACCACACCGCCAGATCTCCAAGGAGGAGTCCCTCAACCCCATCAAGCAAGACATCAAGAAGGGCAAGCTCCGCTACGTGAGGAACTGCTTCCCCCACAAGGGCTACCTCTGGAACTACGGTGCCTTCCCCCAGGTACGATGACGCGATCACCGATGTCGGTCCAACGGAACGTATACTGATTGCTTTTTCCAGACATGGGAGGACCCCAACGTTGTCCACCAGGAGACAAAGGCCAAGGGTGACAACGACCCATTGGATGTGTGCGAGATTGGCGAGCTTGTTGCTAAGCCTGGCGAGGTCATCCAGGTCAAGGTCCTCGGTGTCATGGCTCTGCTTGACGAGGGCGAGACCGACTGGAAGATCATAGTTATCAACGTCAACGACCCCTTGGCACCTAAGCTCAATGACGTTGAGGACGTCGAGCGCCATCTGCCCGGCCTTCTACGCGCCACCAATGAGTGGTTCCGCATCTACAAGATCCCCGATGGCAAGCCTGAGAACCAGTTCGCCTTCTCTGGCGAGTGCAAGAACAAGAAGTACGCCATGGATATTGTCCGTGAGTGCGCTGAGGCTTGGGAGAAGCTCATCACTGGCAAGACTCCCAAGGATGAGATCAGCCTGTACGTACCGACTATGACCTCTACACAGCTTCTAGCTAATCACTGTATAGGACCAACACTACCGTTGCACACTCTCCCGACCGAGCCGACCCCAGCTCGCTCAACATCCCACAAGGCGAGAACAAGGCCCCAGCTCCTATTGATCCTAGCATCGACAAGTGGTTCTACATCTCTGGTGCTCCTTCTAGCTGAGCGAAGGCTGGTAATGACACATTGTATTCAGTGCAAGCCGATGTTGCTTTAGTAATAGTAACTTCGACAACTTTCTGAAACAAGATCTGGACGGTAGATGACTAAAGATCCCAAAAGGCACATAGAAACTACCAAAAACCATAGCGTATGAATTGAAAAGTTTGTATGATTCATAACTCCGTGAGATGCATTGTATTGTACATGGTGACACAATATCTGAATGTCTGTCGTAAATCCCCGTCCTTAATTACCCAGCAGTTCTTCCTTTCGTGCCAGTTGCCGCGAGTGTCGATCTACTTCTTCCATGACCTCTGTTATCCGCATTTTGCTCAAGTCAAGATTCATCTCTTTGCCATCCTCTGTAATTAGTCAGCCAACATTGCAGACTCTGGTGTGCAAGGTTAGAACGTACTAAACTTGACTGCCAGACTTGCAGGCTCCTTGCTCGATCGTGGCAGCATCTTGGACTCAATCTTCATGCCATCTGAGCGGGCATCTGGTGGAATAAGAGAGAGGAATAACCTCGCTGGTTTCGACTTGAGGGAGAAAGGATTAAAGGTTACGCGGACATCGGTAAGGAATCGGGTGATCATGGTGGGTGGGCGTAGGTGATAATAGGCTTCTGGGTCGATCCTTGTCAGTATATGATACATTGAGCATCTCGGTATGGTCCTTACCAGCGATATAACCGGGTCGCAAACTAGCACTGCCGCAATGGATGGCCTGCCTCGATGCGCGCAATCTGAGGCTATGGAGATTCTACAAGGTCCGTGCACAGGGCTCATTTTCAGTGCGCAACGTGGTCAAACCGGCAGCCGTAACCCCACGCTTCCTTGTCCCATCTCCGTCATAGCACCAAGCATAGCATGCAGTCAACGTGCCGTCTCGCCGCATCTTGAACACAATGCCACCGCTGCCAACCACCACGCAGGCACTCACCACCCGCCTTTCTGCTTTATCTGAAGCGAACAAGGCGAATGGTCAGCTCATCCAAAGATTAGCGAAACTCGACTTCCAGCCCGGGTCGCAACCACTCAACAACGAGGAAGGAGATGTGCGATTGGAGCTCAGTGCTGAAATACACGAAAGCTTGAAACAGCTTGAAGAGGAGCTTGAGCTTTTGCGACAGGAAATTGAGGACGTTGTACGAGGTACTGCTAGTATCGGGCGACGCAGAGACAGCAAGACCGATAGTGAACGGAGCAGACTTGCTGTCTTGCTGGCGAGACTCAGCGAGGATTTGGCCCTGTACGCAAGCTCTCATTCCATCAAGTTCCCTTTTTACACGTTACTCATTCTACGGTAATGCAGGTCAAGATCGCAATTCCGCAAAGCGCAGTTAACTGCCAAACACAACGCCGACCGTGCGAAGCTCAAAGAACGTGAGCTGCTCTTTTCCAGCCTTCAGTCTGGTTCATCGACGCCATCTTCGACATACCGACAAAGAAAGCAGCAGAAAGGTTTATCAGAGGGTGAAGTCGTAGCTCAAGCCTCATCAGACGTCACCTCTGCTCTGCGTCGGACACATCAGTTAATGCAAAGCGAGCTTTCGCGTTCGAGATTTGCCCAAGAAACACTCGAACAGTCTACAGCCGCGCTCTCAGACTTGGGAGAAAGATATTCGGATCTAAATACGTTACTAGCCAACAGCAAGAATCTTGTCTCGACACTTTTGAAAAGCACAAAGAGTGACACGTGGTATCTTGAGACTACATTCTACATTCTCATTACCACAGTTATCTGGCTAGTATTTCGCCGCTGGTTATACGGTCCACTTACCTGGTTCCTCATTTGGCCTCTTAAACTCGTCTTCCGCATTGTGTGTGGTGTTTTCGGTATCGCCACAGCCTCTACAGCGGTAGCATCCAGCAGCGCAAACCTCGCACAAACATCTTCGAGCCTTATTGTCAAGCCCAGCGCGACAGGCGGAATACCAAAACTCGATCCCAACAGCCAGCAACACTACGTTCGTGTAGGTGGAGGAGGCCGTGGGTATATGCACGGTCAAGATCCAAGCCCACCAGATTCATATTCCCAGCACGTCGGCAAGATGGCAGAACAACAAAATCAGCAACAGCAACAAGAAGTACCCGATCATCCTCAGTTCAGGGAACAAAGTCAGGAGGAAGACGATGGTCCAGTGCGCAGAGGTGATGGGACGATACTGAAGGAAAGCGACAAGCCACGTAATCCCAAGAAGAAGATGTGGGAAGAGAATGTAGAGAGTGAGAAGCATCAGCAAAATCAAGCACGAGAAGAGCAGCAGCAGCAAGCGACTGAAGATCAAGGTGCAAGCGGAGACGCCACAAGGAAGAGGGATGAGTTATGATTGAATTAGTAGGAGTAAATAGCATGGTATTGATAAATGATGACACCAAATATTCTTCCATAAAACCCTCAATGTCTTGAGTCAAATCTCCTAATCCATACATCAAGCCAAACCATCCCAGGGTATCAAAACACCAAACCTCCCCCTCTTCTCCCTCCAACTAATCCTCTTACCCTTCCCCTTCCCCCTAAATCCTCCAAGAAAAAAAAACCCCTACCTCACCCCTCCCCATACTCCCCCCCTTCCTCATCACTCCCCTCACCCCCCTCCACCAAATCCTCAATCTCCTCATTCAACAAACACCCCATCTCCACCGTCCTCCCGCGAATCCCCTCCGCATCCTCCCTACCCACCCCACAATCCTCCATAATCAACAACACCGCCGCCTCAGGGACCAACACCGCTTGCACAAACGCCGCAGGGCCCGAAGCTTGCACTACAGCATCGGTGCAAGATTTGATCTCGTTTTTCAACATCTTCATTACGGACTCGGTGATGATGCGGCGGCCGCGCGTGCCGTAGTAACCCGGGTAGGTGAGTTGGTCGTCGAGGGCGTGGGCGGCTTCGAGGTTGCGTTGGATGTGTTGGGGCAGGTCTTTGCGGATTTTGGGGAGGGAGGCGGCTTTGCCTGTGAGGGCTAGCGGGGTGTAGCGGTCGCGGTGGGAGGAAGGGCGGGAGCCGGTGAGGATTTTGAGGAGGGGGGTTTTGTGTTTGTGGATGCGTGTGGGGAGGGCGGGCCAGTTTATTTGTGGGTAGCCTTGCGTGTGGTAGGTTTCTTGCGCGGTGGTCTTGCGGTGGGTGTGGCAGAAGGCGTTTTGGTTTTTTATGGTTTTTTCGAGGCCTTTCCAGAAGGTCCAGTAGAGGGAGAGGGGGACGGGGGATTTGCAGAGGGGGCATTGGGTGCCTTCTTCTTCTTCTTGGGGGAGCTGATTTAGGTAGTCGTCGATGTTTTCTAGGGGTTCTTCGCTTGAGTCTGGTTGTGATGATTTTGGTGTTTGATCACGTTTCCAGTCGCCGAGTTGATTGATGAGACGTGTGGTTTTTGAACGCTGTGACGACTCCTCTGCATCAGTCCCCAGGCATTCGTAAAGCTCAGCTTCACTCAGAGTAGGCTGTTTGAGATCACTGTCTACAAGATTTGACCTTTTTGATTTGACCTCTCTTTTACGCAAGTCTGGGTCTGGTGGCTTCTTTGTCTCCAAGTTGAGAAACTCTTCGTCTTCGTCGTTCAGGAGAGGGGAATGTGAGGCTTCCTTGTCTCCTCCATCCGGGCTTAATGCCCTGTCACTAAGTTGGCTCTTCCCGTATTTCCGCACAATTGGCTTTTTGCCCGCGGACGAAGGCGCCTTCGCATGGATATTGGTTGCCATTGGCACTTGGGTCTTCGAGGCGAAGGTTTTCTTTTGCTTTTTAGGCGCAGGCTGTGTTAGTTCCGAGTCCTTGAAACCCCAGACATTGTCCTCTGCTGAAGAAGGTGGTGTTGTAGTATTCTCTTTGTCTTCTCTTAGCAACTTGCTCTTTTCTGTCCTGCTTCTTGCTAATGATCCCGCAGCAGGTACCCGAAATGATGGTTTTGTTTTAACTTTTCTTTGGGGTTTCTTCAATTCCGCCGCAGCGTCTTCAGAGGTAATCTTCGTTATAGCACTTGCCACCTTGGAAGCCTTCGAGCTTCGAGACGGAGGCTCGTGAATATCATCATCAGATGAAACGGGCTCAGCATTTATATCATCTTCTTGTGCCTTTCTGGCGACTGGACTCTGCTTTCGTTTTGGAATTGGTTCCTCGTGATCCTTATCGGTCGCATGTCGCTTCCCACGCACTGTACTCAACAATTTTGGGGCATTTCTCCCCAAAAGAACCATGTTAAGGCCCAATTAATTATTATCAAGCGATGTATCGATCCAATTGGGAGCATATATCTTGCGACCAGAGAATGAGTCGCGCAATTGTGGAGTTTGGACAGTTATTCGAGAACAATTAGGACGCGCTTTCCCCACGACGCGACTGCGCGCGCACGGATACACGACCCCACATGACCTTCACTTGACAGTCCCATTCACCTTCGCATTGCGAAATGTTGAAGAGGTTCAGCCTTTTAATTTTCGTACAGATCATCCAAAATAACGCCTTTAATGTTAGTTATTATTGCCTCTATTACCCGTAAAAGCTGTCGTTCTTCTATTTAAGGTAAATGATCTATCAAAAGTAAAGGAGCCGACTCCGTATTGGACCGTGACTTCAAACTGTTGTCAAGCCTGAACATGTTCTTATAGTACGGGCATCTCCTGGCGTGGTCTAGGATGGCTGCATTAGTGACGTCTCAATCATAATCACTTCAGTACTCATGGTTGACTATTCTTGTGAGATCCATAGTGTTTATAAAAGTTCATGCAAGCTATAAGGCAAACACCAAGCTACTCTCCCGCTCTAGATATTATTTCGAAAAATCTACATAATTCATCTCTAAAATTATTATATACATCCCAGTCGGAAGTCGACGTCATGGTAGTCGGTTCAAGAGCTGTCTAAGATACTCGTCGTTCAAGGTGAAAGGATCGCGCTAGTGTCCTATCGATAAGACACTAAAAAAAGTTCCCGCCAAAAGTCCGTTAGGACTTCCAGACAATTGCTCTCGTACTTCAACTTCCGCGCACCTCTCCTCACACACCCCTCCAAGATGGCTATCGACGATTCCCACCAGCCGCTTCTTCAATTCACTGGCCATCGCCATCTTAATACGCGCCTCCTTCTTGCGACACTCACCGGCCGACCCATTCGCATATCGCAAATTCGATCCACATCCACAAACCCGGGTCTCACACGTTACGAAACAAATTTTATACGCCTTCTCGACTCTGTAACAAATGGCGCGCAGATACAATTCAGCATGACAGGCACAACCCTTGTCTATCGACCAGGTCTGATCACTGGCTCAGCAGAAGGTCTAGGAGCATCTGGGGGCGTAATTCGACACGAAATACCACGCGAATGTTCAAGAAGAGGTGTCAGCTGGTGGCTCATTCCACTCTGCCTCCTCTCGCCTTTTAGTAAAAGCAATGTCAACGTGACGTTCTGGGGCGAAGGCTGCGTCACATCCTCTACTACATCCGGCGACATCAGCGCCGACACTGTGCGCACCGCTATCCTCCCTCTATACAAGAACTTCGGTATTGATCGCAACATCGAACTACGTATCCTCAAGCGATCAAGTTCACCAAACGGAGGCAAGAGTGCAGGAGGAGAAGTCCAGCTCGTATTCAACCACCAAGTTCGATTACCCAAGACACTACATTTAATGAATCCCGGACGAGTCAAGAGAATACGAGGCGTAGCATACTGCGTCGAAGTCCCCAAAAGCAACAACGAAAGAATGGTCCACGAAGCGCGAGGCATCTTGAACAAATTCGTCCCAGACACCTACATCTTCAGCGACGCATCCCCCGCACCCCTCATCCCCACATCCCAAAAAGGCCACGCCTCAGGCAAAGTCAAAGGCGCAGTCGGCTTCGGCCTAAGCCTCGTCGCAGAAAGTAGCACCGGCTGCATCTACTCCGCAGACGTCTGCTCCCCACCAGAAGGAGGCGTGCCCGCCGACGAAATCGGCAAGCAATGCGCCTACCAACTCCTCGAGAAAATCAGCCAGGGCGGCTGTATAGAGAGCGTAGCCGCTCCCACCGTGTTAATGCTCATGGCCATGGGCTCAGAGGACGTAGGCCGCGTCGCGCTGGGAAGAGACGTACTCGCAAGCGAAGAGATTATCCAATTAGCACGCGACTCGAAGGCGTTTGGAGGAAGTGGATGGGGCTTCCGAGAAGCGGGGAATGAAAGGGAAGAAATCGTCGTCAGTGTAGTTGGAAGAGGTGTAGGCAATGTTGGACGGAAAGTCGCATAGTTTTTTCATCTTTTCAAACTTTATGGATGTAGATGTGGATGTGAATAGGATAGGATATGATATACAAGCGCGTCATAAGGATGTATACTACGTAGAAATAATGATACCCAGTATTTTTCTCCGAGACGAGATGAGAATACATCAGTCATCCCCATCCACTCCATTCAATCTACACCCTTCATGTGCATAAAGACAGGACAAGACAAGATAGCAAAAACGCCTCCCAATGACTTTTTGTCACGGCCAAAAATCCATACGCAAAAAGCATGCAATGAGTAAACAAACGCTTCAGACGGCATATTCTATCTACTGCCGCTTCCCAGCTGAACTACCGCTACTCTCTTCAGTATCTGACTCCTCGTCCTCTGCGTACTTCTCGTTGTACTCTGCATCTCTATCTCGATATGGGCCCTGGTCGCCATCCTCGTCACTTAGAAGGTCCTCGTCGGACTCTCCTGCAAAAGCATCGTATAGTTCTCCGCCGCGCTTCGCTCGCTTCTTGCGGCCTGCAGCACCTAGCATTCCTGTATCTTCTCGGTCCTCGGCGTCATCTAGGACTTCGAATTCATATGCGTCTCGGCTGTCTCTTTGGCGCTTTCTTCTCGCGATGAAAAGGTATGCACACAGGCCGGCGATAAAGATTACGATTAGGGAAAGTGCGCCGTAGATCCAGATTTGAGTGCGTTTAGAAACGCCGAATGTTGGGAAGGGATTGGGGAGGAAGTTCTCTGAGGGAAGGCTGGAAGCTGAGGCACTCGCGGACTGTGCACCATTAGCCTGGGTCTGGGAAGGCTTTTGGTTTACAGGGCGGTCGGGATGGTCTTGTGGGACGGCAGTGATGGTGGGCTTACTACCCGCAGGGGCAGAAACGCTAGTGACATGAGCAGGGTGTTCGTCAATTTTGTCCTCGCTCTTGTCGTGGTCATCGTCGTCATGCTCGGTGGGGATTGGCAGTAATTTAGCCTTGGAAGCATCGATAGATTCGCCCCAAAGACGAAGCTTCCAGTCGATGAATTTGCCCTTCTTAAGATTGCCAGCAACCACGTCTTTGATGATGACGGTCCAATTACCGATGCCAGATTCGCCCCAGTGAGCGACTGACATGAAGGTCCAGTCGATGTAGCCGTAAGGAGCTTCGTCATCACGTCGAGCTGTGGATAATTGACTCATCATTCCAGTGGGAGAGATGAGCTGCACCATCAGGTCGCCACGGCGTTGATGCTCGACATTCATGGTCAGTGTGATATGCTCGATGCGTTCAAAGTTGGCTTTCTTGAGCATGTCGGCTGTAACTTCGAAGACACTGGCAAGACCGTGGTCACCTTCAGGAATCTCTTTGCGGACGTGCATCCATGGCGACCAGAACCAAGCTTGTGGCTTGACAAGTTTCCAATCTTTCGCCTTGTCTATGATAGCTCCTGCGTCGAGTTTGCCATAGCCAAATTGATGGCTGAACATACGGCCAAGGGAGGTATTGGTCCAGTCGCTTGGTTGATCGAATTGTGCCGCGGTCAAAACAGTGAGCCATTGGACATCGCGCCATGTGAGATCAGGGCGGGCTTCGAGAAGCAAGGCATATACGCCAACACCAATAGGTCCAGCGGCTGAAGTGCCTCCGTGCTGACTGGTGCATTTGTTTGCTCCAACGTCGGTTGTGTGGATGGCGTCGCCGCCGCCACTGCTATAAGTAACCACTAATTGCGCGGAGCAAGCCTCAGAGTAGTATGGGTGTTGGTTGTTCTTGTCGATAGCACCTACAGTGATGCTGTAGATACTGTTTGTGTAGCCATCAAAATTACAGTTGTCGTCAGATGCCGCACCATTGCCTGCAGCGAAAACATATATGGATCCTTTGCCACCACGCCCTTGCTGAACAGCAGAGACCATGGCCTTCTTGATGAGTATGCCTGGGGCCTGCATGGTCTTTCCATCGTCTGGTGGACCCCATGAGCATGAGTAGATGAAATTCTTCTGCATCTCGTAGTTGATTGCAAGTGCCTCGTCAATGTCTGTGATATCTCCCGAGAGAATGCGTACACCCGAGACCTTGGCGTCGTAAGCTAATCCAACACCGCAGGCATCGTTTCTTCCAGCAGCAATCTCTCCAGCGCACCTAGTACCGTGTCGGTCGTCTGAGAGTTTCGGGGTTGGTAGATCTTCGTGATCGTTGTAGTCGTGCGATCCTTCAGCAAAGAAATTGTCCTTCAGATCTGCACTGTCATAATCCAGTCCATCATCAACCACACAGGCAGTTACGCCTTTTCCAGTGATGCCCTGCAACCACACACCAGTCACATTAATGTCGTTGCCTGGGGTCTTGACATTGAAGATGTGCCACTGCTCTTCGAAAATGGGATCGCGGATGTCAAGTTTGCTTGCCACTTCTCGTTGCGCCTTGATCGCATCAGTGACGGGTGGGCCAGCTCGATCTTGTCGTGGTTGCGGGGGTATTACGCTACGTTTCCAATGTCGTGGCTTGATCTTTTGCTTCTGGGTGAAGTGTACGCTGTCGAGGATGTGGTTTTCGAGGCCAACTTCTCGTTTCCGCCGCCGCCTCTTCAAGTCTTGTTGCGCATCATCTACAATATCGTTTTCGTGCTTCGGGGCTTTGAAGATGTGATGGTCGGTAAGCGAACTGAGAGGCCCTTCGTAGGCCAGACCAAGTTGCGCGGCGAGTTCTGAGGGGGACGAGGACGGAGAGAGGTGGATGGCATAGTAATCGTGGCTCGAGTAGTTGCGAGGAGGAAGGTGCTGGCCAGCGGCTGCCAGAGTTGCTGCCGACAGCACGCTGCATAGGGAGAGGATGCGCATGGCGTAAACGCCTTGGGATGTGCTATGATAGAGCGGCTGCAGTCATGTGCCGCTGAATGCGATAGGTATTACTGCCGTGTAGGGGAGGGCAGATAAGGCGAAGATGGGTGGCAACGGCAGGGGGTCGAGTTGAGGATACCTGGCGTGAGCAGTGTGGTGAACGAAGGGTATTGAGACGTTAATAAGGGAAGGACTCGGGCTAAGCTTTTAGATGGGTACGCCGGTTTAGCTGGCCTGAGGCGGAGTGACACGACGACGCGCAGAGAGTAGGAATAAGGTGATGGCGAAGAGGAGCAGAGAGTACCAGCGACGGCGATGCTCTGGCCTGCTTCTGTGTGTTTGCCTGAACAGCGGTGGTCAAGTGAAACTCGAACGGCGGGCAGACAGACAACGAGCGTGCCAAAAGCCAGAAGCCAGAAGCCAGATAGATGCACCCTTGGGACGATAGTTGCCGGCGCTAGGCCCAAAGGAGTCAGCCACCCTTTGATGGCCGCGCAAACGGCAGGCGGACCCTGCGCTGGTGGCTTCCGTGCTTCCTTCCTTGCCGGGCCGGCACGTGACTAGCGGATAGGTCGACCGTCGATGAGCAAGAGGGCTGGGGGCTGGGGGCTGTCAGCCACCCAATATTTCCCACTTCCTCTGTGCTGGCCATGATGGATATCACCTCGCCTCCCCTGCTGTTCCCTTCCCGAATCCCTTCTCTTATTCCACTTTGTATATACCTTTGCGTTGCGCAATTGCTTTCTGTCGCCTATCGCTTTTGATTTCTGCGTCTTGCTGCACCTGCATCTGCATCAGCAACCCCTCCCAATCGCATACCCATCCCAGTCCTCCTTGCACCTCTGCTGCACCTCCGCATCGCCCGCTATCTTTAGGTAGACTCCACGAATGCATCCCTTTTTGAGCCAGATCTAAGTCGTTACTGTGACAGTGTCACCTCGAGCATACCACACGTATCCTTTCCATCTATCACCAGACCACAGCATCTTGATTGGGCCGCTTAACCTCAACTCACCGCGTCCTGCCATATGAGCTCGTCGCAAGATGGAGAATAGTACGGGCGTCCAGCCCTCGCGCATCGCCAATTCTGCCTATCTCAAGGCCCCTGACAGCTTCCCCCAGAAGCGCAACTCATATCGACGTCCAGCAGATGCTCAACCCACTTTCGTTCCAGCTCAAGACTCGATCATGGCCAGCACCCCTTCCAACACGGTGCCTAGCAACACTGCGCGACCGGTCGCCGCAGCTCCAAGCTCCAATGGCATCTCACGTGGCTCTTCCCATCGTCGACGACAAAGCCAACAGATTCCTCCTCCAACCACAGGGGCAGACAATGACACCATACCTGCAGCACCCGATGTTCCTCGCGCACCGCCATCAGCTTATCGGGACCCGTATGCTGGCAAGGCGAGCTCAAGAGGACCACCACGCCAGTCGTCTGTCCGATCGCGCGACCCTGCTATCCTCCAGAATCCCAGCAGACAGCAACCAGTGGTTCAATCTGCAGCTAATAGGCTCTTCGAGCTGCGATCACCTCCATATGCACCAGTGGAACCACTAGCAGGATCTATTGAACGAAGGAACTCCCAACGCAGGCCCTCAGTGCCTGATCGATCACCGTTACAAAAGCTTGAGGGAAAGCTTGATGATATCAGCAAGGAAGAAAGAAGAGCGCGGATCCTGGAGGCTGAGCTTGCTGCACAAGAGAAGGCCGAGGCTGAGATGAGGGCTCGAAGGGCTCGAGAAGCTGCTGAGCGGCAGCAGCGAGTCGTTTCTCAACCTATGCCACAGGAAGTCAAGGCCGACAACGCACCCGGCCGGACGAGCAGTACACGGCGCCACGTCTCTATGCCTCTACAGGATAGGACCATGTCCCCTGCAATGAGCGATATGGAGTCCGAAATAGGCTATGATATCAGCGACCCATGGGATCCATCCGCGGGCAAATCAACTGTTCCACAGCGTGCACTCTCGCAGAAACACCCACGGCCAACATCAGCTTCATACAGAGCTCCCAATGCCGATATCAATGTCGCGCGTAGTCGCAGTGTCAAAGGCAAGGAGCCCATTGGTGTAGCCAGAGGAAGCGGAAGCTTTCGAGATCGAAGTTCTGGTCCAAGTTCGCCGGGCATACACAGAAAACCAGTGGCTACTACGCCATCTGGTCTTGGTCTCGTTGGAGTTGACGACACTACAGCTGGAGCTGAAGTCAGCCGAGCCAATTCCCAAAAACTTCCCTCTGATCCTGAGCAGAACACCAATAATCGAAGAAGGGACAGTAGAGGTATACTTGCAGCGCAGATGGAAATGCAACAGCAGCAGATTGATAACAAGGGCATTATGCGAGGCCAGGGCCAACCTTATGACCAGCCTATGGTACCAACTGCCCGCAAGAGCGTTGGATTTTCCGAACCAGACCCCGAGATGCAACAACCAGCAGCAGCAGAACACGACACGTACTACGACGAGACACCAGGAAGGAGGTACATTGCGCCACCCATGCTAGAAGAGTGGAGGGCAGCAGGCACAGGAACTTTAGTTGAAGAAGATCTTGATTTGGAGACGCCTCTCAGACCAAGCGGCGCGAACAAAGCATGGTGGGAGGAAAATCAAGCCGCACGGCGACGACGTGCTAGTGCTGGCTATGCTGAGCCAACCTACGATGGTTACGCAGATTACCCTCTCACGCAGACTGCGTTCAGCCCGCAACTGTATTTGAAATGCGGGCCTCTGTTGCGTTATACTGGACTTCGCCAAGATACCAGGGGAGGAAAATCCAAAGAAATCTGGCGTGGCAGTGTCATGATTGTCACCGTGGACAGCCAGTCATCTTACGCAAAGCCACCTACCTTACGATTGTTCAAACAACCCATGGACATTCTTCCCCCACCCCCTATGGAGGTCGATCAATTAGATCCCGCTTATGTCGATCCCATCGAAGGGCAGTTCAAAGTATCACGTACCGGAAAAACTCTCTACGTCAAGCCAGTGGACGAACTCGATGTTGACCAAGATCTCTCACGTGTGGAAGACGAGTCTGGGCTATTCTCACAAACTCGGAGCTCGAATCTCAAGTCGACACGAATTCACAAGAAAGATGGCGAGAGACTCGGCAAAGTACGCGAGATTCCAGGTATACGTCTCCATGCTGAACGCGGTGTGACGTTCTGGCGTTTCAACCTCGAGGTTGAACTTGGTAGTAGCCAGGCTCGTATCGCATACAAGATCAACCATGGACCTGCTGTGGGATTCTGGGTTCCAGCAAAGGGTGAATCGATGAACGTAATGTTCCACAGTTGCAATGGTTTCTCCTTTGGCGCTGACCCCAGTCAATTCTGCGGGCCAGACCCCTTATGGCGCGATGTGTTGACCACACATCAGACCAGACCATTCCATGTTATGATTGGCGGAGGTGATCAGATATACATGGATGCTGTGACAAGACAGACGAACTTGTTCAAACAGTGGACAGAGAACCGAAATCCCATGCAAAAGCATAATGCGCCCTTCACGGAAGGGATGCAGAATGAGCTTGAACAATTTTACCTTGATCGATACTCCATGTGGTTCTCGCAAGGGCTATTCGGTATGGCTGGTTCCCAAATACCTATGGTCAATATCTGGGATGACCATGATATCATTGATGTAAGTTACTTTGCAAGTCTCTAGTTGAAGCTTTCTAACGGAACTAGGGCTATGGATCATATCCTCACCACTTCATGCAGACACCTGTGTTCACGGGTATCGGCGCCGTTGCTTTCAAGTACTACATGCTCTTCCAGCATCAGTCAGTACCCACAGAAACGGAGCAAACAGAACCATCTTGGATACTTGGAAAGAGCCCTGGCCCATATATCAAGGAGCGATCACGAAGTATTTTCTTGCAACTTGGACGGCAGATTGCCTTCCTTGGCCTTGATTGTCGTACCGAACGCCAGCGCGACGAAATTCTCACTGAGGACTCGTACGATGTCATATTCGACCGCGTCGAAGCTGAAGTCATCAAGGGTGAGACCAAGCATTTGATTGTTCTCTTGGGTGTACCGATAGCCTACCCTAGGCTGAACTTCCTGGAGAATATCTTGACAAGTAGACTCATGGATCCTATCAAAGCTATGGGCCGTGCTGGAATACTCGGTAACTTCGTAAACAAGTTCGATGGAGGTGTGGAGATTCTAGATGACTTGGATGATCACTGGACAGCCAAACATCACAAAGAAGAGAGAAACTGGCTCATCCGTGAACTTCAACATATCGCCTCGACCAAATCCGTACGTGTCACTATCCTTGGAGGCGATGTTCATCTTGCAGCTGTGGGCCAATTCTTCTCCAACAAGAAGCTCAATATTCCTAAAGACAAGGATTACCGATATATGCCGAATATCGTTTCCTCTGCTATTGTCAACACCCCACCACCTGACATGATGGCCGACATCATCAACAAGAGAAACAAGATCCATCACCTCGACGCATCCACAGACGAGAACATGATTCCAATTTTCACTCACGGTGTAGATGGGAAGAAGAGGAACAACAATCACTTGTTGCCACACCGAAATTGGTGCAGCATCCGAGAATTCAAGCCAGGCTCTACTCCTCCGGGAACTCCCTCTCCACCGCCTACTCCTTCAAACGAACGACGCCCGTCATTATCACAAGTAGCAAGGCGTTTCAGCAGCGATCGAGGTAGTCGTAAAGGCCGTTCCCGTGGCCCACCTCTTTCATATTACAACAATCCTTCGAACGCGACTGCGGATGCAGCACAGACCGGTGTGCATGGTCAACCACAATCATCTTTCTCGCCTGACAGGTCTGAATCGGAAAGGCCACGCTCGCGACGGAACTCATTAACATCCCTATTCCGTCGCCGGGCGTCGGTCGATAACGTAGCTCGGCCAGAAACCTCAAACAGTGTACCAGTGACTGGCAGAAGCCTATCGCAAGAACGCCCATCGACATTCCATCGCCGTCCCAGCGTTCTCGGCAAAAAGGGATTGAAATCAAAGGGCAATTATGTTGATCTCCAAGGCGGACTTGATATCTGTCTTAACATGGAAGTTTCGCAACACGACCCAACTGGTATCACGGTCCCGTACCGTCTGATAGTTCCGGCTCTCGACTATGAAGCCTCTGAGCCTGCTACTGCGGAATCTGAGCGTCCGAAACAAGGTGGTGTGCTCGGCGGTATTTTTGGCCGCCGCCGGCGTAAGACAAAGATAGGCGACGATGGCTATTCCATGTCAGGTAGCGAGAGCGGTAGTGAATTGGGCGAGATGTCAGAAGATGATGAGGGAGGCCAAACCCGCCAGAAGTACAAAGTCGGGCCAAGAATACTCATCCCCAGCTTCGGTTCACGCAAGAAGCGCGAGACATCATATCACGATCCTGCAGAGAAACGCCTTAGTTCAGGGTTCCATGCTCATGATTCACCTGATGAGCAACAAGACTATAGCCAAAGGCAGAGCGTGGATGGTGCTCATGGTGCAAGACCTTCAGCATGGGAATCAGTCGCCGGTAAAAGGCACGTCAGTGCTCCGCATCCCAGTCAACCAGCTACACATACACCTCAGACAGGCCCCGGAACAACAATGTTGCCAACACGCTCCAATACCGTCTCACGCAAACAACCTACATCAAATTCCTCGCACAAATCGCAGCTCCCAGTCGCAAGTCCAGCACCAGAGCCTGAGCCAAAGGTCTACAAGAGATCCATGGGGGGCATTCTCAACCAGCATGGAGACGATAGATTTGAGCGTGATGCACATGTCCTTGCTCACACCCCATCGAGATCAAAGCGCGAATCGTACCCACCCCATCCAGCTATTGTGGGAGCAGGTCCTGGCTCCCCTTACTCGCGTGATGGACTGGGTATGCAAGCTCGACAGGATACCGCAGGGGGTGATTACTTCAGTAGTGGCGGACGAAACGGTCAGCACCATCCAACAGCTGCTCCTACCTCAGCGACTACCCAGCGAGGATACACAACTGCTGGAGCGGAGCGTAGTGCCCCTGTACAAGTGGCCGAGTATGCACAAGCCCCACGAGGTGGATACGACCGCTCGTCCTATCCTACCTACCCCAGTGCTGGTGTTGGTTCAAAGTATCTTGGCGGAGGACGTTATAGGGATGAAGACGACTATGACAGTCTAGATGATGACGACGAGGATGACCGGCGGAGCTACGACAGGAGGCCTGAAGAAATAAGTCAAGACAGCTTTGTTCCACCAAAACCCAAGAAGAAGTGGCAGATTTGGCGGTAAATATTGGTACCTGTTGGCCTGTTGCGCATGGCCCCAGAAGTATAATGAGATTACGACCTGTGTATGAACTTTTCTTTTCAAGAAAAAAAGAGTATATAATTTCCGTTGCAGCGTTTCGTTTCATTGGGTTTCTCAACGTTGCATTCTATTAAATAGCATAAGCGTCCATTATTGCATACATACGCTTCTTTAATTGCACATAATCTTCCATCTATCACTTGACAGCATTCCACAATCCAACCCTCCTCTCGTATCCCCCTCTTCCCTCCTCACTCAGGCGTAAGATACCTAATCCCCATCGTCAAATCCTGATGCTCCGAAAACCCCACATGCTCCATAGCAAACACCTTCCCGCCCGGAAAAATCACATTCTGCATCTCCCCCAACGGCAACTCCGTCAACGCCCCCGTCGTAAACTCAATATTATGCATCGCCGCCGACACCGCACTAAGATTCAAATCCGTAATTACCGGATAATAAAAATCAACTTTCGTTTCTTTCACGGGTCCCGCGGTGCGTGTAAGCACGAGGTTGCTGTTGTTTCCGATGCTAAGGGCGTATACGTCTTCGCGCTCGCGCGTCAGTATGTCCATGGCGCCGTGGCCGGCGTAGTAGTATTCTGAATCGATGTTGATGACTTGTTTCTGGTTAATCTTGATATCGGTTCCGACGAAGGAGACGGTGCAGGAATATGTGTTTGTGACTTTAATCGACAAAGTAACGAAATTGCCATCGTCGTTTTGCTTGGTGTCGGATTTCTCGCCTATGCTGGAGAAGGTTTGCTTTATGACGAGGGGGCCAGAGGTGGTGATTTCGCTTTTGGGTTCGGAGGTGGTGGTGCCCCATACTGCGGAGGCGGTGATGACGGGGGGTTGGTCTGGTGCTGGGTAGTTTGGGTTGATGATTTGGACGTTGACGACGGCGGTTTTGCAGGCTTGTTTGGCGGAGGTGGCGATGGGGTTGCTGATGTAGCGGGCGAAGATGTCACGGTTGATGGAGAGGATGCCGTGGTATTGTTTGGCGTCGTCGGCGTTGAGCCAGTTCCATGTGAAGGGGTGGGGGAGTTTGAGGATGTCGCCGAAGCATGCACAAAGGTAGCTTAGTGTGCTCAGGTTTGATTCTTCTGCATTTGGAGGCGTGTTTCTTCCGTTGATGTATGGGCCTACACTCAAGTTGAGATCAGTTGCGCGGAATGGAGACTGCTCGGGCGTTTTGTCTACGACTTGGAGATGGAGCATGGGTTGGCCAGTCTTTCTCATTGTGTTGTAGTAGATCCCGAGAAAGGTTTGGTCGATGGCAGTCTTGACAGCACTACCAGGAGGTATCTTGTCGATTTCAGGGGCGTTCATGAGCGCAGCGGTGTTAAGATCGAATAGCAGCTGTTGGATAGAGAAAGCCGAACTACTCTTATTCTTGACAGCTTCTTTGACTTTCTCTCGGACATCCGCTGGCACATTTTCAATGTTATCAATTTGATCGAAACGGAGATTGACCGAAGCTTTGAAAATGAATGCGGAACCTGGCTGCTGAGAGACATTGAGCCACGACGTAGTGAAACCGACGTTCAATTGAACAACCTGAAATTCTGCACAAGTCAAGCGATGCGTCACTGTCTGATTTCCCGATGTTATTTCAATGATCTTCAGTGCATTGGGTGCATAACCTGGAGGAAGACCGGGCTTCATGCGCTATTGAATTCTATCAGCTTCTGTGGTTCAACTGATGTTGAAATTGGACGTACTAAAGCGTACATGAACCTGAGGTTGTACAAAAGCTGGACATCTGCACTTTTTGGATCTGCTCCATCTGGTATGTCGAACGGACTTTTATTGTTAAGGGCCTTTTTCACTTCTTCAAAATCTTTCTCAGTAGGCTTTCCAGTGTCATCAGCAACGTAACACACCACAACTTCCTTGTTGTTCTGTTTTGAGAGATATTCCCGCATTGTAGCGTTCAAAGAAGCCTGGGTAACAGCAACAACAAGGCCATAGCTGTAATTCGTGTCACTCAGGTATGAAGATGATGCTGGCATGGTGTAGAAGGTTGCTCAAGTCTGAAATAAGATACGTTTTCGTGATGCTCACAAGTCTTCACATTCCTTTCCTTTATATTTAGATCCATGATAGGACGGACTGATTTCAATATTTGTATTACATGGAAATGAAGGTAAGAAAACACCTCAATAAACAATGAGGCTGGCTGAGTCTTTCAGCACACCAGCCTCATGACCTTCAACTATGCTTACATCCTCAGCCGCACCAATAATGTGGCGTTGAAAGTGTGCATTAGGAACCTTTCGCAACCACAGCTATTGGCGCTTCAGGTGGTGTGGCTTGACATCGCTGCAAAACCAATATCTGGGCGAATTCTTTCATGATGTAATTCATGCAATTACAGCAATGAATTCTATGAGACAATGTTCCAGAAATAGAGGCGCGCTCTGAAGAAATACCGCTTTGTTATCGTATTGGTTAAACCTATGTATGGCTTTAAATTCACGTTTCTTGCCCATATCCCTCCATTATAGCGACCATCATAAGCATTTTCTCTTCTTATTCAATCCTACCGAAATCATGTCTCAACTATCCCACAAGTCCGAATGGATGCAATGGCAAAAACATGCAGACGTTATGGCTCCAGATAAAGAGTTCCATGTTGTGCAGTCTAGTGCTGGAGAACCATTGTTTTTCTCGATTGGGACGGACTCTGTACTATACGTTTCCCACGAACTCGCAACAGACTATACTGGTTGGAAGAAATTCCCTTTGAGCAACAATCTTTCTAGCCACCATAATGGTGCCAAAGTCGCCGCAAAAGTCGTCAAGCTTTCACAAGATCCTCAAACGCTGGCTATTCATATTGCGCTCGCAGTCACTGTCAATAATTCGGATTACCTTTACGTTTCCTACAATAACAACCTGACCATTGATGACCCTACGAAACCTGCTTCAGACAAGATTTCCTGGACTTCGATACCATTCGACGATCCGAAAGGGCCAGGAGATCATTCAAGAACTGTCATAACGGATGTTCAACTACTATCTTTGCCAGCACTAGGCCAGATACCAGCAAGCGAGACATGCATAGTCGACATTTTGAGGGACCCGACTGGCAACAGTGGGAACAGCCTTATCAACAGATATTACATCAGCCCTGAGAATACTCAGAAATGGCAGCCACATTACATCGGATCTGACCTCGACTCAAAAGCTGTTCAAAGCTGCATGGGCCGTCGAGCCAATGATTTGATTGCCGGTATCTATACTTTTGGTACGATTGGAGGTAGCCAGAAGCTCCAGTACTCAATGGCATATAATCCCTTCGCAGATAATCCTTTGGACACGCCGCCATCGATAGTATATCTGCCAACGCCCGCTTCGGCAAAGGCTATTGCATCTTCTGCCAACCCATCTGGGTATAGTAACCTTTTTGTCGCTGGCGCAGAGGGTATCTTCGTCTACATACCCACGTCACAGCAGCATGACAAAGCCCCGACACTCATCTCAAGTCACGATATCTCCAAGGATAGCAAAAACCTTTACGCTGAATCGAGGCTCAACATGACATACGTATGGGGTGTCAACTCGAAACAGGATTTATTTTACATATCATGTGCAGCGGGGCAAGAAGGCACTCTTACTGCATGGTCTACACCTGTAGTCCTTGTGAACAACGTGTCTGCTTACTCTCCATATGCTGCCATCAAAACGGACCGCCAGGTCATCTTTGCTCATACTAGTGTACAGGAGATTGTGCAACTCTCTTGTGATCATATCACCACAGAATGGACCCAGCGCAACATTCTTCTTCCCAGTACTGATGTAAGCAGCATGTATGAATCCCAAGGGTTTTCTACCAGGATACAACCCAAGGATAAGAACAATTTCTTGCTACCCAATAAGAAAATCGATATATCTTCTGTGAGTCCAGTGGCTGTTTACATCAATGATAAGTACCATCTTCTCTCACCAACTGCTTCAACATTTGAAACCGACAGCACTGGATCGCTTTCGATTCTCCAGCCCGCGGAAACTTTATCCGCTGTTTGTTACAATGTCAATTTCCACGAAGAGCCATTGAAAGATGCTATTCCAATCAATCCTGCAGAAAAGTCTGTGGACAAACTTGCTGCATTGACATCAGATGATGCATTCAATACAGCAAAGTTCGTCGACAAAGATGGGAAGACGAATAATCTGTTGCCAGGAGATGCATCATCGGAAGACCGCAAAGCTGCTGCGAAGGCCTTCCAGCAACTTGCAACGATTCGTACAGATTTACCAAAGGATGGATCAAAGCAAAAGAAGAACATCGTACCGAGTAAGTTAATTAAGAAGCTGGATCAGAGCCTTGCGTCGTAATAACTTATGTAGATACAACCATGGCTTTTGCGATTCATGCAAATATAGCTGATGATCGCTCCCTACATGTTGATCATCCCCAAGACGCCGCTCATACCGCTGCTCTCGCCAATGTTGCATCGCTCGACTCCATCTTCGTCAAAATTGGAGATTTCTTCATCATGTTGAAGAATTCTATTGTAGAAGGTCTGCAATCACTCCTGTTCGATATCAAGGACGGCTTTTGGCACGTCATGTGTGCTATTGGCGACACTGTGTATGAGGCAATTCTTGATTGTGCATCAGCACTAGCTCACACCTACGAGTGGGTTCTCGCAAAGCTCAAGGTAGCATGGGACAGTGTCAAAGCGTTTGCTGGCTTCCTGTTCGGCTGGGACGATATCCTGCGCACGCATGATGTTCTGCGAAGCTTCTCAGTAAACTATATCAAACATGCCATTTCGGGAATTGCCACGGTACGCAACGCTGTGGCTTCTACGTTTGACAGTCTAGAGGCGAAGCTCAACAGTATGGGGGACCTCGATGACCCAGGGAAGAAGACTGGTGATTATGGCAAGGAATCTGGAAGTCAAGATGATGGTGACCCGCAATCACACTGGGCGTTGCAGCACTTCAAGTCGAATTTGAAAAGCACTGAAATGCCATCCATGCAAGAGAATACCGATGTTTCTCCCTTCGACGCGATCCTCAAGCGCCTACAATTACTAATCGAAGCCGAAGAGGAGACGATGAAGGCATTCGCCAAAGAGTTCAACGAGAAAGTCATCAAAGAATTCCCACACTTGACACCGATACAACTAGTCAAGCGAATTGCCATTCTCGTGGCGAAACTAGTTGTAAAAGGCACGAAAGAACTAGTCACAGTCACGTTGGACATTGCTCAGATCGCTGCTGAAGCAGTAGTGAGCCTCCTCATTGCGCCCATCCAAATCCCCATTCTCTCCAAGATCTACAAAACCATTACCAAGGGCAAAGATCTCAGCATCATCGATGTAGTCTGCCTCATCGCCGCAATACCCACCACTATAGTCTGCAAACTCGCACTCAACCGAGCGCCCTTTGCCGCCAACTCATCCACCACCGCCCTAATCCAAGCGCAAGATTGGGCTGCCTTCCAAAAAGTCCTCAGGGGCGATCCTACCAACAACCTCCACATTGCGCGCGCAAACTCCCCCAACGTCGTTGCCCTCGCCGCAATAGACAACCACCTCCTCCACGACTTCGCCATCGCCAGCCGCGCCCTGGTAGCCACCACCACCGCCATCGCCGTCACCCTCGACACCATCCGCTTCCTCACCCTCGACAAGATCGACTGGATCTTTTGGATCCGCCTCTCTGCCATCGCTACAACGGCACTCTCCACCTCCGCGCCTATCACAGGCGCAATCACCACTATCAAGGAATGGCAAACTGACCTAAACATAGCACTCCTGGGTCTCCGCATGGTAAAAGCCATCATCGACGCCTCGCCTTTGCGGACGTTGTCTTCCTATCGCGATGCCTCGCCGTATATCTCCATGGTGTTGAGCGCCTCGATGATAGCGCCGGTGGTGGGGAATATTGTGGCGCGCCATGATAAAGATAGCGATTATGTGAATTTGGGCGTGGGCATTGCGAGTATGGCTTATGGTGTTGTGATGCCGCTTTGCATTGGGAAGAAGTTGGGGTATCCGACGGATGAGATTGTTTGGGGTGGGGGTGTGGTGTTGGCGGGATCGGGGTTGGTTTTGTCGGTGGCGAATACGGTGTTGTTGGCGAAGGGGATGTAGGTTGTGGATGTGAGGATTTTGGGGATGGGTTAGTATGATTATAGGAAGTTTTTATAAGCTGTCGTCTTGCTGTGTTGAATCTTGCTTCTTTACGTCCTGTCAAGTATAGTTTTGGGAAAGCAATGCTGTCGTCGTTAGGAACAGTTTCGATATGTGATACCTTTGAGCCCATCAATTCACACAATGTAATGAGGATGGGTGCAAGACTCGTGCGATCACAACACATTTGAGTCGCACGGGGGGCAGAAATGATGTTGAAGTAATAAAGCACGCCATGACAAGCGTATACAAATTAAAATAATCTACTTTTACTAAATCGGACTGAACATACTATCCGCGATGCAAGATCGTATCCAATGGGTTCTTCTTCTTCTGACCCATTTGTTTTGCAACAGTCTTCTTCTGCGTCTTGGTCATTAAGCCTCGTGCTTTGAGGCCTCTCTCCTTTCGTAGTTTCTTCAGAGCTTCTTCGGTAATTTCTTGTCGGAGAAGTTGTTCGACCACAAGCTTCTTCCTGCTCCTCTTATCGCCAATACCGATTATGATGCCAGCGGTGATGTTACATGTCAAACTGAATGTAAGGATGATGGCAGTGAGCTCCTTTGGTCGATCCTTGTAGTAGATTCCCCAAGTCGTACCACCGAGGGCACACTGGAACATGGAATGAAAATCGAGCAGAACAACAATCGTTATGAGAAGTCGGATCGAAAACGCATGATGCGTGTATGTCTCTTGTGGTCGGTAGAATGTATGTGATTTGGCAATCTTCGCTTGGTGGTACTCGAGTTTCTTCTGCTCTTCGTCGGTCAAGACTGGCAGCTCTTCCTCGAGATCATTCTCGCACACCTCCTGAGGCAAATTCACATCAGCTCTGTCGATGGCTAAAGATTGACGAGGGAGCTCGTTGTGGTCTTTGAGCTCACGTAAGCCACGTTCCTTTCGCAAGCGCCAGGTTCTGTGCGCATAAAAAGCGACATATGCCATGTGGTAGGTGTCGACGAGGCGGAAAGGGAACATGGTGATACCAACCACGCAGAACAAGGCCGTCAGAACTTGATCACAAATTTCGACAAAGTAGTCTTGTCGGTTGCCAACATATATCCAACCAATAAGGAAGAGAACCCAGGCAGCTCCCCAGAAAGTAATCAGGAAAAAGTAGAGCGTAACGATGAAACCTAGAGGATTGCGGACATATCTGCCGAAACCACGCATAGTACGCTTGAACCTGGCGCGCTTAGAGTGCAATACATGACGGACGTGATCATCTAAAGCAGCCTTCTCCTCGTCGGTCCATCCTGGCAGTGACGCGCCATGGGGAAGGACAGCATAATGATGACCAGGTCCCTCTTCCATAGTCGAGAGGATAGAATCTATCGTATTGCTTCTCGAAAGAGCACCTCCATCAGCTGCGCGCTCAGTCTCACCAGGCTGAGTCATCTCCGGTAACTGGTCAGGACGTGTCTTTGTACTGGCTATCCCCTCTTCTTCATCTGACGAGGATCCAGATGTTGACTGCGCTAGGTCATACGTTGGCTGGCGGTTGTAAAGCCATGGAAGATTTGGAAGAAAGAGCGAGTTCTGAACATTGTTCAGGGTAGTCAAGGCAGAGATCTCTGGGTCTGTATTATAACATTAGTATACCCTATAGTTTGAGTGTGTTCAGAGATACCGACCAATAACATCCAACACATCCACTACGTTTGCATCCATGGTATTTTGACTTGTGCGAGTATTGCGACGCACATTGAGTGCTGTTGACTGCCGATGAAGACCGTTTCGTCGGATGCTTGACCTTCGTGAAGGAGCTGTCCCTGCTGTCCCTGTGACAGGGAGGAGATCTGCAGATGATGCAGGCCGCGCTCCATCTTCGTACAGAGGTTGCAGAGGGGTTCCCGCCGTCTGCCGTCGTGATTCAATGTCATCAGGAAACAACACAGAGGATGGTGGTCGTGGCTCTGAGCTGCTTCGTCTGCGCCCTGCTTGCCAGCTGTCATCGGCTGGCGGTGGTGTTTGTGAAGCTTGTTGAGCTTGTGCTTCATGTGCGATGTGTAATACAGAAGAAGGTCTTCGAATCCTAATCGAGCCACTGTGCATTCGAGGGACGCTCATGCGCTGGGGAGTAGCGGATGGTGCGGGAGCTTGCGGAAATGATTGACGGGTAGTTGTGGTAGTAGTAGGATGGGTGATAGTGGTTGTGTGTGGGCCATAGTCGTGTACAGAAGTGCCTGGTTCAGCGGTATTGGTGGCTTGGGTGATGGTAGTGGTTGTATATGGTCCATGAGTCGTGGTAGTCGTAGTCGTGCCAGTCGACGACGACGCGACCGGGCGACCGTCGTTATTTTGACCGGAGCTCATCGTGTGCAGACTTCAGCGACCCCCAGACCGCTCGTGTGAGACTCCGCGAAGGAGATACGATGGTGTTGAGTCGCAAAGCAATTGGGGGAGCGACTAGGTAATATGCTTTCTAAGCTATTAGCTGCGTTCCGGTGGCGCCGGCACGACACTAGTTCAAAGAACAGTCGGCCGTGGGTGGGCAAGCCACGATGACGATCGGATAAGAAAATCTGCAGAACAAAAAGGAGAATGTGCTGGTAATGCCATCTGCGCGGTTATATTAACGGCCTGAGGGAGATATGTAACAACTCACATTTGCAAAAAAAGCCGCTGGTCTCGTCTTGCGTAACCCCGGAGGCTATGTCATTGCCAGGCGCATGCGTCTCTTGCCGCGTGCCGAAGTCTCCGGGATCCTCTTCACTAGCCATCGCCACAGAGTGCGCAAAAGTATGGCCGCTGTCCACGAGAATTTCATGATTTGCATCGGAGTCAACACCGAGAGGTTTCCAAGGCCCGGCATTTACTGCACAACTCTGTGGTGTTGTTTTGGCAGTTCGTGTTTGCAAACACGGGGTGATCAGCAACCATCAAGCGGGCCAAACCTAATACTCGAGCATGGTAAATATGACTCTTTGAAAACGATGCAGCAATCAACAAGTCTGTGGAAGAATGGCCATGTACCAGCGAAAGTCAGGACCACTCTCACGCCCAAGTCAAGATCCTCGAACATGTACCCACACGATTGATTGGGGACATCCACTCTGCCGATCCGAGCAGCGGATAGTCTTGACCACATTGGGTTCGCGGCGGCAGATTTTCTTGGCTGACGCAGTGAACCCTGACGTTCCAAGCTTTCATTGTTATCGTACCTGCATTGGGTTTTGGTGTTTTTCCAACATTATCCCTCTTGAACCTTTCAGTGTAGGTATTCCACCGCACATATTCTTATGATGAAGGGTATGCGACACCTCATACCGGCTTTCCTTGCTGTCAGCCCCGCTTCAGCCCTTCCTCAGGTTCAGCTCCCATTGCACCCATTGCACCGCGGTCCCCTTTTGAATGCTTCAAGAGTCATAGGAGTCGGCCACTTCAGCGAATGGAGTCGCGCAACGAAGAAGGCCTTTTTGGTCGATTGGCAGGCCGGTAAAGCTTCGGAATGGACAATTGTCGAGGGAAACGAAGGGGGAGACCTGGACAGCATGACAGCTGCCCTTACTTGGGCTTACCACCTCAATCATGCGGCAGAGAACACATCGCATCCGATCAAAGCCATTGCGCTCCTCCAAACCCCTTCCCATGCGCTAGATCTGCGACCGGAGAACAAGCTGGCCTTGGATAACTCCCAAATGACGCCTGGCCATGAAGATCTACTCACAATGGATGAGCTGCCTGAGGATCCCGAGACTCTGAGCAAGAAGCTCCGAGGCATTGTCTTAGTTGACCATGCAGAGCCATTGCGCAAATGGAGTCGTGCCAAGATCCTCAGCATCTTCGACCACCATAAAGACCGCGGGACTGCTCCCGACGCTGAACCACGTGTTTTCGAGACTGCCGCTAGTTGTACTACCCTCGTCGCGCGACAAATGCTAGATGAGCTGGAGAAGCTCGATCACGAGTATCACATGCCCCACGAGTTGCTCGAGCTCATCTTGAGCGCAATCGCAATCGATTCTGGTGGCCTCCAAAGCGACAAGACCACAAAGGCAGATATTGCAGTCTCAAAGCGTGTGCTAGCTCGGAGCAATTGGCGAGGTCAGGATCTGGAAGATGTCATGGAGGAATTAGATGACGAACTTAGCTCTGCGCAGAAGAAAATTGACAGCCTTGGGCTGCGCGACCTGCTGCGTCGCGACTGGAAAGGCGACTTGATTGATACTCCCTCACCACGTACACCCACCGTGAGCCTTGGCTTTGCATCGATCCCCTTCTCTATGGATGAACAGATCTTGAAAACTGACTTTGCCGAACTATTCGATTGGTTCGCTGTACACGCAGTATGTACATCACATCCTCAATACCGTAGCATTCTGCTAACTTCTCCTCTCCCTAGGCTTGGACAGCCGAAACAGGCGTCGACATTAGCGTTTGCCTGAACAAGTACAAAAAGACGTATAAAGATGGTCGTAAAGAGAAACTCCGTGAGATTGTGCTAACGGTTCGTGATGATGTTAGGATCAACCAAGACCAGGCTGATTCTCTATTCGACCTTGTCAAAAATGCGTTAGAGAATAATAAGGATGGAATTGAACTTCAGCCTTGGCATAGGTCTGATGAATTGTCAAGAAGGCAGATGGTTTGGATTCATAAGTCTGGCGCGGGCAGAAAGGCGATTCGACCTATTGTTGAGGATGCTGTCATCAACTGGGACTAGGTGCTGGTTGCATGGGTGTAGATATCATGAGGGAAATGGTTACCACGATATATACAATCTGGATGAGTAGTCTGGAGCCTTGGGAGGGCTAGTCACGAGCAACTGTGCATGAACATGTAAAGTATAGTATTGATCATTCATTCATTCATCAAGTCATGGCGTCTTTGCGCGCTGTACAAACTTCCCAAAAAAACCCCTTATCCACAAGAATTTTGTAACCAAAACAACCCTTACAAAAACAACACAGAGAAGAAAGAAAAACCAGTGGTTTGCTCCTCAACCCAACCCTCCACCCGGCTATGTTGGCACACGAGGGAGCCAGCCCTTGCGAGCGGCTACAACCAACGCGACCTCAAGCCTTGATGGAGGGCCGAGGAGTTGCAAGCTACCGTGAAGGAAAAAAAACAGCCCATAACTCCAATTGACACCTAAACCTGCCTGCCGATGAGGGGTATCATGCACCAAAACTCCTTGCATGCCGATCAAACACAACTAATAACGCTATCGAGGTCGTGTCGCTGGCTTTGCTGGCTTCTGCCGAGGGTTGGAGTTCTTTGGTGAAAGGACTTGGGCAGGAGCAGCTTTCTGACGAGACGCGGCGCGAGTAGTTCGGGTGGGTGCTGCTGGCTTGGTTGCTGGCGCCTTTGAAACAGCAGCCCTTACTCGCTTCTTGGGGACATCAAGCTCTGCTTCTGCATTCTCCTTGTCTTCGCTGGACATATCATCGCTGCTGCGCTTCTTTCCGCGGGTAGCCGTTGTTTTGGGTGCGGCTTTAGTGGTTGTTGTCTTTGCTTTGGCGGCAGTCGACTTCGTTGTGGGGGCTGCGCGTGTTTTGCGAGCGGCGGGAGCTGGAGCAGAAACTGGAGCAGAGGATTGGGTTGATGCTGGAGCTGGAGCTGGAACTTGAGTTTTCTTGGCAGCGGTTGTTCTGGCAGTCGCTGCTTTGGAAGGTGCAGCTTTCGCAGGTGCTGGCTTAGGTGCTGGTGGAAGTGCTGGAGTAAGGAACTCGACAAGTGGCATCTGGCGCTTGCTGGCTGGGATGCGGTTGACACGTCGCTCAAGGCGCGAACGCAAGCTGGCGCACTGGGCTTCGCACATGGCGCGTAACTTCTCTTTACGGGCATTGACTGGAAAGCGAAGGTTAGCAACTGCTCAAAATTAATAAGCAGGTTACTGCTTACGTTCGAGCTCGAGATTGGCAATCATAGCGGCTTTTGCCTCGACTGTGAGTTTGAGACCGTCCATTGTTTATAGGTAAACAACGCGTGGTCCGAAGTGGAAATTTTGCTCTGAGGATTATTGGGAGCTGGAAAAGTTTATTGTATAGTTTTGAGAGATGGATTGGATGTGGTTTTGATGGCTTGTGGTCGCAGTTGCTCCGTGGAGTGGTGGATGGAAGGGAAAGAAGGACTGAGCGATGGAGACCAGTCTTGTAGCCCAGCTTTCATGCCAAGCCCCGACGTAATACACAAAACCACCCGCTTTGCTCTCAACAGCATGTAAATTTACATGTATTTTGAGCGCATTGAAGTGACTACATAAAAATAAGAAGAAACATGCAAGATCATATAGACTTGAAAATAAATTAATAAATTGTTGTTGTGTTACATACACACAGGCAATGCTCGCGTACATGGCGCGCCCCACGTGACCCCTCTTTCTAAGCTGCGGCGCCTACTCGTCAAGCTCCGACCTCCGTTGCGGCAACCTGAGCTCATCATCGCCAACACAATCACTTTGCACACTCTACCTTCGACTACCCCGTAACCGACTCTCAACATGGTTTTAGAAGCTTCTATGATAGTGTATGTACTGTCTGCGAATTCGTTGAAGCATCGGCTGACTGTCGTAGCGTTGACAACAGCGAGGCGAGCCGAAATGGTGACTACGTACCCTCACGGTGGGAAGCACAGCAGGACGCCGTGAACCTGATCTTCTCCGCAAAGACTGGCGCAAACCCAGAATCCTCAGTCGGTCTGATGAGCATGGGAGGCAATACCCCAGAGATCCTTACGACCTTGACGACAGACATTGGCAAGATCCTCGACGGCTTGCACCGAACGAAGATAAAGGGCAGCTCACACTTTGTGACGGGTATCAACGTAGCAGCTGTAGGTTGTAGTTTCCCTCTGGTACATACAAGTGCTGACATAGCTCAGTTGGCGCTCAAACACAGGCAAAACAAGTCTCAGAAACAGCGAATAATCATATTCAATTGCAGCCCAATCGAAGAGGATGAGAAAACCCTTGTCAAATTAGCAAAGAAGATGAAGAAGACTGGTATAAGCATCGACGTTGTTGCATTCGGAGAGCTCAGCGATGACACTACAAAGAAGCTCCAAGCCTTCAGCGACGAGGTACAAAGCGCCGAGGGCTCGTACCTTGCGACCATCCCACCTAGCGCGAATCTTTTGAGTGATTCACTTATCGCGACACCACTACTTGGCGGTGACGGTACATCTGGTGCTGGTGGGGCAGGAGGATCTGGCGGCGAGGGTGGTGCTTCTGGCGGCGGTGATTTCGAATTTGGTGTAGACCCATCTGTGGATCCGGAGTTGGCACTGGCATTGCGTATGAGTTTCGAAGAGGAAAAGGCACGACAAGAGAAAGACAAAAAGGCAAAAGAAGCCGCCGAGGGCAAGACTGAGCTTGAGCCTGTGGCAGAAGGTGACGAAAAGCAGCCTTTACTCGATGACCAAGGCCAGCCCAGCGGCAGTGGAAGCAAGAGCAAGAAGAAGGATGACGACGATAAGATGGATACTGCGTGAGGCATATAGCCAGGATGAGCGGATTTTGAAGGAGACAATTATTAGCCTTTGCAATTGGAGGCTATGAATTAGAGCATCTACGGCGTTGACTGTACCACTACCGCTGGTCTATGCAACAGTTGCCGGGCCGATCAACGAACCATAATGAACATTAGATACTTCATGACGAGTGCTATGCCTTGCTACCGGCGACCCAGCCTTCTTTCCGTCATTCGTAAATGTACAAGTGGCTCCCATCATGAAGCGCGTGCGATCCGCTCAATGCGTTTCCCCTTGGCTTTCTCTGCTCATGCCAAAATTGTGGCTTTGCCACAGTGCATCTGATGTGTCATCGTCGGTCTCCTCAAGACTCTGTGCTTATGATGTCGTGGCCGCGCTTGTACATGCTCTTGTCTCTTCATATCTTTGAGCTCTTCAATTCTCCACCTCAGCCTCTGACCTTGACGAACCCATCCAGCCCTCTATCAAACTTCTCACACCGGATGGGCATCTCCACTGTGTAGAAAGGATTCTTCATGACATAATCAGCATATAATTCGTAGATCTTCTTCATCATGGTGTCGACGTTTGGTTGTTGTGGCTCTGTGAATAGCAGGAACTTGGTCCCTGTCTGCGTCTGAAAGCATTGTATACGGAAATGACTTGACTCTAGGACTTCAAGACCAGTCGGACGGTTGATGAAGGGTGAGGGTGCGGAGGAAGCGGGCAGCGGATTAGGGGCAGGCGGAGCAGGAGAAAGACGGGCGGTAATGGCGTGCATTCTGGACAGTGTCAATATACAAATAAGATCCGGATGGCAATCAGATTACCCGTGGAAAGACCCCGCGAGCGTGAGGTAGTCATTGCTGGAGAGTTTACTCATGCCCGAGTGAAACTCGCGATTGTAGACGAGGCCGCCGGCTTTGTTGATTACGAAGAGCGCAAAGACAACCCTATGCACGGTTAGCCCTAGTGCCAATAACAGAACATTTATTAGAGAGGATCCATACATGGTGGAGTGGTGGTGTTGATCACGGACACGGCATGCATGATGTTGGGGAAGGGCTGCGAGGCACAGTACCAGCTTGGACCCTGGAGAGGGGCAGAAGCCTATGCAGCCTGGGACTCCAGCTGTCGCTGGCACTCGTCACGTTTGTCACCAAACGGCAAACAACTTGCCGTTCTTCCTGACTTCCCCTCGCCGTAGCTCTTGCCTTTACCTGCATCTTTCTCCGCATCTGGGCCATCCCAGGCATCACTTACTAACCTCAGCAAGAGTTCTAAACGCCTCGACTCGCGGGCAGGCACCGTGTTAGAACCTCCAGAGCAGCTCGACACGATTGCAAACCAAGCACCAGAGGAAAGCAGCCTCGGGGCTCCCCAGACACCGACCTCATGTCTAATCAATCCATTCTACGCATCACTCGCGAGCTGAGCGAGATTCAGCGCGGGTCCGATCTATCTATTGCCGTTGCCTGCCGCGACATTGACGTACGACATGTCCGCGCCTTGATCATTGGCCCACCAGACACACCATACGAGTTTGGATTCTTCGAATTCCAAGTCAAATTCACACGAGATTATCCTACCAAGGCACCTGGAGTTCAAGCAATTACCACTAATGGTGGACGCACTCGCTTCAACCCGAATATCTATGCTGGCGGCAAGGTGTGCTTGTCGATCCTTGGGTGAGTATCATTAAACCTTTCCCTGCAGAGCAAGAGTTTAACATTATCAAGAACATGGCGAGGTGAACGTGGCGAGGAATGGTCGTCTGCACAAGGCCTTGAGTCGATTCTTATTTCTATTCAGAGCCTGATGTCCACTAACCCTTACGAAAACGAGCCTGGCTTCGAAGATGCGAATTCTGAGTACGATAAGAAGAACCAAGAGGCTTATGTTGACAAAATTCGACATGAGTCCCTCAGAATATCCGTAATCGAGCGGCTAGAGGAGTTTCTCGACATTCACCATGAACGACCTGCTGTATCAGTATATAATGCTGAGGAAGATTATCAATCAGGAAGGGAAGATGCCCCGTTCAACCCATTCAAGGATCTGTGTAAACGGCGGTTTTTATGGTACTATCCATCATATTTGGCCACAGTGGATGAGGCAGTCAAAAAGCACAAGGACGGCGATCGATTCGAGAAGATGCCTTTCGAAGGCCCGGGCAATGCTATGGAAGGCACTTACCAATACACAGATCTTCGAAAACGCTTAGTCGTGATTTTTGATAAACTCAATGAAGAGATGACTGGCTGGGCCACTGATGGCCTGAGAGCCGTACAGAAAGAGTTGAGCATAGCCAGCAACTTGCAGCGCCAATTCGAGCAAATTGTTGAGAAGTACAAGAATAACGAGGCTGTAACCCTCGATCTTGATCTGGTGGATAAGAACCCGTTTGTCTGGCAGCTGGTGCTGTTTGGTAGACCCATGACCAATCTCGACGGCGGCATGTTTAGGATCATGCTGCATATCTGTCCAAAGTTTCCTGATGTTCTGCCTCGCGTCAAATTCGCTACACCCATCTTCCATCACCGAGTGTCGCCTGATGGAATCCTTTGTTATGACGCAGCACGGAAAGACGACATGAGGTCTCATATCGAGGCTATCATCGCGGCGATCGAAGAGGAGTCTCCAGCTTACGACCCTCGAACTCTAGTCAATCCAGAAGCTGCTAAACTTTACTGGGGTACTCCGGAGGACAAAAAGATATATAACAGACGACTACGTCGGTCAGTCCAGGACAGCGCAGAGTAAGTGACTGCTTCAAAACCATACTTTAAGCTGGAAAACTGATGCTAATCGTCCATAGGCACTGCTTTTGAGAAGAGATGCCAAGGCTGAAGTCGATTTCTGCATCTCATATTACGATCTTAACGGCCACTATTATAAGAATGACATTCGATACCCACATGCCGCGCCTCGGGGCAATCCGGCTTGCATATATGGCGTCATGGAGTTTCGGAATAGCATAGCATAGCATGCTTCAAAGCATGGCGTTTACGGGGATGATATCATATAGTTGATGGGTGGTCATATCGTTCATGCCCACTTGTCTCAATTATATCCCAGTTTGCAAAATCACCACTGTATTCAAGGCGTCTTAGTGTAGCAAACATGTTGCCCTTTTCGCAGGTCAGTCGTGGTCTTGGCATGATGGCTGTTTTTGGTTGTACATATTTTGCGGGGGCCCAGACTCTGGAAACCCCTGGGCGGCTCGCGGAAGCACTACTGCATTGCACCAAGCAGCTCCGCCATAATTAACATGCACATGAGCAATTGAACACTGTATTCAACATCACACCATGTCGAAATCACAACCCCCGTCCAATCTAGGAAAAGTGCTCGTCGTCGGTGGCTGTGGATTTCTCGGTAGCCACATCGTGAGCTACATTGTCAAACACCACCCTCAAACAAAAGTTGCTGTCCTCGACCTACGAACGAATTCGAATCGCAATGCCAGCCCCAACGTCTCATACCACGATGGCGACATTACCGACCATGCTGCGATGCAGGCAGTTTTCTCCCAAGTCAAGCCAGACGCCGTCATCCACACAGCCTCTCCGCATTTCAATCTGAAGCCTGAGATTCACGACAAGGTCAACGTTCAAGGAACGAAGACCTTGATCAAGGTCGCGCAGGATGCAGGCGTCAAAGCGTTTGTGTACACAAGCTCTGCAAGTGTAATTCTTGGTGCAGATGGAGAGCTCGTCAATGCGGACGAGAGATGGCCAATTATTGCTGGAGCCGCGCAACCTGAATACTATACTACTACCAAGGTATGCCTACCTCTAGACATGATGCCGGATATTCTGCTCACACATACATGTAGGCCTATGCCGAGATCGCAGTTCTCCAAGCAAACCGTACCCCCGCGAACTTCTTGACATGTGCCATTCGACCAGCTGGTATAATTGGTGAGGGCGATGTGCAAGTGCTCCCTAAGATGGTATCAGCATACCACAAAGGTCAGACCAAGTTTCAAGTCGGAGACAATAACAACCTCTTCGACTTCACCTACGTGGAGAACATTGCACATGGACATCTACTCGCACTTACTGCACTTCTTCAAACACACAAATTGGGAGGGACTATCCCCCTTGATTCAGAACGTGTGGACGGCGAGGCTTTCTTTATCACCAACGGCCAGCCAGTATACTTCTGGGACTTTGCACGAGCAGTCTGGCATGAGGCCGGCGATCGTTTGCCTTTGAGCTCTGTTTGGCATCTGGGTAAAGACACTGCATGGGTTATTGGAACCATTCTTGAGTGGGCATTCTGGGCTCTTGGAAAGACGCCTAATTTGACCAGAGCGCAAGTCAGGTACAGCACAATGTCGAAATACCATAGCATCAACAAGGCGAAATTAAGGTTGGGCTATGAACCTCTTGTAAGTCTAGAAGAGGGTATCAGGAGAGGCGTACAGCACATTTTGGCACAACAAAAGCAGGAGAGCGAGAAGAAGGCTCAGTAATTCAGAGTCGCATGGGTCTCATCAGGTTAAGCTTATCAAGAGATAACTTTTGTAGGATAACCCGATAAGGGTAGCTTGTTTGGGTTTTGTAGATACGAAGTAGAATAATATCTAAGTATATCTTTCACGTGGTAAACTAAGCTGCGGCCCCACTACGGCCTCGATTGGCTAGCTGAACATCGTCACTTTCCGCTCAACGTCTGCGACACAACAGAACCCCTCCACGCCCCCTCCAACGCTATCGCCATGGCACACCACGAAGTATGTCGCGCCCAATACTGCCCGAGTCAGCATACGAAGCTCTCGGGCTCGATTCTGAAACGATCAAACTCCTGATGACCCCTAAGCCTCTAGAAGAGCCAGAGATTGCTGCTCCCAATCTGCTCCAGAGCGATGAAGACAATGCCACAGCCCCTGGGCCCAACGAGACGTCCATAACTCTCTACGCTGAGCTGTTATTACACGTGCGCACCATTACTCTGTTCGCGTCGCTACGGACACAGTTCAGTCGCGAAACCAAGGCAAAGCTGTCCTCTGATGGCAACAGCATCACCGTGTCGCATGAAGGGCGACATGCCACATTGCACATGCCTTTCAACATACAAGGGACGGGTGACGCAGAACTCTCCTTGCCGTCAGACCCACCAACGAAAGATTTGACATTGCGCATGCAGCTTGAGGAACTAGAAACCAGTGATATTCTAGGGGCACTGCAAAGCGAAGATCGCAGAGTTAATGTTGTGCCATGGGATGGCGCGTCATTAGATAAAGAGAAAGCCTTGGAAATACGTTGCAAGAGTTGCGATGGTGTGATAGTGTCCAAGGGAAGCATCAAACAGTGGCGAGACCTACCGAACGAAAACTGGGCAGAAATGATGGACTTTTGGCACTGCCATAAACCGGACGAGCATCACTTGCATGACCATGCCCAAAGCCACGCCATTGGCGAAAAGGGCTATGCGGCAGGAAACCGGTTAAACGCTACGAAAAGTGTAGGCTTTGTTGACCTGACAAGCTTCTTGCTGCAAGAAGAAGACTGTGTCGGCGCACAGGTAGGCAAATATGTTCCCTTGTATTATCCATCCTCTCCGAATCACATGGAAAACACCGGGTGCAAAGAAGGCGATCTAGCCTTGTCCGTGGCATCATCGTCGATACAATCGCCCCAAAGAAATTAGCTTTATACGCAAGCTCTCGGCGCTGGACGTATCCTCTCCTCCGGGTTGATGGGTCGCCGACGTTGCTGAGTGAGCGGATTGGCGTTTCACTGTTTCTGTACCCTATAATTTTTGGGAGAAACAGGTTAAAGTCCAAGCTACATCAATCACAATCATGTTCAGTTTCGTTATGGCAATATCAGGCTGACTCGATCTAGGCTGTAAAAACAAGTGTTTCGCTAGAGACGTTCGTAGTGTGTAACAACTGTAGCAACACCTTAGGTACACTCGATGAAAACACGAACGGCTGGCGCATTTGGAAATGGAATATCGACGTTGGGCACAATTCATCTCACGAATTGTATCGCCATGTATACTCGACTGCCAAATGGATATCAGCACGCCTCCTCTATCTCATTGAAAACACTGGGCTTCGCAAATTTCACATCCACCCCAGTCCTACTTTTTTGCCTCCAACAACAAACGGCGAGCCGTCGTCAAATTTAGATGCGCCTGATCCAGTGGCATCCTTTCTGGTCTGGGTTTTCACTCCTGACTTGCTTTTCGCATCATCTATACCCTCTGAAGGTCGACATGACCCCACACGCTCGATGAAGGTCTTCTATCAAAGACAAACATGGCAACCGCTGAAGCCGGGTGAGCCAGAGAGCGCGACAATTGAAGATGTGGAGTTCCCAGAACAGCTGTTTAAAGACTTGGAAAGGACATTGGAAGAAAGTCAGCGCTTATTACCCCCAACGGCAAGGAAATTTCAAGGCTGGGATGTCGGATTAATTGACAGATTTGACCTCAGAGATATAGCAAAACCAGAAGAAGCTGAAAAGAGTAGTGATAAGCAGGAGCCTGAGAAAGACATTGAGCAAACGGAGGACGATCCTCGAGGCAGGACTGAACCAGTAGACACGAAGACCAATCTTGAAGACTAATGAAGAATATTATGACCACATATTGAAACAAAGTATCCTCAAAAATGTACACCCCATCTGCCTCTTTCCCACCTAAAAAACCCCCTCCTCCACGTAGAAACTCCCACTCCCCCCAACATCCAACCCTCCTCCAGCTCCTCCCATGCACCAAAGCGGGCCCCTCCCTCGTGGCAAACATGCACCCACACACCCACAAACCCAAACACATGCACAGTGCACACACTGACACACATACATACATGCAGATGCACCTTCGCCTCTCCTCCACCTCCCCGCTTACCCGCATACACACACATGCATACATACACACCCTATTCATACCTGCATACACACACACCGTATACAGCTAAGCTCAATCCTCCCAGTGCCTCCCCTCCCTCCCTACCCCGTACATTAAACCCCCTCCGCTCCCATGATTCGCCCGATCGCCCACCCGCTCGCTCGCGAAACTTTAAAAAAAAGTCTGGGGTCTGGATCGCGCGCATTTGCACGTGAAGTGTGGCGTGGACTCCGGGGCGGGATTTTTTTTTTGGTCATTAGGGGGGGAGGGAGTCTGCGAGAATACGGGTGTTACTATGTATGCAGCTCGCGTGATGCCGTTGTGTGGCGTTGTATGTACTTGGTAAGCTGGAAGGGCGGGTAGATCCGGTAGGATTCTTGGTTTGCTGCGTGCGTTTTAAAGGGACTTGGTTAATACGAATGTGGGAATTATAGCGGTGGACGGCACGTGGGGAGGAGAGATTCTCGGTGGGTGGTGGCGGAATGGCATCATTAATCACTCACAGGGTGGTAGGCTGTGTACGTCCACATGCGACATGGCAAAGGGTAATGCTTGATTATTGTTGCTTTCTTGAGCAGGTTCTTGGTAAACTAAACATGCAGCTCCGACAAATCAACAAACAAATCCGCAGCCCATACCTTGTGGTGGAGGCCTAAGTCCCATCCATTACATCAGTCATGGGGAGAGAATCGTATCTCTGTTCCCATAGGCTGATAAACCCGTCCAAACCACAGCCGAATTCGAAAATAGATCGTGTATGCCACATACGATACATGAGTGAACATACTTTTTTGGTGAAACCCGAGGCCTTTTTCCCGTAACCCAGTCCCTGGCTGACCACACTCCATAGGTGACCATGATCTGACATAATCTCGAAAATAAAACCGCAAACAACGGCGAGATGAAACAATAGATGGGATATCATCTGAAGGCCTTTGCAAGTGCAGCCAAGAAGTCGTAAGGTCGCGCCATTGGCTTGACTATGCTTTCGTTACGGAGCAAGTCGCATTGCAGCTCGCCGAGCGCATCCAGATCGACGAAGTGGAAGTCGTCTTCCTTTCCGCCAAACGAGGCACTCAGAGAGTGCTACTATCGATAACAAAGGAAATAAATCGTGTGTTGAGTATGAAGCATAACAAGAACGGTAAATAAATGAAACATTAGCTCCGCCGACATCGTTGCGGATATTTGTGTGACAAAGTCCGCGAATGATGGGATGCAAGTGATGATGTACAGAAAAGGGCCATGGTTTAGACTGAAAACATCAACCGGGCCTTGACAGGCTATGCAGATTAGCGATGAGGGTGCTCGTATGGACGAATGCCTCCGAACTCAACACCTTGCATGGCTGAGGAAGCCGGAGCTCCCCACTGAGCAGGCTGAGGCTGCTGCTGGGGCTGCTGCTGTGGATGCTGAGGATGTGGAGGCGGCTGTTGCTGTTGTTGCTGCAAAGGCGGTAGCACATTACTTGTGGACGCTGGCGTTGTCGACTGTTGCTGGGCAAGTATACCCGTCATGGTTCCGTAAATGTGCGGGTTGTTAGGATCAGCGCGTCGCAAAGCGTTCCAAACAGCAGCCAATTCGTTGCGCATGAGCTCGTTCTCTTCTTGCGCACGTCGGCTATACTCTGCCTCTGGTCTCAATCGTGCATTCTCTGCTCGCGCAGCATCATGTGCTCTACCAAGGCTCTTGATATACTCGATGGCTGTAATGTATTAGAACCGAGACTGGAAAGAACCATATCCAAACACCTACATTTGGTCAAAATCTCCCACTTGCTCGACTTGCTTCCTGGAGAATTTGGGAGAATGTTGTTCAACTCATCAAAGAGATTCTTCATTTCACTTCGTCGTTTCCTTTCAGCCATCTTGTGACTGATTCGGAGCTCGGGCGTACGGCTGTAATTACCACTGCTGGCAGCAAGAGCGTTTTCATGCGCAGTGCTTTGTAGACTCGTAACGCTACGATGTTGCATCGAATGATGGTGTGTAGTTGCTATATCTGGAAATAGTCAGCATGATAAAACGTTCTTGATAAGAATAAGGACTGCATGCCGTCGTCTAACCGCTGCTGCCCAGAGGGCAGCTTGGAATCTGCGGTGAAGATGCTACTATTGATAGACGTGGCGAAACTATTCTGCCGTGACGGAAGAGTTGAACGCTCAACGCTAGACTCACCACTGCTGGAAGCACGCCTTTCGTCAGGTTCAAACTCTGCAGGGAAAGCCCAGGCGTAACCTTTGGTAGGGGCAGCAGCCATAGGATCCGGCATGCCTGACACGCTTCGGGGATTAGGATTAATCACAGGAGCGCGGCGTGGCGGTTGCACAACACGGGGCCCACCATTGCGACCCCCCAGAGGTGATAGAGGCGAAGCACCATTGGCACGAATTTCAGGGTTCGTGATTCCTCGCTGTTGCTGCAGATTCGACACGAGCGATACGCGCGAAGCATTTTGGCTGTCGTAAGGAGAAGAAGGGCTTATGGCTAGATGCCCCATGCCAACATTCATGCGGCTATCCACGCTGCTGCGTCGAGAGTCAAAGTGGGAGCTGGCGTCGACACTCAATCTGTTGTCGAAAGCTTGGTTGAGCGATGGTAACGCGTTCGACTAGCGCCATGTCAGAAGGGTAAAGACCTATCATGGAGGATACCATACCTGCGAAAGACCAGAGGGATACTTTGCAGAAGAGGGCGTTTCTGGCATGGAATTGCGCGAAGGCGAATCTTCAGGATTCAAGAGGGTGTGGAGTTGAAGACCCATGGTGTTATTGTTGGAGACAGTTGAGGAGTCTAGAGAGTCTTGTTAGTATGTTCTGGGACTGGGACGGGGTCTGAGAGACGCGTGAGTGACAAGTGCAATGGGTGCTTACGTTTGCTCTGAGAAATGGACCAATTGCCAGAATCGCGGACTTCGCGAGCCTCAGATTGGTGTCTGAGATGAGCGGGGTTTTGGTCGGAGGTTGCAAGATTGCTGGTGAGGGAGGCAATAGATGGCAGTGCTTGAGGTTGGGAAACACTACCAGGTGGCGGCGGCGGCCGTTGGTGAGAAACAGATTCCATACCGAGTCAGCGGAAGCAATGACTAGGGCCCTTGCACTACCTGGCAGAGGGGAGTGAGCCCAGGTTAGGGGGGAGATGGCTGATGGTGGGTGTTGCAGAGAGCGCCAGTGAGGAATGCTAGCCAATAGCGTACCAGAGAGCGAGGCCGCTGTGGATGCGATAGGTGGATTGCAGCTGGTAGCTGGTAGCAGCGAAAGGTCAAGTCAGCGACTTGTAGAATAAACAGGAAGCAAAGGTGCAGGAGGGTAGAGGATCGACAGCAGGGTGGAAGGGAGTAGACTCCTGGGGTAACAAGAAGTGATTGGCGGGTGAGGGGGGAAAGGTAGGCAGGTAGGTAGGTAGGTGAGTGAGCGAGTGAAGGGGTGGATGGGAGGTGGATTAGGTGAGCAGAGGAGGGTATGGGTAAGGGTAAGGGTATGGGAATTGGGTATGCAGGGCGTGATGGTGCAGGGGATATGTCTTGAGTGGCTCTTTCCCTCCCAAAAAAGAACCTATACACGGACGCGCGGGGCGAGGCGGGGGCCGTACCAGATGTCGGGCGCCAAGAATGAGGGAGAGAGCGATTGATGCAAAAGAGAGCGACTGGCAGACGGCGGGAAAGAGGGCGAGGGGAGGGCAAAGCAGAAGGAGAGGGAAAAAGAGAGACACACGCACAGAGAGAGTCCGAGACGAGTTGTGTTGATCCCAGGGGAGACACAATCGAGAGTGCGCGCGCAACAGCTAGGCACAGAAGGTAGGCCAGCGACACTTGCCTCGCCGATGACGATGCCGAGTCGACCTTTTTGGGCAGCCAGCAGCAACACCAGGCCCAAGACGAGATAGCTGCACCGCCCACTACACTTCTACCATAGAGCTCGCCAGAAAGCGTGCAGCCAAAAGGGACGTGGCTGCAGTGCGCCGATTCCGTGGCCCTGCGCTGGTGCGGGTCGTGGGCACAGAGGCAGAAAAGCGATGGTGCTCAGCACAGGCTGCTAGCTAGCCGCGACACAGCGTGGACCTGGCGGGAGTCGACTTGGACGCGCTGGAATGGCGCCCTGGGAAAGCAGATGCAACGCGCGCCGAGAGCTGGTTGCCGCCAGAAAAAGATTGGGGGCCTGGGTTCCGAGCACTCTGAAGCAGTAGCAGCTCTGAGGTGGCGTCCAGGACGTGGTACAGGTTGAGCAGCTCGGGGGAGGAGGAGGAGGAGGGGTGGGAGGGTAGTAGTGGCAGTGGCAGTAGCAGTCGCAGAAGGTAGCAGTAGCAGCAGGACGAGGAGGCGCTAGTACTGTGTAAGAGGTGGTGATGGAGAAAGTAGATGGAGAGAAAAAAAGAAGGACCTGGCAGGAAAAGGGCAAAGGTGGCAGCTGGAAGGAGGAGAGCGCGTGGGAGAGAGAAAGGAAGCAGCAAGCAGCAAGCAGGTCGCAGCTCAGAGCTTCAACAGCGGGCGGCAGGCATCCGTGACAGAGGACAGGTGCTTGGAGCTTGCAGCTTTGGTTCTTGGGGCAGACGGAGGAGTGAGGGGAGAGGCAGGTTCAGCAGCAGACTCGGTCGAGGCCGGGTGGACTCTACCACAGGATGGCCGTCGTGCCCTTGCATGGAACGGCCCCAAGGCAGTCCCAAGGGCGTGGAGGAAGCACACACCAGGCGTTGAGGCGACACAAGCAGCGTCGAGTGGGCAGCGGGCAGCCAGCGGGCTGGACTTGGGTGCGACAGCGGCTGGCGAGCGGGCGACGATGGCGAGGATGGTGAAGTGCGGTCGCAGGATGAGGATGCGGATGGCTGGCCAGAGGGGTTCGAGTATGGCAATGCGGTCGCGCACTGGGGAGAGCCAATTAATGACTGCCCTGCCGCCCAGCGCTCAGCCGGCCGCACGTGGGAAATCGTTCAAATCGAGGCCTCGTGTATCTCAAGAGCCGTCTAGCGGCGGCTAGCTGCACTTTAATATGGCCTCCCTGGCTCCCCTCCACCACTCCCAGGCACGCCACGAACTGCTCCCACTCACCCACTCCCACCCACTCCGTACCCATGCCCGCCAGCATTCCACTCCTACAACCTCCAGCTCCAGCACTCGACAACGCCTGCTGTCACTACCTGTGTGTGGATGGAGGGTTGAGTCCATGTGTCTGTGCGAGCCCATCGGACACCACCCAAACCCCTCCCCCTCTGCTCTCTTCTCATATGCCACGGGACGGCGACTGATCGTCCACAGCTCTTTGTCCCTCTTCGGGGTGTGCCACTGGCGCCTCCTGGCCCGCTGCCCGCTGTAAGAACAGCGCCGCCACGAGGCCCTTCTGCGCTCCACACACCCCCCTACTCCCAATCTACCCCATCCAACCGGCCAATCGCCCGACAGAGTCCATGGCTAGCCACTTCGCTTCCACTGACCCTCTCTCCCATCGCTGCGTGCATCATAGGTGATAGTCTCTAGCTCACTTGCTCCTCACGCCCCTCGCACCGATACTTCCGATCCAATCCCTTATTTCCGTAGACGACTTCAAACTACTGCCAGGTAAACCATCAAAGCAAACAAGCAAGAAAGAAGATGAGAAAAAAAATTCCCGCACGCAAGACCATTGCACCAATGCCTCTGCTGCGCTTTTCCTGCTCATTCTACCATGGGCCAATGCCACTTCAACAAGAGGGTCTGCCCCACTGCACTGGGAGACCTGGATGCATCGCCCACGCACAACCACGTTTCTCCACTAACGACACCGTCATCATCATGTGCATCCACAACCCTTACTCCCACATAATGTACTCACTATTGTCTTCCTGTTTGCATCGCCCACCCTCCCAGAGCCTCGATTGATTTCTACTTGTAATGGAAACCCCACTTCCTGTATGCTGGGCTGCTTGCCATGCGATTCGACTTCTTCCCGACGTACTCCCGCCCACTGCCTGTTTTGCCTTCCCAAAGAAAGGTTTACACTTGGGCTGGAATGCTCCACTTTGATCCCATTTCTTTCTGTCCTGTGTGCCCCAGCTTGGGTGGGCGCATACATACTCCAGCGACGGTTACATTTCACCATGCCCACTATCTCCAGAGCCCTGGTCGTCTCCCTCTCCAAATCAACGACAGTACACACAAGTCCCCCGGCCACATTGATTCGTGCGAATGGACCTGTAGTTGGCTTGCGCTGACTCGTCAGGGGGTTACACCACATCATCTCAAGTCGTGGGAGCCTGCACCTTCAAGCCATCTCCAGCCAGGACGAGGCTGCATTGCACGAAACCTCATTCGATAGAACATGCTCTTCAAAGCCTGCCAGGAGACGGCTGCAGCATCCTAGGACCAGGTTAGCCTTCTCCATAATCCCAGGGCTCATCTCTGCAGTAGTAGCGTGGCCAATGCTGTACGTACCTGCAGTCACCATTACCATACCATTCACCTTCTGCCTCCGCGGAATCACAGGTCAGGTCTAACCGACACCCTACTTTCCAGAATCCAGTCAAACATTGTGGATCTTTCGTCTGAGACAAAAGCCAGAGAGCCCACCTTTTCGTGACTTGGTCATCTGGTTACACAACGGGGTGGCTGGAGCGCTCATTCGTATCATCCCCACTGTTAGGGTACCATTGATAGCAGCCCTCAATCTTCGAAATGCTTCCACCAAAGCCCTCACCGCTACATGGCATCATTTGATCACGATCCATGATGGATTCTACCCATCGTCCAAGCACCACATGGCGTTTCACTGTCGCCACCACCAGTGAGCAGTGCAACCACACACAGAATCCAACAACCAGGTCCATAAAAGAAACGGTTTCTTGTGTCAACTCTGTGCTCCACCACGCAGGGTGAGAAACACAGATCTTTCAGTACCCCGCAAAAGGCCCCAAGTGCTCACTGTCCTTCAAGACAGCTGCATTCATCCTCACACCATGTCCCCAATAGGATGTGTAGGCTCTGCTTGCCACCGCTTGAGCCGTTGCTGTATTCGGACCCGCCGTATATACGAGTCTATAAACCCTGAAACAGTAGATAGATACACAACGTCACGGCACAGCGAAAGAATTAGCGTGGTCCAGGACACATGAGCTGTTGTGTCAGTGGACCTTGCAGCAAGCTTCATAGCTATTCTTCCCGTCCTGGGGCCAAGAAAGGCTAACACGAATCGTTTGGGCCTCCAACAATTCCAGCGCCTATTTGGCCATTGATTCCGTGGTTATACTTCAGCCCCGAACGCTGTGATTCCATTGCTGTCTGCTGCACGCCACTCACACACCTGCATAATCTCTCTTGTCTCTAGTGTGACGGCAAAACAGCACGATATCAGGGTATCTAATTGCCGTACGGCACACAGATTCAAGACACACAGGCTTGGGGTACTGATGTTGTGCACCGGCGCGTCAATCTGCCAGCGGTAAGTAGCCGGTAATGGGTGGAACTGTTGAGGCTTGAATCGTGTCACAACTGCAGCACTCATCTGGGCAGGTCGTTACGCGCCCGATAATGATTAACAGGGACAACCAGGCTTCGGCAGATCGATCTTGATCAAAGTTTGTGTACAGCAAACGACATGCAAAACCAGTGACATATCCGGGCTGACTTTCGGGCTCCCAAGCATGCCAATTGTCAAGCCGTGGTGACTAGTTGACTCGCAAGCCAAACCCGTCCTGACAATGATTCAACAAACGTGCAGAAGCATGTGCTGCTCTTTGACAGCAGGATCACCGGCAAGCTTGCTATTCCCTTGAGTGCCTAGTAGACACATAATCATGTTAGCCTATGCCTGCCCCTGACTTGCGCAACATATACAAGGATGGCCCGTGAGTTTAGTTGTTTTCCAATCTACAGTAGAACCGAAAATGAATTGCGCTGCAGTAAGACGATTCGTTCAAGGTAGCACAATTCCCATCCAGCAAAGATCGACGGGCATGGACATGATTTGAAAAAGCATCCGTGCAGAGTCTGGGCACAGTCCGGAGCCGTTGGATGGATCCATGTTAGGGTTCCAGTCTTGGGATGCGATGCTGAGTGCTCTGACCACAATCACAAGTGGAGATGCTTTGTACTCGGCCCGCCGACCCACGATCGGGTAATGGCAAATCCTCCTGCCTAACTGAGGATCATCCGCGTAGGATTTTGCGACTTGGTGTAGAGACGTCCCGGATCACGTCCAGGTATGCGTGGTGGGCCTGAGATGGGGGCGGGAAGTCACGTGCTCACGCATCGGAGATTTTGCAACGTGCGCGCGCGAGCTGCGGTGTTGCGGGGCAAGGACGCCGGCAGCGACGAACATGGTAGCTTGCACGCCAGCAGCTCTGGCAACACCAAGACAACGCGTCGGCTGCAATGAGGTAAGATAGATGACACAGCAGCTATTGCGTCTGGCATGGTCGTTGACATGCGACATGAATCCAGTGACAATGCTGCTGCAGGCGCTGGTGCCTTTTCCTTCTTGAAGCTCCCCCGCGAACTGCGAGATCAGGTACGTACATGATCGCACAAGTTGTGTAATCTCATGGGCTTGCGTTTACTAACTTTATGAGCAGATATACGATTATATCTTCCGCATTGAAGATGACCGCGGCCAACGGGCGCTTCGCATCGAACGACGCAGCTTGAAGTACTTCCAGCCCAGCGCTGTCGCCATTCTTCTTGTCCTGCATCATGAATATATCCTCCTCAATCGCCAGGTCGCTCGCGAAGCCCTTGAGGTCTTGTTCAAGAAACACATTGTATTTTTCAGCTGTGGACCATTTGTACTCAAGACTCTGCTCGAACGAATAGAGGCCGAGCATGGTCCAGGCAGGCAATGGCTCAAATGGATCAACCAGATTGAGCTGGACTGGGTCACATTTCCAGACTTGAGAATGTACCCACCAGACAGAGAAGAGGGGAGAGATCAGTGGTACTGGGAGCAACATGACGGTGAAGTTGATGTCGATTATGTACGAGGAGCCCAATATAACGGCCACTATGACGAGTACGATCACGAAGGAGGCTTTTACGACGACAACTTCTACGATCCATCCGACATGACACTCTACCCCTCCTTCCACCCACCCACATCAAACACCTCCGATCCCAACGATCCCTTCGGATTCGCCTCTCACTACCCCTTCACCGACCCCTCCCACAACCCACCCTCCAACCACCCAGGCACCACCCAAGAAAACCTCGCCACCAAACTCGACCTCCTCATCCAAATGGAAGTCACCCCTCTCTTCACCTACCTCTCCTCCCCAACGTTCCACCTCCAATCAATCACCCTCCCCCTCTACTTCATCTCCAAAGAATCCCACCACCAACGCAGCATCTCCCGCCCAGGCTACGCCCTCCCCCTGAAAATCCGCTACTGGACCCAAGTCTGCATCCACGCCCTCCTCATGCTTAGCCCCATTCCTCCAACCTCCTCCTCATCATCTCCATCTTCTTCGCTATCAATTCCAACCCTCCAACAAGTCCGCATCAAATACCTCCCCTGGGACGTCTGGGCCAGCATGGACCCCGCCGACGATCTGCACCGCATGACCGAGAAGGGAATATGGTTCGACGGCCCCGATGACGGCGAGGGCAGCGACCGCGAAACAGAAGGCGAGGCGTTCCGCGCGATGTGGGCGAGTTTAAGGGAGAAGGGGATGTTCAAGGGGAAGGGCAGGGAGCGAATGGGATTGAAAGCTAAGATCGAGTATGTGCCGTGGGATGGTAATGTGGATGCTTATCGCGTGGGGGATGAGTTGGAGGTGGTGTTTAGTAGGGATTTGAATCAGTCTTGATGAGGGGGATGTGGATGCTTGAGATGCAAGATTATATGTGTAATTGTAATAATGAAAAAAAGAAGGATCAATGAAGTGATGAGTCTATCATGTTTATATTCATGAATTTGAATCCAATATTCCGACATTTATCGTTTCTTACACTATCCATGTTTCCCTCGAACAATAAGAACATCCTACATTCACACTACAAAAGAAAGGAATTGCAACACCATACCCAGACTAAAACCAGAAACAAGCCAAGGCAAAGCAAAGTAACATGTGTACTTTACCAAACTTATACACTACAAGAACCAAGAACCTTATGTTGCATCTCATTGCTTAATCAATCAATTCTTGTCAATCGATTCCATTCCCTTTATCAACTCCAATCCAATCCAATCTATCTCACTCACTCACTCACTCACTCACTCAATCACTCACTCAATCACTTCACTTCTCTTACATCCACTCCACTCCAATTTAATCTTCCGCAACAGCCCAATCCCCACATCTACACCAATCATAACAACATCAACCCCTCAATCACATAATCTCTCTTCAAAGAGAGAGACGAACAAACAAGACGAGATGGAATTGGTGGAAAGCAGAGTCATAGAAAAACTTGGTCATCGTTTTGTAACATTTCGTCTTTGTCGTGTGGGTATGCTGAGAGATAAAAAAAAAAATTTAAGCCTAGGAGACAGAAAACGAGGGGAAGGAGACATGATGATTAAAAATCCCAGAAAGAATCCGCGCCCTTTTTCCCGCCCATGCCGTCGCCTTCGGTTTTGATGCCGCGAGTAGCGGGCTTGCTGTTTGTGTTTTCTTTTCGTGCGGGGCTTTCTTCAAAGAGGGAGAAGGCTGCGCCGGTGCCCTTGCGGCCTCCCATGCCGTTGCCTGCAATGTTGATGCCACCGCGTGTGTCGGGTGAGCTGTTGTAGAGACTCCAGTTGGTCTTTGTGGCTTTGTGGTTGTCCTCAACGGCGGTGGGTTTCTTGGCTCCGGCTGGGCTGTCGTCTGTCATGGCAAAGTGTGCGCCAAAGTCCTTGTTGCGGTTTTCATTCTTGATGGCCATGGTCACGTCGCTCAGAGGCTGCTTGACATCATCGCCATAAGGAGCGTCATCCTTTTCTCCTGCTGTGGTGCCTGTAACGTGGTCCTGGTAGAGACCCATTCCCTTGTTTGCAGCACGGCCCTTGTTGGATACGTGTGGTTTGCGGTCAGCATCTGGTGTGCCATCATCCACAAACTCAAAGTGAGGGTCGGCGTCAGGGCGAGCTTTGTGGACTATGGGACGACGAACGGGTGATGTTTCTTCCTATAGCACATTACTGTCAGCAAATGTCATACTAGAAAAGGAGTCCGTCCCCAAGGAACCAGTAGCAAGCTAGAGAATCTTTGGGAACGGATAGGACTAACCTCGTCGTCGCTCCAGCCGAAGTGTCGTACAGCCTGAGGTTGAGTCTTCATCTTCGTTTTGGCGGGTGTCACGAAATCCTCAAAGTCCCAATTGGACTGGTGCTTGCTCTTGATGGCTCGAGCAGTGGGCCTGATCTGAGATGCTTCGTCCTCGCCCTCACCAAAGTCAAAATGCTCATACTTCTTGGGGTTTGTCTTCACGCCAGCACCCTTGACAGCGGGGGTAGCAGCTTCTTCCTCTGTCTCTTCAAACAGGCGGTTTTGCTTGAAATTCTTGCCCGCGCCAGACTTGGCTGGAATCTTATGAGGCGATGGAGATGGCGATCCTGCGTTCTCGCCTACAAAGAGCTCTGAGTATTCGCGTGGAGGAGGCTTTGCAGACTGCGCGCGTGGTGCTATCGGCTGCGAACTGTAGGTCCCATCTTCTTCAATGCTACGAGGCGCGAATAGAGAAAGCGACGCATGCGGGTCGTTCATGGCATTGGTTGTTGAGCCTCTTGAACGGGATGCAAGTGAAGCGTCATCTGCGCCTCGCGAGGCAGTGGATGGGCGCGACGAGACGACCGACTCGGGCTGCTCAACAGTGGCGGCGCTCGAAGCAATCAAGCGCGACTGCTCCTTGCTGTCACGAATCGGCCAGTTGCGCGAGCGAGCGCCTATTACTTCTACCTGTTTGAGAAGCGCTCCTTGGTCCCAGTAGAGACGGACCAGGGCAATCTTGCCAGCCTGGTCAAAATGTACCATGTGGACCTAGAGTACCATGTCAGCGATTCTGCGCCAGCTATCTTCTTGAGGGCGCATGTGTTGGCTTTACCATAGGGAATGTCACAGTCCGGTCTGCCACGAAATTGTCATCCAGACCAGGCAGGTAAGCACCGCCGCCATTCTGGAACTCAATCGTAGTCTCTACATCGACGCTCAGTGCGCTGCTGCTCTCTATGGCGCTCAGAACCTTCTGCTCCTTCTTCTTCAGCAGCTTCTCCTGAACAGAGAGGTGCTTGATGATGGCTGTCGCGTCCTGTAGGGTGGTGAGAGTTGTGATGTAGTGGAGTGTGGCATTTTCAGCGAGAGCGCCAGTCGAGGGCGCTGCCAAAAAGCGCTTGTATTTGTCGCAGAGCGTCATCGCGAAAGCGGGAGTGATGGGTGAAGCTAAGTGTGTTTGCTGATGGATGCTGGGGGCGTGACGGGTAAGAGTATGCGGGTGTGGATAGATTTGCGAAGTGGGCGCTGTGAATGGTGGGGTTGTTTAGTAGTTGTGGTGGTACAAGAGCGAGCGAAAGGGTAAACAAATATCACGACGGGAGCGCGTCGAGCAGCACTGGCAGGTGAAAAGGAGCACACGCACACGCACACGCACCCACAGTAGCGACAACAACACGGCACCCCTAAGCGGCCAGGCCAGACAGCAGGAGCCATACTCATCAAAGGGCTTGTTGTTTCATGCAGGGGGCATCCCGCCGTTGGTTGCAGCATCAACCATCACCGCCGTCATTAGCCCCGCGCCTCCGCAGCAACGTTCGCCTAACGCTGTGTGCTGCAGCTCTAGATTGCCGAAGTCGACGGTAGCTGCGGAGATCGACGCGGGGCAGACCGTCTGATGCTGCTCGTTGGCTGCAAGTGCCTGAAGCCCTATGCATCTCCTTGTCGTATTGCTGTCACCAGTTGCTGCGCATGCAGGCACAGGGCCTCGTAAATACTGAGTAAACACTAGATTGCCCGGCTCGTGTCGCGCTCTGCTAGCGCTCATGGTCGCGTTTCAGAACTGTCGTGCCGAGGAACACCACTGTGCGCGTCATACCTATCCCCACCGTCTTTCTCCTGTCAGCATCCAGTAAACCATGGTCATGGCAGCAGAGCGCAATTGATTCAAGGTAGACAAGTTATTTCACTATAGTATAGTCAATATTCGCACACTGTTGAATAAAAGTATGTAGCCAATAAGGGAGACGCAAGGAAATGTGATAGATACAAAGAAACAATCGAGGTAGGGAGAGTACTATGCTACGCCATAACAAACATCAAGACATAAAAAGACAGGGCACACTCCCCATCACGACTCGTCGTCCGAGTCGATAAGGCTTTCCAGGTCAGACTCCAACGACGCCTGCTTCTCTGCATCTGCATCGAAGCACGTCTCCCAACACAGGACCTCACTTGGAAAGTCCTTCTCCACACTTGGTCGTTCTCTGACAAACCACGCCAGTCCGGCACCAACAGCGCCAAAAAAAGTGAGGCATGTCCAGAGTGCGAAGTTGGTCGTTGGGACACTGACATCGTCACTGAAGTAGTATGATGTGCCGCTGACAGCCACGGCAAAGGCCTTGAACAAACTGGCAACTTGCATCATCCCAACTACGGTACCTGCTGAGAATGCATCTGGCGTTGTGTTGAGCACGAGGAGAGCCACAAGGACCGCAGCGCCGCCAGTAAGAGTATGCTTGATGAGGATAGACAAGATCGAAATAAGGGGCCCAAGCGCAGTAAATGTCACCAACATAGCCAGGACAGGTGTAATGACGTAAACTGCTGGCAAGAGAAGTGAGATGGATCGGTAGAGTTTCAACAGTCCGTACTTCTTGACAGCATAGGGAATTCCAAATAAGATGGCAATGCTGGCAAGGCCGCGGACGAGTAGCACAACAAAGCTGAGCCAATCGCAAGGAATACCCATGCCGCCGTGTTGAGTGTCGCTGTGGCCAAGGTGAGGAAGAAGGACGTCGAATGTGGATGCGTGGAGCGAGAGTAAGCAAAATGAAGACAAAAGCACGACGAATGACGGCGCCTGGAGGAACTGAGCAATCTTGATGGGCTCTGGTTTTGCCAAATCCACGAGTGTAATGTTGGTGTCCTCGGAGCTGCGTGTGAGAAATGCTGCCTTTTCGCAATCGACCTCTACTGAGCCAGCTGACTGATCTGCGTGAAGAGGTAAAGTTTCCTTGAGCATGATAGAAGCAGTAAGTGCGATGCCTAACAGCACGCTTCCACAAACCAACTCGGATCCTAATGTTGGAAACTTCTCCCATACCATGCCATAGGCTTGTAGGCTCTCCAAAACCATACCTTGCATGATTGGTCCAAACGAGCCACACAGCGAGATCAACGGTAGTTTTGCAACATTCTTTGCCCGTTCATCTGCTGTAGTACTCATGTCTCCAATCATAGTCAAGACAGTGCACACAATCGTGGAGCTGACCACTCCAGCGAAGAATCGAAAAATGGCGCATCCAGCAAGACTCGTTACAAAGCCTCCACTTAGGCAGCATATGAACATGCTCCAAAGACCAAGTAATGTAACACGTCTCCGCCCCATGCGGTCTGCGAGATAACCCCAAAAGAGGCCGATTGTGCCGCCAAAAGCGTATGCGCAGTCGAGAATGCTTCGCAAGTAAGATGTGGAAAGATTACCGCAGGAGTTTGAGGAGGAAGCGAGCATCTGGAGTTGAGGTTGCAGCGATGAAGCCATAATGCTGTGATTGTGTAAGGTTAGATTCGACATTACATGGGGGTTGAGATGATGGATAATGCTTACGCTTCAGCAAGATATACCAGGTACACAAGCATCAGCTGCCTCGAATGCGATTTGTCCGATGGCTCTGGTATGCTGTACGACTCCATCTCTTCCTCGTCCTCTACTTGTTGTACCTTGTCATATTTCCCGAGATCCTTGACCGGAATCAGACTCCTCGTTCTTCTGTGAAAACCCAACATTATGAAAATCAGAAACACAAGCAGCAAACAAATCAAAAGCAAGGGAAAAACACAATTATCACGAAACAGCGAAACAGTAGGTAGATGGCGACCAGCGCAACCTGACCTGTAGTGAGTGGAACGGCCAAAGAAGACCTAATAATAAGCTGAGAGAGCGACAAGAAAAGCTGTCAAGAGAGTGACACGCTCCACCTCGAAGACGACGTGAAGTCAGGCGAATGGCGGATGCATTGCGAAGGACGAGGGGACAGTGATGGAGTGGGCGAGCATCCCTGAAACAGACCCCCGTGACGCCAGGGCCTCATTGGTCTCAGCTCACGGCGCTAAGAGGCCACAAGTCCGCTCGAACCGCAGCTCGCGTTAATCGGCTCGCTGGTGTTGACCGGTCCCTGCAGCTTAGCTCTAGTTGCGGCTTGGATCAAGGGCGAAGATATTGGCTGATGATTCAGAGTCATTGGGCCTTGCATACGTGTGCGGCACAGACAAGAGTCACAGTCACAGTTACAGTCACTTTTCATACTTTCTGGCACAGCAACGTTTCCCTCATAGGATTTGATTCTGATTCTAATTCTAGACTACCTGATGACCTCAACCCAGCCTTGCGCTCCATTCGGGAAGATAAGGAGAAGGGGGGAGATCGAAATCAGTCGCGTGCATGGCGATAAAGAACACCTATAAAAGTAGAGGTTGGTCCTTTTTTGTTTAAGTTTTTGGTTTTGACGAGCGCGTACTACGCCGCTCATACATAAGAGGGAAGATATCGTAAATTAGGTTCCATGTGCCCTCCTCTTCCCACGTATCAATTCATGTCAATGTCATTATACAAATGCCTCAACGCCTGCAAGAATAACTGCGGCTGCCGTGCAATCCAAAAAGGTAAAAGAAATAGCTGATATGCCCGCTAAAATTCGTATAATAAAGACCAAGGGCAATTTACTGTTGGCCGTAGTTGGTGTTCATCAGATCATCCAGTGTTGTGGTGCAGAGGTTGTCGAACTGCCCTCCAACCTGATTGAACTCAGGAAAGAAGTTGGCAGTGTTGCTCATGGCCATGTTGTTTGGCTGAACGTTGTCGAACAAGGTGAAGTCCTCAGTTGGGCGGGTGAAGGTTTGCATGTCCATGTCTCCAAAGCCTTCGTCGAGTTGCATCTGGGGCGAGAACAAAGTGGCATTAGGTTGCGCCAAAGGTGACAAATGCTGCATACCATTCGCCATATTATTGGCAGTGAATGGCAGAGGCTCGAAGTCAAAGTTTGCGCTCAATGCAGGTGTCGGCTGCTGGTGAGCAAACGTTGTGTTGAAGTTCGATCCAAGACCACAATTGTTGAACACATCAGTGTGGTTGATGGCGACGTCTTCAGGGGAGATGGCTTCTTCAAAGGAGCTTGGTTCATTGGGTGAACGTCCTGACGAATACGTGAAGTGAGAACCGTTGGTAGTTACAGAGTCGCGTCTAAACTCTTCTTGGAAACCTTGCACGCTCAACGCCGGAGTACCGAAACCGTAGAAGTCTCCAAAAGTGTCCATCATTGGCACCTGAGGAGACGGAGCAAAGGGCGTCACTGGTGTAGCCATGTTGGCCGACATAGGCGTTCCCATGAACGGAGTCAGAGGGGTTGCTGGGCTACGGTCGGTGGTAGAGGTGGTCTTCTTACGGCCGTTGCTCTTGGAACGAACATACTCCCAGCCATGGGCTTTCTCCATGTGCTGCTTGCAGTTCGACTCACGCTTGGAGGCATACGTGCAGGGAGGATAGAGGCATTTGTACTGTGCTGGAGCAGCAGAATGCTTATCGTTCATATGCCTGTCACGCTCCTTCTCGGTTGGCCAGCCAAGTTCGAAGTATTTGCACTTCTGCTCAGTGCACTTCCACGGACGGGAATGAGTCTTCTCATGCTTGGTCAAATCACATGGTCGCTTGAACTCCTTCTTGCAGTCACGGCAGATATGCATGACGTCGCCAGGCTTGTCTGATTTCCTTCGGCGGGCCATGGAGCGAGAGACTTCATCACTGTCCATTTCATCGTCTGAGAGAGGACGCTTGGAAACCTTGTACGCTTGGTCGATGCCTTCCGTGATGGGCATGACCTTGCCGTTCTTTTCACGAACCAGCTCGACTGGACGGCCATTATGGCTCAAGCCACCACGCAACGTAATCTTCTCATCACTACCAAACAACGCATTAGTACGGGCAAACAGATACTTCTTCGCGAGGTATGCATACCGGTCGTAATCCATCTCGTCGAGGTCTTCTCCTTTTGCCTCTTTTTGTCGGGTTGCGGCCATGATTGCAGCGTAGCGTCGGATCTGTTCCATCAAATCGAGGAAGTAGTTGTTAGTATAGGGGCGATCAGATGGTAGGCGCTGATCCGGCTCGGAAAGATATTCGACAGTCGTATGCAGCAACCGGATTGAAGACTCGCAAAAGCGTAGGTACGCGTCCGCAGTAGTCGCAAGATCCTGAAGTCGAAGAAGAATGCAATAAGCTTTTGCACCTTCACAATGCTTTGGGAAATCACTTACAGGTGCGAGGAAGATCAATGTCTTCTCGAGGTCACGAAGGTTGCAGATACTCTTGTCACCGATACGGCGAGGAACGTCCTTGATCAACGGATGAAAGTCCTTCAGGCACTCCTCGGCGAGAATGGGCTTGATGATGGTCTCGTGGATCTGTTTGCAAGCGTACTCGCCAAGAGTATGCTTCTCCTCTGAGACACCAAGGGCCGAACAGGATCGAGTCACTGAAGAGTGAACCGAGTCGACAGAGGTGTTGATGGAACCACGAACGCTCGAGCGTCGGGAGCCGGCGTTGTCTATATATACGTTAGCATGCGGGGTTTTCAACATCAATGACTGTGCAAAACCCTTACCGTATCGGGTGCCACTGATGCTGGATCCCAGACCGCTGTCGGAAGCGTGCTCGTGGGGGCTAGGTGCAGGAGCAGCCTTGGAATCGATGTCCATGGGCGTCTGGTCCAGTGTAGTGTTGTCAAGCACGAAGCTGGGCACAGGAAGAACCTCGGGGTCAGCGAGGATGTTGACACTTGCTTTATGGCCAGCAATCTTTTGGTCAAAGTCGTTTAGGATGTCAGTGACACGACGGACATTGGCACCTGGGTCGACGAGCAGGGCTTCGAGGTTTTCCGTGCTGGTAGGGGAGCGGCGGGGCATGAACGGCTGGTTGTCCAGGCCACAAATGTCGTTGGAGAGAGACTTTGGGGATGAGAAGGTGCCGCTCTTGCGAAGTGACATGGCATGTGTGTTGAGAGGGGAGACTTGACCCTTAAGAGGGCGGCGGCGGGGGTGGCTGTTCTGACCGTGGGGTGCAGACATGATGAATGTGACTGGCTCCGGATCAAACAGGATGGGGAAAGGAGGCCTCAGGTTATGAGTCACGGCAACTGTAGAGGCCACAGAGCCCGAGGGATCCAGTGAACCAAGCGTCCAAGTGGTGTCGTTCCAGAGTCACGTTTTCCAGAGCCGGGATGAGAAGGAGAAAAGCAGCGGCCAGAGGAGGGTGGGTTGACAAGTTGCACAATTGATGGCGTCCGGCAGAATGAGGAAGGGCGCGGAGGGTCCTTGAGCAAAGCTGGCGAGGGTAAGTGTAAGTATATACGATGGCGCAGCACAAAGCGTAAGACGGGCGGCGGGCGGCAAACAAATGCACACAGGGCAAGCTTTGCACACTTCCAAAAACAAAAGAGGGGGTATGGAGCCTTACAAAAGAGGCTGCGGGAGGCAGTTTTGTCGAAGAGGGTTGAAGGGGAGAGAGGATAGAAAAGAGGTTCACGTTGGAGGGCGTCAGATGAATCACGTTCAAGGCGAGCTAAGCCCACGCCAGACGTTGTTGCCTAGTGCACAGACCAGGCGTGCTCACCCAGAACACGAGCGACGGCATTCACTGCACAATGGCGACGACGCAGCGATGCCCATTGTTGGTCGGCGGGATTTGCGCATGTGGGTTGCGTTGGGTTGACGTCGTCGACGCGCGGAAGTGGACAGCAGCAAACTTGACTGCGACACTGGCGTTCCTCTGCGACCGCCCTTTTGCGAGTATGGCGAGGGTGCCACTGCTCGCAAAAGTCGCCAAACCAGCGGTCACTTGGGACGGCATGACAGAATCGACAGGGCTGCGCTAGGCCCAAAAGAATTCCGGTCAAGTTAGCTCGAGCCAATGGCACGGCGAGCCAGTCACTGCCAGTCCATGCTGAACAATTCGGGGGTGGCTCAGTGCACTGCGCCGCTCTCGCTGTCCTCCACCATCCGCCGTCCCGCTCTGCACATCCACAGCCTCCTTGGTTGGTGGTTGGTGCTCGTCCAGCTCTCAACATGACATAAAGAGGCCTCGGTCCTCCCTCCCCAGATTTGCACAATTGCGCATTCCGCCGGCCTCTTCTAACCCGCACCCTACTACTCACCTTACTACTCACCCAGCTACTCACCCAGTCCTGCACGCCAAGCCCTCTTGATCTTGTGGGTTGCCTGAATGGACGCGTACTTTGGCCCAGAAGCTACGTCAACTCTTCACCGGAATCAGGTGGGGGCCAGAGACACGGCGCAGTGCTCAATTTGATTAACAGGGTTCAAAATCATTCAACCTCTTGTTGAGCGCCTATTGAAACTATCTTGCATTTGCGTTTATGCACTGTATCTGCTTGCTTGCTTGCCCAGTCTTCTTCTTCTTCGCCCAATGTCATGTTCAATTGTGGTTGCAATCGATGGTACGACACCCACTTACGTCACGTGATGGTTCGCTTCCGCGTAAAAGTACTAGCAGTACATAATTCACTATTGCAATTGAGCATGTGTGGTAGGCATCGATTTTTACATCATGACGCAATAACAGCACACAATAGTCGATTCATTGAGCAGCTTTTCCTGCCTAAAACACAATACCAATAGCTACCTGTTTAGGCATACAAATACACAAGAACAATGTAAATTTCCCAACCCATGTTGACATCAATCCATTGGCCAATCATGTCAACTGATTGGCAATCCAGCTGTTTTGGAGCAAACTTGCAGCGCATCATTGCAAAAGATGTAATCTCGTAAAACCAATTCATTCAAGACTATAAGACAATGAAACCTGCGCTCATCCGAAGACTGATTGCGTGGTTTACTAGATTAAGAAAAGAAGAGACTTTTACCCGTTAAACTCCGTCCCAATGAACAAGTGATCCCATCCACATATGTTATCATAGCATCATGAATGAGCAAGGACCCAGATCTAAACCTAATGATCCGGTACTTACCCCTCAACATGATCAGAGACGTATACACAAGATGCATGGAAATGAAAAGGCATTGAAGAACGAGCTTAATCGAAGCTCTTCTTCTGGCCCTGGAAGTCACCGAAGCCACCACGGTTGGTACCGAAGCCACCGCGGCCTCCACGACCTCCTCCACGGCCACCACCGCGACCACCACGATCGCCAAAGCCGCCGCGGCCACCGCCACGACCACCAAAGCCTCCACGACCACCACCGCGGCCGCCACGGCCTCCACCGAAGCCGCCGCCTCCACCATTGTCTGCACGTGGAGCGGCATAGTCAATGCGAATGGCACGACCGACAACCTCCTGGCCGTTCAAGGCTTCAAGAGCGGCGGTAGCCTCCTCAGTGGTGGTGAAGTCGACATATCCAAAGCCCTTGAGCGCTCCAGTGTCACGGTCGGTTGGGAGAGAGACACGGGTAATGTTACCATACTCGGCGAAGATCTCCTGGATGGCATCGTTGGAGCAGTCGAAGGACAGGTTACCAAGGAAGAGGGTGTTTGCGGGAGCGCTGCGCTTATCGCCATACTTGTTGGCACGATCGCCAGCCTTGTTACCGTCGGGCTTTGCACGAGGAGTGCTGAAGTCGACGTTCAGAGGACGACCGTCGAGCTCATAGCCGTTCATCTGAGCATGGGCTTTGGCAGCATCCGCAGCATCAGCGAACTCAACGTAACCGAAACCCTTGGAACGACCACTGTCACGGTCGGTGATGACGCGGCAGCCAATGATCTCACCGAACTGCTCAAACTCGCGACGGAGCCAGTCCTCGTCAATGTTCCAGCTCAAGCTGCCAACGAAGAGATTTGCGATGGCGTCAGGGTTGGCAGGGGCTTCAGTCTTTGTCTTCTTGACAGCGGGTTCAGCGTCGGTCTCGGCTTTGCGCTTCTTGGAAGGAGCCTCCTCCTCCTCGCTCTCAGAGTCGTCGGATGAATCGGAATCGGAATCGGCAGACTCAGAGTCAGATCCAGAATCAGACTCCTAGGATGGATTAGTATTACACAGGGCCGATTATGGGATGTACTTACAGCCTTGGCAGCGGGCTTCTCGGCCTCAGACTCGCTGCTGTCATCCGAGTCACTGTCGGAATCGGAGCTGTCTTTGGCAGCACCATTGCTCTTCACGCCGTTGGCTTTGGCAGCGGGCTTTTTCTCATCCTCGCTCTCGCTGTCGCTGCTGTCAGAGGAATCGGAGTCGTCCTTGGCGGCGGCCTTGACGGGAGCCTTCTTCTGAACCTTCTCGTCCTCGCTGCTGCTGGCAGAGCTGTCGTCCGAGTCGTTTTCCTCCTCCTCGCTGGAGTCGGATTCGGATTCAGATTCGGATTCAGGCTCGGGGGTTGGGGTCTTGGCCTTCTTGGACTTCTTCTTGTCCTTGACAGCGGACTTTGCGATGTCCTTGCTCTTCGCCTTGGGAGTCTGAGCAGGCTTGGTGACACGGCCAGCCTTGACGCTGGAGAGCTCAGACTTCTTGTCCTTCTTGGAGGACTTGTCGGCGACCTTAGTTTTGCCCATTATTGCGGTTGGAAACTAGATCTACAATGTATCAGTATGATGTGACGAGTAGTGAAGAGCGAGCAACAAGAGGAAAGAAATAAAAGCAAAGGATCGGTCGGAACCGGTCCCTACGCTCGGGCGCCGCCTCAAAAGCGAGGTCAGCCGCTCAAAGCCTGTTTCATCTGGATGCATCAAATTGCGAAAAGCCCACTGGTATCTCTCGAGACCGCACGAAGCGGATAGCCCTCAAGCCCACGGAAAGCCCACAAAAGCCCACAGACGAATTGGCCTCAAGGCGGCGTGTTCCCACAAAAGCCGAGAAGACAAGACGATAACCCTCATAGTAGCAAAAAGCCCTCTGGTTGATCTTGTCGTGCTCTGACGAGCGACGAACGTGCCCTCGAAAAAATGTGTGTTAAGGAAAAGCTCAACAGTATGCCCACTGACTTGTATGTTCTGGTAGAATGCAGAGTTATACTCTGTGTATTGCCCTCAGTAGCCCACTAGAAGATCTCGTAAAGCCCTCAAGTGATCTCGAACGGAAATGTTCGAGGGAAATTTGCGATAAGGTGAAATGGGTAGAGAATGAAAAGTCGGGGAGGCTGGCGACTTTTTGTAACCGGTCGCTCCTGCTCGCCAAGAGTTCTGACTTTTCAGCGGGTCCCATGGCCCAAGCTCTTGCGCTAGGGTCCAATGCAACTAGCGCACCATCAATTCCACGAGTCCTCGAAGCGTGTCTGGGCAAGCAAGCAGGTAAGCTTCAACACTTCAACATGGCTTCGCCAGCAGGACACAGACCGCGGAGGAGGAGAAAGATCGAGGAGGGCTCGCTCGCTCATGTCAATCACGGGACCCTCGATTTCGACGAAACCACCAATGCTCGCACGCCTGCGTTTCCCCTGGTCGCGTTTCTCTGGCCAGCCAAGGGAACCGTGTCGCAATGGGTCACAATCCCTCTGATTCTCATGGTCGTCGGCTTGTTCAGGTGGACGACGAGCTTGTGGGGGTACTCTGGATATCAGTCGCCGCCTATGCATGGGGACTTCGAGGCACAGCGTCATTGGATGGAGATCACGAAGCATCTACCTGTGTCCAAATGGTATTTCTATGACTTGCAATGGTGGGGTCTGGACTACCCCCCGCTCACTGCATATCATAGCTGGCTGCTCGGCGTCATGTGGGTTGACATCTCCACCCTTGACAGTATATGCTGACTTTGTAGTGGTTCTTTTATCAATCCAGAGTGGTTCCAACTCGACGAGTCGCGAGGTCTTGATGACCCTTCTCTCAAAGTGTATATGCGAGCCACTGTTCTCGTGTCGGAGTATCTGGTATACATTCCTGCGATTGTAATCTTCCTCCGCAGATACTCTCGACTAGAAAGCGTCAACATCTGGGAAGCCTCAATCGCTTTGGTTGCTATTCTGATGCAACCTGGAGCTATCCTAATCGACCACGGTCACTTCCAATACAACACTGTTATGCTTGGCTTCACCGTCGCCACACTGTCCAGTATGGTCGCTGGAAGGCCGCTCTGGGGCTGTGTATTCTTCGTTGGCGCTCTTGGCTTCAAGCAAATGGCCCTATTTTATGCACCTGCTGTCTTCGCATATTTATTGGGTATCTGCGTATTCCCAAAAATAAACGTTGTCCGCTTCCTGGCAATTGCACTTACCACCATTGCTGCTTTCGCAGTGCTTTATCTGCCCTTCCTGCTGGGGGTAACATACGATATCTACACTGGTGTCAATTCCCACGACCTTCCATTGCCGCCCCTCTTAAAGACATTACCAATAAAATTGGATACGAACGCATGGTACTACCCTATCGCCTTGCAGTTGGCCCAGTCTATTCACCGCATTTTCCCGTTCTCGCGTGGTCTCTTCGAAGATAAAGTCGCCAATGTCTGGTGCACAATTCACACTTTCCACAAACTTCATCGCTACCCAATCGAGCTCTTACAAAGGCTAGCCCTACTGGCCACGTCTGCCGCGATTCTTCCTCCTTGCTTGATCATCTTTCTCAAGCCAAAAAAGCAGCTACTACCTCTTGCTTTCGCGACCGTTTCGTGGGGTTTCTTCCTTTGCTCTTATCAGGTCCACGAGAAAAATGTGTTACTACCATTGCTGCCCATGACCCTGCTTTTGGGTGGCAAAGAGGGGCTTCTCCCATCCACGCGTGCTTGGGTCGGGCTTGCAAATCTGGTGGGCGTGTGGACAATGTTCCCTCTGCTTAAAAGAGATGAACTCCAGATCCCTTACTATGTCATCTCTTTGCTGTGGGCATATCTCCTAGGCCTACCTCCACTCTCCTTCTCGGCATATCACGAAGGCAGCCGGAGCGGACTAAACCTTTTCAGCAAAATAGTGCACATCAACATTTATATTGTCATGGTTGGCTGGCATATTGTAGAAGCTTTCTTTTTACCTCCTGTCGACAAGCCAGATCTCTGGGTGGTAGGAAATGCCATTGTTGGCACCGGCGCGTTCGGTATCTGTTACCTGTGGTGCTTATGGCGGCTGGCCATGAAGAGTGAGCTGCTGGGCGTAACGAAACGCAAGACATTGTAAAAAGGCGAAGGTTGCATCGCCACTGTCAACATATTCCTTCAGGATACCCCTCGTAATTTTTTGGAGAGAAGAGCAGTTGCAATTCAAGGTTGTTATACACTGATTTCATGATACAATATCCTTTTGATGTTTGACGCCAATCCATGCTCCATATTGTACAGCCCTGAGATGATACAGTTCCCACACTCGAGATTATATTTTGAAGCCATATCCTGCCATACATTGTCGGTACTGGTCGACAAGAGTGGCGCACTCTTTCTGGGCGTCATTGGATGTGGAGAAAAGCATGCATTCATCGCGCTTCGCCTTTTGTTCCGTGCATACGCAGCAGGGCTGATACATGTTAGTTAATCTGTATGCATTCCTTGAGCAATTTATGGTACCTTGACTTTGGCAGGCGCGGCGGTAGTTTCCTTCAGATCTGCGCCCATGTTGGCCGCAGTCGGTGGTGCTATAAAACGTCAGCTTGACGGCGACGCAAAAGATTATTCGCTCAGACTGGATGTACCTGACGCCATTGTGGAATTGTGTGGTGGTGAAGGCGAAAAGGGCTGCTTAGCAATCGGCTGAGCCAAAAGTTCCGTCTGCCCATGTCATCAACGCCAAGGCACACCTCCGCGCTTTGGCCGCAGTGGCAAGGTTGAAGTTGGTCCCTGCGTTGCCGTCGACATGGGTCTAGCCCACCACGCTTCTGTGCAAATAAACCCCGCCAACACACCAAACAAAGTCCAGTCGCTCTCCGCCACACCGCTTTCGCTCATAACCTCTGCTTACACCTTATCAAAGAACATCTTGAGTGTCTGTTGCAAGAGAAGAGTTGTTTGCGCAAAATGTCTGGATCCAAAATCTTTTCCATCGAAGGTCAGAGTCTCAAACTCACCACCGCTGAAGATATTGAGCCACATATCAAGGCCTTGAGAGAGAATAACCAGGTCGAAGAAGTTAGATTTTTGGGTAATACACTGGGCATAGAAGCCAGTGAGGCATTAGCAAAGGTGTTAGAGACCAAGAAGAAGCTGAAGGTACGTCTAGACCGGCCCTACAAGCTCACGAAACTCTTCTGGCGTCTGGCAGGTTCACTAGCTGACATACACAATAGGTTGCAAATCTCGCAGATATCTTCACTTCCCGCCTACTTTCAGAAATCCCGCCTGCTCTGTCTCATCTTGTCACCGCTCTTCTCACCCTCCCCGAACTGCACACCGTCGACCTCTCCGACAACGCATTTGGCCTGAACACAGTTGCGCCGCTCGTTGATTTCCTCTCTGCGCACACACCACTTCGCTACCTATACCTTAATAACAATGGCCTCGGCCCTGCAGCTGGTGTTCTGGTTGCTGATGCTCTCACCGCGCTCGCTGCGAAGAAGGAAGCTGCTCGCAAGGAGGGCAAAGATGTACCCCCTCTTGAGTTAGTCATCTGCGGACGTAACCGCCTAGAGAACGGCAGTATGGCCGCTTGGGCGAAAGCATATGCTGCAAACAACAACGTCAAAACTATAAGGATGACGCAAAATGGCATTCGCCAAGAAGGCATCACACATCTCCTGACGAACGGCTTGACCCACCTCTCAAAACTCGAGGAAGTAGATCTTCAGGACAATACGTTCACAGCAATGGGCGGAAAGGCTCTCAGCAATGTAGTTGGCAAATGGACAGAACTTCGCATCCTTGGTGTGGGTGACTGTCTGCTCAGTGGACGGGGTGGTATCGCTTTAGTCTCTGCACTGCAGAAAGGAAACAACAAGAAGATTGAAATCCTTCGACTTCAGTACAATGACATCAACTCCAAAGGCCTTGAGGGTCTTGCTATTGCTGCTTCTTCGGTACTCCCTGTGCTGCGCCGCGTGGAAGTGAACGGTAATAAATTCAGCGAGGAAGACCCCAGCGTTGAGAAGCTCCGTGAGCTGCTAGACGCAAGGAAGGATGAGAGTGGAGAGCATGAAGATGATGAGGAATGCTGGGGCTTAGATGAGCTTGATGATTTGGACAGTGATGACGAAGACGAGGAAGATGATGATGGTGATCACGATGGTGATGAGGAAGAAGGAGTAGAAGTTGAAGAGCGTGCTGCACGGCAACTTGTGGAGGACCAAAGGGCAGAGGAGAGCAACGTGGCACAGGAGGACAACATGGAAATCGATGATCTCGCGGACGTATTGGCCAAAAAGGAGCTCAAATAAAACTTGCCCGAGGATGCTGTTGAGCCATTGTGTCTAGAGTAGGCTACTCAGTGCTTTCCACTAGAATTGCGCATTCCAACTATGATGATAATAGCTGTGGTAATTGTGAGTATAAGAACAAAGATACCATAGACAAAGTTTGAATTTATACAATCGCTTTCATGGTTTTGCAGTTGCACAAGACAAAAGAACGCTCATACCTGTAACGAAGTGTTTATACCTGATCAACAACACAGGATTCGTGCTTCACTTGACTTTGCCTCCAAGTCTTCCTGCTATTTTATGCCCCTGTCTCGTTTTACAAAGGATAGATACGACTTATAACGTATTCTATAGTACCACATTCTCGTTTTCAACCTTAGAACTAGACTTCAGGGACATGCCGCCCAATTTATCGTCCATCTCCCTGCCGTGCTGAGAATGTTCTTTGCGATGACGGTATTTATCGTCAGTCCCATGGGGAGAGATATTGGAAGAGTCGCTGAGTGCCTCCCGGCGTTTTTTAGAGAAGAAAAATGGGGTGGAAGTATTGAAAGGACTTCTCTCAAATCGATGGTGAGGATACGTGTCTCGCGAGTGTGGGTGATTGGAGCCGTCCGTCGTGATTGTTGCTGTTCCAAAGCTTGGCCCTCTAGTGAGTTCAGCTTTACGGCCTTTTTCGCTTTGATCAATCCGCGGTTGCTTTGGATACACAGGGGACTTGCTTATGGGTTTATGTCGGCCAGAACTAGCGAGTGTACTGCTCGAGTCTCCTTCAGGGAGCTGATCTTGATTGGATGTGTCGGATTGGTCACAACTTCCGCCCTCGAGATAACCAAATTGACGAGCGCCCTTAATTCGATCAATATCTCCATCAGTCTGGGGGTTGATCTCTTCATCCCCAGCATTTGAGTCACGTCGAGAGGATGACCTCTGGCTAACAGTGTTCTCCGTACCTATGTAAGTGTCAATGTGAGTTGACGATGAGTATTTCGACGTACGTCATGCTATAGTTCATATTTGTATACTTTTTATTTAGTCAAGGTTTCGTGCTTACTATTGATGTTTTCTTCTGTACTTCGAAGTCCCTCTGCCGAACTAATGCTTTTTATCTCAATAGCATCGCCATTGAGCATAGCCAGAAATGTGTTGAGAGAAGCCTGGTCTGAGGCAGAACCGTCATCGCGCATTGTTGCGTTAGCAAGGGCGTATGATTCGATTGCTAATATGATGCGAGCGGCGCGTAAGTCATCGGCTTCGACATGCTCAAACATATGATGAGCGTCCTCTAAAGAGATGGTATTCGGTGCCTTTTTGGCTTTTACATAAACATTCTTCATCATCACCTGAAATTTCTGGCTTGATGTAAGAACTTCTGGTTTTTCCTTTCCTGATCCATTGTCAATCACAATAGGTGTGGAGGTCATATTGGTGAGAGGTTGATTCTTTGAACGCCCAGTGAACGAGGCAATGTCCGGAACATAGAAAGGCTCTTTGCTATTACGTATAAGGCCAAATTAAATGACGCAGCGACTATTGTGCTTCATACCTGCTGTATGAATGAGCATATCCAGAAGGTGTTGACATCATGGGTGGGATGAAAATCGCGCTTTCTCGGTGCGAGAGATTTCACAACCTTCGATATTGGACAGCAGGCTATAACATCATGGTTAAGTACTGTGACATGACTAGTCCAATTACAGGTATCTCCTGGCATTTTATATTGTATTAAGGATCTATCATTGGCTGAGCCTTGCTTTGCGATAGGTGCATTTGGGTCATTCTGTAAAAAGCTAAATCGCAAAGAAGAAAAGTTTGTTTTCACGTGATTGCATGACATTTATGGAAGGAGAAGATAGTAAACTTGTAAATTCTTAAGGTGATGCTGAGATGAGGTTGGGTTGGGCGCATCCAGACCCAAATGGGGAATTTGTCAACACCTGCCCTTTGTAGTACTTCTTATTTCAAACATCATAGCATTAGCACTTATGAACCCGCAAAGATACAGATGTCTCGTCTATGATTCTTTGTAGACGCACATCTTTACGCGTCTCATCACTCATCTCGTAATGCCAATGAACTCAGGTCTAGTCAGCTTAGTCGCAGCATTACACTGCCGCTTTCCCTAAATCGTTAAACGGTTCGAGGCTTCAATGCTCCAACAAGCTGTCAGGAGCACGGCTATGATCGAAAGATTAACGAATGCGACACATAAGTACTTGGGACAAACCTGAGGCTGCTTAGCACTTGGCAGGGTCAAATGCACGAAGATCTGAGTCTTGACGTTTCAGCCAACCCGAAATTCGCATGTGGAACACATCAGCACACTGCCACCGCCTGAGGCTCATCCAGAATGTATTCGATCCCCATAATCGATTGGATTTTCATATCTGTTGCTCAACTAAGATAACACCTAGCTCTGAATTTACTATTGTTGCTTTGCTCGGGCCTGGGTCACAATAAACACAGATTGGCCTGTTCCACATATCCCGCGACCAACGTCCCCTATGACTAGTTTGTTTTTCTTGCTATGTATTCTCCATAAGATCGAAATCAGCAAGGATATAATCTCCTCGTGGCTAAGGCATCTAGCGGCCCGAGGCCCCCGAGCATGCGTCAGTGTGATTATGTTCCAAAAAAGGATCTAATCACCGTCTTCGATCTCATACACATTGTGGGTCCTGCCTAGATTGTACAAGACCGGGATCAAATAATGTTAAGCTCTAATAGTAGGGGTAGCCCTATGAATTGTGAACCCTGAGGCACATTTGTTGAAAGCACACTCGTTCAATCTACACCTCTTATACACTAATGATTCCCACATATAGACTGCGTGCAGATAGCATATAGTTCAGCGCCGGACGCATTTAATTAATACGCTAGGAAACATCAAATACAGAATGTCCGCATCGGCATGTCCTGTCAGTGGAAGGAGTGGTTCGACCTGCCCAATAGGTCGCAGAGGCCCGCGCGGTTGTGCATTCGCAGCTTTCCAACCAAATATGGGTGCCGGCACAGTCTATACAGAGGTTGGTGTCCCTTTACAAGCTCTGCTCGTCTGACAAAAACAGAGCGCGGACGATGGCACTACTTTTCACAGCAAGGAGCGCAAGACTCTCAATGAGGTGCTTATGCCACAAGCTCCAGCGCGGTCGATCACAAATGGTTTGAAGAATGCGGATAATTTGCAACCAGAAGATGATGATCTCCTTGCAATCGCCTTGGGAGCACCAGCACGACGGGTACTCACCAGAGCTGAAGAGATTGGGCCAAAGACTGGATGGTAAGGAGAAAGATACAACTTTGCAGTCTAATCAACACACTGATTTCATTTCAAAGGAAGGACGGGTATCTGTCATCGGCCTATGGATTCCTACCGCCAGACCCATCGGACTCGCCTGTAGCATTAAGAGCCTCTCCAGGAAGAGTTTGGTCAGACCTATGTGAACGAATGCCAGGAGTTGTAGCGCGCGGCAATATGCGTAATTCGATTTTGGCCTTACCCTTGGTACTTGGGACCCCGGATATCATCCCAGACCGAGCTTTGTGGGCAGCAACAGTTTGTCTGGGCATTCTAGCAAGTGTCTGCCGCTACGAAGAAAGAAACGATGGCCATGATGGTGTCAGTATTGTGGCACCAAAAGCCGCCTTCAAGAATATTCATGGCGACGATGATGAAGAGGAAGAGACAAAGGGTATTCCAAGAAACATTGCTATTCCTTTCAGGCAGATTTGTACTAGGATGGGTCGTGCTTTACCTCATCTGACACAATTCGATGTTTCAATATACAACTATAAGCTACGAGATCCTACCAGTGTTCAGCCATACGTTGTAAGGACCGAAAACATGGACTTGCGATGGCCGGTCAGCTCATCTATCAATTTCCATTCTTTGATACGCTGACATGAGTAGGTCTTCAACGATCGCGGTGAAGCAATGTTTCTGCAATGCATGGCAGAGGTACACGGATGTTTCCAGTCAGGTGTCGAGATCGTAACCCAATGCCAGGAGGCCGTCATGAATCGAGACTCAGAATTCCTCTTACAAGCGATGATCGCTCTGAAAGAGTTGGTCGATCAGCTACCTTACGTCTTCCACAAAATCAGCGTGAATCCTCAAGCGGGCGAACAGTTTGCCAACCCTGTTGAATGGGGTCAAAGATATGCAAAATTTTCGGCTCCTCTTTCCAAACGTGTGCCTGCGCTTTCTGGGCTTGCCCTTCCTCTTTTCCTGCTTATGGATGCATTCATTGGGCGTGCCAACTACAAGTCCTTTTTAGGCATTGAAGCAATTCATCTACGAAGATGGCTGCCGCTGAATATACGCGCTTTCATCACAGCAATTGAACAGCATTATCGAATACCCGAATATATCAAAGCAAGCGGAGACCCACGTTTGGAAGGCGTTTTGGAAGGTCTAATTGAATCATATGCAGGTGAACGAGGATTCATGGGAACGCATCGATACAAAGTTTATGGCTTCCTAGAAGTTGTCGCAAAAACAGGCCGAACAGAAACAAATGGCAATTCAGGTGCGGGAGATTCTGATGGTCGGCCATGGGTGGAAGTACACTCGACGTTATCAGATTCAATGAAAGAGAGACTAGAGCCTTATCGAGGCCATGTCAAAGTGCAACCTCATCAAATGCGAGGAAGTTTCGAGGAGTGCCGGTTTCAAGCTAAGATTCTTCACCGACAAGCCATTGATCATGATCCTTCTCGAAGCACAGCGATGATCACTTTCGATATCACAAATACTGGGATCACATTTCAGCCTGGCGACCGACTGGCCGTCATGCCTATGAATGCACCGCACGAAGTATCGAAATTTGCAACCGCAGTTGGCCTCGAACAATTGATGGAAAGCATTGTGCATGTTGAAGAAAATTCTGAGTGGGGTCGCTTTTCGAAACACCTTGAGCTGGTAACAAAGTCTCCTAGACAAGACCTCAGAGTCAAGGACATCCTGCGCCATGGACACCTCGCACCTTTGACGAAAGATATCGTACTTTCTGTCCATCAAATGCTTCACGGTACTTCAATGAGCACAAAGCGGCTCCTCTCAGCCAATGCATGGCCAGTCAAAGGAAGCATTGGGGACCTTTTGCAAGTAGCAACTACAGAGATTGCAGAAGAAATTTGGAGCCGCATCTTCGGCCATACCAATCTCGATTGGTTACCCCGATTGATTACTTTGGAAGTACCTCGTACATACTCCATTAGTAATTCCTCAGTTGAATTACTCCCTGGAGCAATTGACTTGACAGTATCACGAACCGAGACAGAACGCGATGCGATGTTCCATCATGTGCAGCCATTCCTACCCTTATATGGAATATCCAGCTCATTTCTTAACCCAGCTCCAATTATGGAAGCTGACTATGCCTCGAACGATGAGTCCGTTCTGATCGGCGTCTCACGGCCAATTCAATTCCAGTTGCCTGCCTCAACCACAATCCCTGTGGCCATGTTCGCTGGTGGATCTGGTATAGCGCCTTTCCGAGGCTTCTGGCAGAAACGTATCCAGTCTGGAATCGGGCGGAACATTTTGTTTTTTGGAGTTCAATCTCGTGATAAACTTGTCCATGAAGCGGAATTACGAGCTCTTGTGCAACAAGGATCCCTTGAACTTCACACTGCGTTCTCAAGAGATCGACGAGGTCTTGTGTATGACCCTATCATGAGAGAGCTGTTGGAACAAGATATGGATACTCGATACATCGACACTACGATAATTGAACAAGGCCAACTTGTCTCCGAATTAGTAATGTCTCGAGCACAAGGCGGCCTGGGTGGCCACCTTTATATTTGTGGCTCAGTCTCAGTATACGAAACCGTAATGTCTGGGATTCGTCAAGCAATCTATAAGTACCAGGCATCGACGCATTCAACTGCTGACGCACTGCTCACAGCCGCGTTTGCTGAACGCCGCTTCATGCTGGATATTTTCATGACCCCACAGTCAATTCCTACGACAACACCCATCATCCCAATTTCAAGATTAGCCTCGCACACTGGCCATAGAAAAGGCTCGAGAATGTGGATCGGTGTACACGGAGGGGTGTATGATGTTACTGATTTCCTCCCGATGCATCCCGGCGGCACCCTTATCGTCGCTGCTAGTGCTGGCTTAGACGCAACAGAGACATTCCATGAACTTGCCCATGACACTAACCCTGAAGTTTCGTCTTTACTCTCGAAATATTTTATCGGTCATCTTGGAGCAAAACCAAAATATGGAAACCCTGAGATCAGCCAATTATACGACATGTGGTATCAGTATTTGAGGACCAGTGTCGAAAGTCTGACAACTCTTTACTTTGAAACAACCAATATTCTCGAAGACGCTAAGATTTGGTTTTCTGGGGGCCTTCTCAACATCGGAGGCGTGAGGAAATTCTATCAATTCCAATCTCGCCTGATGCAAAATGGTTTCTCTACACTATTTGGTGCCAAACTCCAGGAAATCTACCTTAAAATCACATTCTCGCTAGCAAGTGCTCTTGCACCTAATGTACAGCTTGCGGACGTAATCGGTAGTGTTACCCGAGCACAATCTGGAACAAATGCAGCTAAGGCTCTGCGGGAAATATCAGAGGTTGGGCAATTCATCAGCAATAATTCTAAAGCTGCCCGATTTCACGAAAATGGCATTCTCAGATATGCCCAAACCGTTACAGAATTGGATATTACGTTCTTAGAGCAAGTCCGTGACGAGGCAGCTCAAGGCATGGATGCTTTCGACTTGATCGCATCTTTGGATGAACCCACTGGTACCAAGCAGGTAAGAGCCACAACTTACTAACAGTTATCAAGTCACTAAATGAGCACTACAGATCAAACTAGCTTCATTTCTGCTTACAATTCTGGAGAGAATCGCGGCTCATTTAGAGGCATACTACACATCTCTTTCACAGAAGTCCATTTACCGCCCAGAATTGGAGCATAATCCAGCTCGAACTCGTTGGCATAATATCCGGCGCAAGATATCTGATGGGTCTTTCTTCGTTCTCGCCAGGCCACCGACTCTTTCAAGCCGCAAAGATCTTGATACAAATCTGGAAGGTTGCCCAGGACATAAGGGTGATCAGGTCGATTTTGCACAGATCTTCGCGAACGCCCAGCAGAGCCTCCAGTCAAACCTTACGTCACAACAGGAGATTTTGCTGCAGCAGCCGAGGCGATTAGCTGATATGCATACTGCCCGTGCAGTCGAAACTAGACAAGCACCCAGCACCTTTGAGACACAACAAGAGGGAGTGGCACTCAAACGAATGTCGGCATTCATAACTACCAACTTGTCTGCAATACGTCGGCTGAGTAGATTACCAGCTGCGTATGATTATACTGAGATAATGGCATCATATGGCAAGAAGGCCACCGATTCTCCACTCTCAGCTTCGCCTGCTACATCTCAGAGTCAAGATCAAGCACCAAACGCGACATTGATCAGTAGCGGTTCGAGTATTGTAACTAGAGGGGAAGTAGCACAGCCATCAGCAGCTCAGCCAACCCGCATGAGCTCTGATCAGTCTTCGTTGGAGAAGACATCACCATTTCACTACCATGAAACTCCTCTACCTGGAATCTCAAATTCAACCCATGAATTAGGATCGCCACAAGACCCAAAAACGGTAGAAATGTCACCAAGATCCACCCTCAGTAGTTCGCCGGCAGCTTTGAACGCTGCTGCTGTACAACTCACTCGCCGTCAGCCGCCACGAAGCAGTACACCTCTCCCAGCGTCTCCCAGGGCTTCCTTGGCCCTCAGCTCATCTTCGATAAGAAGAAAGCTAGGCGCCGAAGGACCCGCACCGCCGTTACCGGGTGTGCCCAATTTGGCAGGCAATTCAAGTAACTAGAAATCTGGTATCGATAGAAGGGGTTGAGTTATACTGGTAACAACAGCTTAGACTTCTATTTTATTGCACATAGTAAGCAAAACTTCCAGTGCTGGCACTGGTCAACTAGCTCAACAATTTATGGAATTAAGCATTTTAGTGATCGGACATGGACTCAAAATTCTAATCCAGACTTCGCCAGTGTCAGGGGCACTCTTGCCCTTCACGTGGGACACAGCATGAAACGTATTCGACCACATACTTTGTCCATATCAATGCTCTCAAGCTGAATGGTACAAGATACAAGTTCGTGGCCCAGGGCTGAAATGTTACTCCTCGTACTGTTGTTGATCTTTCGTCTTCTCTGATTTTGTCATTAGATTCGATGTTCACGACTACCAACCTCGGCTTACTCCTCTCCACTTTAAACAACATCACTGACACGTCCTTACCACAATCGAGCGGACATAACAGAAGAGGTTTTCTTAGTTCAACTAAACGTGCAGTGTGAGATGGATGATACTTCTTTAATGCAAATTACTGGCGCTGGCGTGATCGCGCATACACTAAAAAATTTAGGTGTAACGGTGATCTTCGGTATCGTTGGTGTCCCTGTCTCAGAGATCGCAGAGCAAGCTATCAACATTGGCATTCGATTCATAGGGTTCCGGAACGAGCAAGCAACTTCCTATGCTGCAACAGCCTATGGGTATTTGACAGGTCGTCCGGGTGTGTGTCTAGTCGTTGGTGGACCCGGTATTTTGCATGCCATTGCTGGGGTAAGCCAATCCTGTCTTTATGTGACATTATCATACAAAAACCTTATATACTCTCCTACCTAGAAGCATATTCAACATTAGCTAATTCGAGTTTTGCAAATTCATTGATTGATTCAATTATAGATTGGCAACGCAAAAGAGAATAACTTCCCACTTCTCTTACTAGGCGGCTCTATAGAAACCCATCAGATCACGAAGGGAGCATTCCAAGAATTAGATGCTGTATCTTTGTTGACACCACATACCAAAATTTCAGTACGGCCGCCGAATGCTGAATCGTTACCTTCAATCATACAAAACGCGTATCGATGCTCGCTTTATGGAAGGCCTGGCACTGGATTCGTTGATTTGCCTGCAGACATCATCAATGACCCATTGAGAAGTAAAGATATTATCGATGACGCGCTGGCGGTAAAAGTACCCGAGCCACCCAAAGGTGGAAGCATTGAGAAAAGTCTCGATCGCGTCATAGGGTTGATCAAGGGTGCAAAAGCACCTCTGGTACTGATAGGCAAAGGTGCTGCATATGCTCGTGCTGAGAAGCCGATCCGCGCTTTCATCGATCAAACCAAGATACCTTTCTTACCCTCACCCATGGGGAAAGGCGTGGTACCTGACTCTCACGTAGCGAATGTCTCCTCAGCAAGGAGTGCAGCACTCCAGATGGCTGATGTTGTCCTCATATTGGGCGCTCGACTGAACTGGATATTTCACTACGGAGAATCTCCCAAATGGAACCCTCGAGCAAAATTCATACAAGTGGATATTTCGCCGGAAGAAATGGGTAGGAACGCAGCAGATGCTGAGTATTCACTTCTCGGTGACGTTGGTATCGTTATCTCGCAGTTATCGCAACGTCTAGGAACGTGGAAATACAACTGTACCATATCAAGTTACATGGACGAGCTCAGGTTTGCGAAATCGAAAAATGAACAAATTGCTCTCTTGGCAGCCAAAGATCCTTCAAGACCGTTGACGTACGGTCGAGTATTTGACGTAATCAAGACTGTTTTGCACTCGCTTTCTCCGCCTTCTGATGGAGGCATTTGCTACATTGCTGAAGGCGCAAATACTATGGACATCAGTCGTTCCATCTTCCCACTTGAGTATCCTCGTCTGCGTCTCGATGCGGGCACATATGCCACGATGGGGGTTGGGTTACCTTATGCAATCGCAGCGTGGGAAGCATACAACTCACCTCATGCGAGAGTGTCATCTGGTCCTCCTGGGCAGAAGAAGATTGTTGCGATCGAGGGGGACTCCGCTTTTGGATTTAGTGGTATGGAGGTTGAAACTATGGCGCGCATGGGCATGGACATTCTCATCTTCGTTATCAATAACGGTGGCATATATTTCGGAGACTCAAGTTCGGCGGAAGAATGGTCCAAAAAGCAGGAGAGGACGAAGAAGAACAAGCCCGGACTCCGAAGTTGGGCATTGGGATGGGAGGTGAAATATCAGAAGCTTGCGGAGGCTTGTGGTGGATTGGGTTTCTTTGTGCGTACACCTGAAGAATTAGAGAAGGCGACAATAGCTGGGTACCATGCAAAAGTACCTGTGATTATCAATGTCGTTATACAAAGCGGCAAGATTGAGAAAGTGGTATGTTTTGGACGAACATTCCGATGAATCTCGCTGACAGGTACCAGAGTTTTGGTTGGCAAGTCACTCCAAAAAAGCCCACGAAAGCCCATTTGTGAGTTACTATACTTCAATTACACATGTGTGTTGTGAATGATATTTAAGTAATTACAAACGATATGCCGTCACGGATTTTAAAAAAAAGTTGTGTCATTCAGCTGGGACTTCACGATACTTTGATCATGGCCTTGGAGGATAACTCCTTGTTGAATTTACTTACTCCAAATCAATGATAGTTCCTATAAAATGAGATTGCTGATTGCGCCATTTAAATCATGTATCCGCAATACTTCGCAACAGAACTGCGCTTAGTAGTATGGAACTCCGTGCGGAAACGCCCTTTCGCTTCGCAACAGGGCGTCGTTAGTTACTGCGCCACAACCCGACTATTTTATAGAGCTATCACAGTAGCCTGCATTCCTACTTACAAAGGAGCTCGTTTCTATTGAGTGGAAGCCCTATAAAAGTACACTGTAGAAGACGACAGATAATAAAACACCAAAACGTTGATAGTTTTAAAAGCCTTGTAGGCTTCAGCTCATTATAATGTTGTAGTAATACTCCGCTTTAAAAAGGCGTGTATCTCTGTTGCCTTATTATGATCTTAATGTGTTCGTCGTTAATCTGTCAAGGTTCCACTCATTAAAAACGAGCTCCTTCGTAGTATTTTGAGCTACGCGGACCGTATGGACTAGTGTTATTAGGGATTTTAGGTCATGTGCTGTCTGAGAGTGAGGACTGGGGCTGGTTATACTGGCCTATCATAAATTTTATACATGCTCTTAAAGATAAAGTTCAGATAGGGGAATGCTAGGACGCAATATAAGAAGTCTTTGGTAACGGATGCCGGAGGAGTAAAAAAAGTATCATGAATGTAGAGTTACTTGATGATTGTGTGAGCGAAAAATTGGAAGTCAAATTTGCAAAGGGCAGCAATGATACACCGTTGAGTAAGTGGAGAGTCTCATTGATGAGTGACTGAAAAGAAAATGCATTTGGTATCTAAGTCCGCTCGTGGCGTAATTTCGCAGCGCGTTGATGTCTATCCTGTCATCCGAAAAAATAAGTCCAAAACGCCTTAATCGTCACGATCTTCGACCATCGTGGCTATGCTTTTCTTGCTGAATGAAAATGGGTTCCTATACTCTGAAACGGTCGTTTATTCTTGCCCATTTGCAAGGCCATTCTTGATCTTTGGGCCTACAACTGCCTTCTCAAGTGCTTGCATTACATCAGCAACCAGGTCAACCTCATCCTCTACACCGCAGCTGATGCGAACCAAATCATCGAAAACACCAGCTGCCTCTCGCTGATCTTTGGGAATGCCGCCATGAGTCATAGCGCTTGGAACTTCGACTAGTGATTCAACACCACCCAGGGATTCAGCGAGTGTGAAGATCTTAGTCTCCTGGCAGAAACGTTCAGCAGCTGCATGGCCACCTTTGATGCGGAACGACAGCATTCCACCGCCCATACCATCACGATGCTGCTTGAGAGTGATAGCGTACTGTGGATGCGAAGGAAGACCGGGGTAGTTAACGGAGACCACATGCGACGAGGCTTCGAGGGCTTTGGCTACTCCAGTGGCGTTCTTGGTAGCTTCGCGGGCACGAAGATGAAGAGTTTTGAGGCCACGGTGAGCGAGCCAGCAGTCGAACGCCGAGGGGACGGCACCAATGGCATTTTGCAAAAATGATAAACGATCGAAGAGTTCAGGCGAGTTGAAGGCCGCTGCACCCATGACTACATCTGAGTGACCATTGATATATTTGGTGACAGAGTGAACAACAATGTCTGCGCCATGGTCGAGCGGGTTTTGCACATAGGGGGACATGAATGTATTGTCGACAACGACCATGATGCCGTGCTGGTGGGCAATTGTCGAGACCTTGCGGATGTCGACGAGTGTGAGTGTAGGGTTGGACGGCGATTCAATCCAGATCAGTTTGGTGTTTGGTCGGATGAGCTCAGCAATATCGACTTCAATGCTGGGACTGAAAGTGACCTTGACATCGTGTGTGAGCGCTACCTTGGTGAAATAGCGATGGGTTCCTCCGTAAACATCCGAGACTGACACGACATGGGAGCCTGCGGCAAGCGACTGCAGGATGTTGGCGGTGGTTGCAGAACCAGAACTGAATGCGAGCGCATAACGAGCGTGTTCGAGAGCAGCAACTGCGCGTTCAAAGTTGTCACTGATCCGAAAATTAGCAATTGAAGTACATGCTGAACGCCACTTATACTGACCGATTGGGGTTTGAGGACCGCGAGTACTCATACTCGCCTACTGGCTTTCCGACACTGGTTTGCGCAAAAGTGGTCGACAGCGAAATCTTGTGGAATTAGCGATTTGAAAAAGTTAAAGTAGGCGAGAGTAACATACAGGCTCGATCACAGCTCCAGTGACTGGATCATGAGGACTACCAGCGTGCACAGCCAAAGTACCAAATCTGTGGACTGGCGAGGGAGCGCGTGGCGGGGTATCAATGGGGTGTTCGGCGAGCGTCATGGTGTGAAGTCTTGTACTATTTCCCCAGATCTGAGAGGTCAAGAACGGCGAGGTAAGAATTGAACCTTCACAAGGGCGATTTCAAGCGAGTTTATAGTAGGACGGCGGGCAGGCGCTGGGTTTGTTCAAATAATTCTTAATCCTAGCGGCGGATAGTGGGGCTCTGCGTCTTTGACCTTTGAATCTTTGACCAATGGCGCAATATCACGAATCTGGGGGATAGAAGAGATGACGCGCATTGCCAGTCCACAAGACCTTTTATATACGACACCAAAACTCCGTAAGGATTCCGCTATCTCCTTCCATACTTGATTATAAAGCCAACTATTCTTTACAAGTCTGCTACATGCCACCTCGGCCTGCGGGCACACTGCTTTGGTGAGACTGGAGGCTAGCGCGGATGGTGTCATAGATTTCTCCGGGCTAAGAAGCGCCTTGCGCCGGCCTTGGCGGGACATGACATACCAACTGCAGGCACAACTTAGTGCTAAGGTGGGACAATGCCTGATTTGCCCATTGCGTTTCTAAATACGTAACAACACCTTCGAGTACGACAAAGTAGATTAACGTCTCATGCATACATTGGGTATCAAGAAATGCTAGTACACGTCGACAGAACTATGCTCTCCGTTCGGTTCGCGCCCTTGCTTGGACAAGTGCTTTATTCGGGTATGACCTTCTTTGTCAGGTCATCTGGCCGACTCTTGAGTTTTGTCCACCCACTTGTACCTTTCTCTACTTTCTGGGGTACTGGCGATGATGGTGTCGGCGACGTTGAGGCTCTGTCTTTGCTTGTAGTTGACGTTAGATAACTGCGGCCATCATCCTGACCTGTAGTGTCACGCTTCTTCTCGCCCACTACAATTGGGTCTTCAGCGATGAGGTTCTCCATATCTTCCCATTCTTTTTGGCTCAGCACATCCCACTCTTGAGCCTGCTGTTCTGCAAGCAAGTACGCCTTCAGCTCATCGACAATCTTAGTGGGTGACAGATTCCACCCGCTGAGATATTGTACATTCTCTGCAAGATTCATGTACGAATGTGACGTGGCATGTGATAGCTGGCCAAAGCCTACAGGCGTCCTTCTCAACTGGCCCTTTGACGATGCTTTTGTTGTAGTATTCTTATCGAGTGGATTCTCGGGCCGTTGCGGATGATAAGTCTCCTGCATGATCAGCAGCCGATAAAGGTTGCGCCCCATGGGGCAAATGTCCTCCCACAGTTTGAAACTCTCCTTCATGCCTTGCGTGCGGCATAGCCAAGCGACATTATAAGCTAATAGTGAAACACCCTCAACAAAAGAGGAGTACGCCGGTGGATCCTCAGCAGATAGATGACCCAGGGGGCGATCGATGAACAGTGTCCTAGGCTTCGGCAGATGCGTGCGTATATCCAGCGTTCGAGATGCTTCTGGGCTATTACTCGACGAGTGTGAGGGAGTCGAGCCAGGAAACGGCACCTGTTTGCCTTGATATGAAGAAGCTGGGCTGAATATAGTAGGCTGTGGATAGTCGTTATGTGGGAGAGTAATTTCTGCTGGCAAGCGAATGCCCAGATAAGCAGCCACTCGGACGAGGAGTTGAGCAACAGCAGCTAGCGATGCAGACAGCTGATCGGGAAGAGCATCTGGTTAATAGTCAGTAAGAAAAGCTTAGAAGTGGTGAAAGAGTTACTACCATTCATATTTCTTAGGTCCCATATGCGAAGCCGCGACCCAGGACCAATGTTAAAGACATCTTTGATGCTACCATCCCGATTTCTCCGTCGTGTTGTTTTGAGTCCAGCTAGCTTTGCGGCAGTGGTGCATAATTGCATACGTAGTTCGACCGTATCATGATGCATCTTGTCTGACTTATAATCTAAACGCTTGACATACTGCTGGACCTTGTCGAGCTCATGTGCTCGCCGCGAATCGATACCGTATGTGGCTGAAGAAAGGTCTGATTTACGTTGTGCATTCGCTGCTCGCTGTGTTTCCAGCTGCTTCCGCGTCGCTTCCATTTGAGCTCGTAGATGATCAGCCTGGCCCGCAATATGCTGTAGCCGCTCTTCTATCTCGACCGTTTCAGCTCTCGTCCGTTGCCAATTGAGATTATTGGTGCACTCATGCCGGTCGACCAACAAACCGCCCTTTGAGTCTGCCAAAGAGACATGTTGAATAGCCTTATCCTCTGAGCCCGTGATGACAGCCTCGACATGCTTCTCGGTACCGTCCTTGTTGATGAGAGCTCTTGCCAGGTCGATGCGGGGCTGTTCGAGATAGCTGCGAGCACAGGTGATGCAGTGCAACGGATTGGCTACGTTGCCTGCCTTTCCACAGATGTCGCACTCCATATTGATTTTGTTATGTAATGTCGCCTCCTGATATTCCAAGAAGTGGTAGACGTGTGAAATTGCGCGCAATCATGGTGAGTGGAGGATTGCCGTTGGGTGTTAGGGTTTCATGAGCTCATGGATCCGAGCCAGCGATGGTGGTGACAGGTTGAGGTAGTGAGGAGGCTTATGGGAACATGGTGGCGGGGATGCAAGGCAGCAGGTACCTATTCACGCGGAGAAGTGATAGGCGGCTAGCAAGTTGCTGGTGACTTGAGGCATCTAGAGGTGTGAGCGCGAGCGCGAGTCAGACGCACCATCCCACGTCATGCCGCGCTTCACGAAAACGGTGGGCACGTGATATCTATTGAACTCCAGTGGCTCTTGCCTCAGCTATCATCACGAGTTCTCGCGACATCTGAGGTACACAAAGATTACGTGTCCAAATTTTGCAAGAGAGCGTCGAGCTCGATGATGCAGTATTGATTTACAACACTAATACTTTATAGCATCACGAATGAATAACGAAGCTGACAACGCGTCTGAATCGTCCCTTCCAACAACACGTATTCAGACTATCCGCTCATCGCCACCAGTCGTACATCATATCTCCTCATCTCCATCAGTTTCTCACAAGGAAGGCCAGTCCTCCCTCGTGCAAGATCATCATTCTATCGAAAACATGGGCAATGATCCTCCCTCTGAAACCGACATACCACTTGGTCAAGATGAAGTAAGAAATAAAACGACCCTGAAACGAGTAAATTCGGGCGATACAGAACGCCCAACATCAGCCCAACGAGCCCATGGTGGCCCGAGCCACTATGAGGGTGAAAGCGATGATGCGGAAGAGGACGAGGACGCTGATCCTGCTGACAAGATCGTCGACTTTGACTGGGATGATCTGATGCAGCGTTACCACGATGCGATGCAGAGCTGCCATGATGAAGAAGGGCAGCTAGCACAGGAATGGGAGAGCCTGATGAATGTATTCACATAGTTACCTTAAAATCCTACTTAAAAGTTCGATCTCGCTGACAAGGCACAGTATTTCCGCATCTGGTCAGAATCTGGACATGATAATGAAACGGAACGAACATTCAAGCGGTACTTAACGTGGCTCAAGCCTCCAGTCTTACTTATTGACATACATACAGCCTTCGAACTCGTGCGTCACATGTTCAAATCTCAGAGGATAAATTGGACAAGACGCGCAACCATTGTGCGTCCAGTAATTGTAGTCCATTTAGAGAATATTGTAACTGACCAATGATCAGATATAAGCGTTGTGAGAGCTTTCGAGAGTGCGCTCAATCTCCTCAAGGTCCATGGCTTTGGTGGTTGATGCTCATTCGCGTAGGCGCCATATACCTGGCCTATCACCCAGAACAGCCAGCAGCCGAAGGTTCAGATGCTGGGTCGTCTTACAGGCGGAGCATTACGCGAACTTCAAAAGCAACAGCCCATGCAATTTCAGTGTTTGGAGTAACGAAGTGCACGGCCATGTGACATGGTTGAAGGTTGCAACACACTATACAGACAAGGTTGCATCATGATGTTCGGAGTGGTCTGGCATAACATATTGTTGATAACGGAAGCCATACGCCACGTAATCATGGAAGCCAGGGCGTCATGTTCTTTTAATTATTTATCACAGTTGTCAAATCATTTAAAAGGGAAGGGTGTATAACTAATTAATCTATTTGTCAAATCTACCCATCTCAACATCATAGTCGAAACCGAAGTCTATGTTTATCTATCATATGATTTGGCGAGCCGCCCGTAGATAGAGGCTCAAGCCAGCCAAGACGTGAATTCCTTTTGGGTTATATATATGCCCATCAAGACATCGTGAAGCCAAAACAATAACGCTAGATCCTCCTTCTGATGCAGAGATCACATACAGACATCTAGTGCTGTATCAGAATAGAATCATGGATACCGACACTGTCCTTAATGAAACCATGGCAATAGACAACACCGTTTACAACAGAGGGTTGGAGCGATATTCAGGAACAACACCGTTGGTCTGAGATTTCTCGGCCTGGTTCTCCGTCTCGAGCTCGTTGCTCACGCCATCATCCTGCTCGGCAAGCCACTTCTCAGCCTCGAGCGCAGCAATACAGCCAGAACCTGAATTGAGTTGTCAGTTCCTACTGTTCAGATCATAAAATTGCTTAAGAATGAAAGACATACCTGCGCTGGTGATAGCCTGGCGATATCGCTTGTCCTGGACGTCACCTGCAGCGAAAACGCCCTCGACGCTGGTAAGTCCCTCACCAGGCTTGGTGATGAGATAGCCATCCTCGTCCATGTCAAGCTGGTCCTTGAATAATTGTGTTGCTGGGTCGTGACCGACTGCGTAGAACAGTCCTCGTGCCTCAATGGTTTGTTCTTCCTTGGTGACGTTGTTCTTTACCACCAACTGAGTCATTAAGCCGTTCTTCTTCTCCTCGCCCTTGATCTCGCTCGCACTGGTGTTGTACATGATCTCGATCTTGGGGTGCGTGCTCAGACGGCGAGCGTTGGTCCTGCTAGCTCGCAACTTATCCCGGCGAACAAGGACAGTGACCTTCTTCGCCTTCTTGGTCAGGTACAATGCCTCTTCTACGGCAGAGTCACCGCCTCCAATGACGACCAAGGGCTGGTCCCTGAATATGGGCAAAGAGCCATCGCAAACAGCGCACGCAGATACACCATTGCCCCAGTATTTCTCTTCACCAGGCAAATCTAATCTCCTGGCTTTTGCGCCTGTTGCGATGATGAGGGCATCTGCCGTGTGTACCTCCTCCTCAATCTCCTCATCATCGCCCATAGGGTGTAGCCAGTATTTGAAGGGACGTGACTTCAGGTCGACTTTTGCGACGGTCTGGGAGATGATTTCGGTGCCGCAGGCCTCAGACTGTTCGCGCATTTGCTCCTGCATCGGTAGTCAGTATGGCGCAATTGGTTGCAAGAGGGGTCAGAACTGACCATGAGCTTGCCTCCACCAATTTTGGTGAAGCCAGGGAAATTCTCGACTTCGTCGGTAGTAGTCAGTTGGCCACCTGCAGCAATACCGAGTGCCATGAAGCCCTCGTACATGACGGCTACCTGCTGTTAGCAACATATCTGGGATCCATTGAGAGAGGGGCAACTCACGGTTCAGATCTGCTCGTGCAGCATAAATGGCAGCGGTGTGGCCAGCAGGGCCGGAGCTATAAAGCTGTCAGTGCCTGCGATGTGAGAGTAGTTTCAGGGTTGCCGTAGTCATGGCGATGGTGAAAGCGAAAAGACATGGGTATGTACTTGCACATGCACAAGCACAGGTAGAAGCAACAAGACGCAACAAACACTTACCCAATGACTACACAAATGTTAGCAGGAGATCCCAAAGGCAATAGTACAGAGATAAACACTTACTAACTAGCCGCGAATGCATCTTGCGGGAGTCTACTTTTGGGACGATAGTCAAAGTCGAAGCCGACGAAAGCCCCGCGGTTGGCGATACGCGATTGTTGTGCGAAGCAGCGGCGGCAATGGGCACGGAGAAAGCGGATAGAGCCCGGGGAGACGCTCTTTTGAATGCGGAGGCGAACACTTTGGCGGCGTGCGCGGAGATCGCGTGCAGAGATGCTTGGTGTTGAGGTTGTGCTTGGGCGTGTTCTACAAGCTTTGCTGTGGCGGTACCGGCGAGCCGATGTAGTAGAGGGGTGGTAGACGGGCGTTGGGTGGATGCGTCAATGCCTGACTTTAGGGTACCTATGGCGTATTAATATTAATTGTCAATGCTGCCGTGCGCCCGGAGAGGTATTACAGATGCCGCCAGGAAAACTGAAAATTGTAATTCTATCTCAAAAAGTGGATATGGAGGCTGGTGGTTTGACATCAAAAGAAAAATCGTCTGGTCGGTTGCCCTTACGCCATCCATGGGCCGACCGCCGACCTTTAGTGATCCTGGTTTCTTAGAAATCCAGCAGTACTAGACTCTTCCCTACACACGGACTCGGATCTTAGCCGTCACCTCACAGGACGCTGGTCTAAATGGCATCCACTCTTATCGGCTTGTGTGCCTCGGGACAGGCGTCAGACCCTTCTGATTACAACGTATGCAAGGTCCAGAGCCTCACACGTCACTTACGCCTCGGCTTCTCTGGCCATGCAGTCCTCTGCACCCAAGCCCAGTCTCTGCTGCCTCTCGCTAAACTTTCCCAGCCAGACCCTTAGTCATCTGCACCCGGCCTCTTCCTTAGATTCTCTACGCTGTATAGTATATCTCGCAACGCTTTATCATCTACAGTTCCAGAGCCGCGTGCGTCTCCGGCATTGTCCTCGCCAGCGTCCCCACCGCCCACGTGCTTCACAGGCAGGGCACTTGCCTGCTGCGTGAACCACTTTAGCGTTTTTTGCATGTCGGCGTCTTCACACCACTGGTCACCATCTTGGCTCGAGAAGGCTTGCAGACCTTCGATGCCCTGCAGCATGGTCATTAGTCTAGCTTCACTGATAACGCCAGCTTCGCAAACGTGCAAGAGTGCTTACCTCGTGTAACGATCCCTCTTTTGTGGATCCTGGTTTGTGCACATTGTCTATCGACACCACCACAGTACTACCTTCTTGTGCATTGCGTACCAGGGCCACACCCAGCACATTACCATTCAGTGGTATTGCGTTCGCCGCTGCTGCAGCACCGCCAATCGTGAAGCTAAACAATGCGGGTAATCCTTCACACGCAACGAGAATCTGTTTCACCTGGGGCTGTCAGCCATTGCGTGAAACTTGCTTGGTAATCCTACGAACCTGCCCATTGACGCTTGGTACGTCCCATATTCCAGAAACTGCAACCTTGAAGTTTGCAGCGTCTGCCAACATAGACTGGAGCTCAGTACGAGACTGCACATGTTGCAAGACAGTATCACGGAGTGGCAGTTTCTCGCGAAGCTGGAAGTTCTGCCAGTCCCACACATACAGCTCCGCATCGCCTCCACCAGACACCAATAACCCGGACTGTGTAAGACAAAGCCTGCTCACAAATTCCTCGTGCCCAAAGCAGAAACCTTCGATAATGTGTGCCTGAGGTTGTCCTCGTGAAACCCGAATGTGCTCATCTCGGTCGGCAGTGATGATGTAGCTACGATTACCAACTTTTGCATAGACAAGATCAGTGAGCATAGATACATGGCCAAGCAGAAGATCATGCTTGAAAGTAGCAGTCTCTTTAGGTTTTGGTGGTGCTTTAGCTTTCTGCTTCAATTGCTCTTCCAGAGTTTTGCGGTTTCTTCCAGAGTGCACGGTCAAAACAGTAGCTGCAGGTAGAGTAGTCTTTTGTTCCTCTGGCGGATCAGTTGCTGGAGCAGAGGGCAATTCATCGTCTGGTCCTGGTAGAAGTGGCAGAGCATAGACATCCCCAAACTTATCCCCGCACAAAATAGTCGAGTCATCTGAAGTCAAGACAATGGAGGACGGTCGCCTAGGCATGCATCTGAAGACAATTAGCACGTGCACATGAGGAAAAGCTCGAACTCCCACCTTTCGCTGAGTTGCTGCAAGTGGTTCAGCGCATCGATCTGGAATACACGAATACATTTGTCTTCACCCGTTACTCCGACCAAGTACTTTCCGTCGCTGGAAAGGACTAGATGGGAAAAATTCGACGAGTGTCCTTGGGGTGGTGACAGCTTGATTCGTTTTCCCGGGCGTTCTTGAGGCTCTTCCTCCTGGCTACCCTGCACAAAGTTAATTTTATTTATGCAACGAGGCACTTATAAATTGCAGACGCCAACGCCTTCCACACTCCAACACTTTCATTCTACTCTTTTACTTACACTCGTCTGGATGTCCTGTGGCGTCCATACTGCTGTCGTTCCTTTGCTGGACTGTGCGACAAGCCTCGAACCGCTCGCGCCAAATAATGTCCACTCACCAGACTGTCCAGATGGCTTGTTCCACGCGACAAGACACTGAAAGGGAAAAGCCATGTTGACGCACACCACAAGAGAATTGGCAAGGCCGGTCTACATAACTTTTATTCGAGTCGCGCCTTTCCTAGTTTGGATTCTGGCGCGCATGGAGCTTGGACCACCCACCCACAAGCCACAAGCGAACGACCTCAATTTTCGCAGCTGCAGCCGAGTTTCCTCCTCCAACCACCAAATTTGACTAAACTTACAAGTCCTTAAACATCCCTTTGCGTCACCACGAACACAATGGGGGGCAAGAAAGAAACCAAGGCCGTCTACTTCGACAAGCTCGAGTCTCTCCTCAAGGAGTACAAGAGCATCTTCATCGTCACCGTCGACAATGTCTCGTCGCAGCAGATGCACGAGATCCGTCAAGCTCTCCGCGGTGAGGGTGTTGTCCTCATGGGCAAGAACACCATGGTCCGCCGTGCTCTGAAGGGCTTCATTGCCGATTCTCCAGAGTACGAGCGTCTCCTTCCTTTCGTCAAGGGTATGTCTTCCGCTCGCATGGCCATTATACAGACCATTGACTTTGTGCAGGCAACGTCGGTTTCGTCTTCACCAACGGTGACCTCAAGGACATCCGTGACAAGATCCTGTCCAACCGCGTCGCTGCCCCAGCTCGTGCTGGTGCCGTTGCCCCCGATGATGTCTACGTCCCGGCTGGTAACACGTAAGAACAAGTCCTTTCGCCTGTCCATTGGAACATGTGCTAATACCCAATAGTGGTATGGAGCCCGGAAAGACCTCTTTCTTCCAGGCCCTCGGTGTCCCCACCAAGATTGCCCGTGGTACCATTGAAATCACGGCTGATTTGAAGCTCGTTGAGGCTGGTAGCAAAGTCGGTGCCTCCGAGGCCACCCTTCTCAACTTGTTGAACATCTCGCCCTTCACCTACGGTATGAGCATCTACCAGATCTACGACCAGGGCCAGACCTTCGAAGCTTCCGTTTTGGATATCGAGGAGAGCCAGCTGCTCAAGGCCTTCACCTCGGCCATCACCACCATTGCCAGCATCTCCCTTGCTGCCAATTTCCCCACCCTTCCCTCCGTCATGCACTCCGTCGTCAACTCCTACAAGAACGTTCTCTCTGTTGCCATTGAGACCGACTACGAATGGGAGGAGATTGCTGAGCTCAAGGACCGCATCGCCAACCCCGACAAGTACGCTTCTTCTGCTCCCGCTGCTGGCGGCGCTGCCAGCGGCGGTGATGCTCCTGCTGCCAAGGAGGAGGCCAAGGAGGAGGCTGCTGAAGAGTCTGAGGATGATGACATGGGCTTCGGTCTGTTCGACTAAGTATCTACGTTTGTAGCGACTTTTTCTTGAGAGATATCGGCATGGCTACGGTCTGCCGAAGCGTATCTTCATGAGTTAGGAACGACAACGACAATACGATACCATGAACAAATAAAGACAGATGCCGTGTATGTGATGTTTGCCATGTGCAGCCATTTTAACACACATCAAGGTAAGCCATCACTCTCTCTTTTCGAAACACATTACCCTGCGATGATTATACCTTTTTAACCCTGAGATCTTCGGTGAGGATCAAAAATTGCAACATACTCTAATTTTTTCATGAGCACATTCGATGTCTAGCCCTTGTCATATCTCTATTGTACAAGTTCTCTAGCTAACTCGTATCAGATTTCAGATCTTTGAATGCATCAATGCCCCTTATTGTTTGTGCACTGCATGTGTCGTGATGTCTTTCATTCGCTTTTTGCCAATGTCCCAGCTTTGCCCAGGTCTATGCGCACCCAGAAATGCCTCCATAGTGGCTGTCCCCCTAAACTCCTGCATACGCTCTCACTTTGCACATTGCCGACATACACATCGGCATGTGACCAAGCATTACCGTCGCTGTCCACAGCTGATCCTGGCGCATATTTGCTAATAGTTCTTGTCGCAACCGCTTTTGCTATACCCTTTCCTCGATAGTCTTCTTCTGTGTGCAAGGTTGTGAGGGATCCATCTAATCCGAGAAATGTCCATGCGACTGCTTTGTCGGTCGTTGTGTCGAAGACTCCGACGCTATTCAGTGACAATAAAGTCTCCGTGGGTCGAGGGATGTTTGTGCGTGCCCTAACAATGTCGATGTCCTGTCTTCGCATTTCACCCCATTGAAGACCTTCAGGGAGCTCTCTCGTGTGTGGTAGATTTCCAATCTTGAATAGGAATTTATTGAGTATTGCATCTTCTCCAGGAAACTCCTTTCGAACCAAACCATAATCTCGACATATTTGGACCACTTGCTCATGACATGCTCCCAACGTGATTACACCTGGGCATAGTAAATGTCGCATGTAAGAGCCCGGTGACGGTGGATAACGACCGTCTGGTCCAGGCTCAGGGTGCTCTCTTTCATGTTGATAGGCCATTTCGAGAGCATTGTCATTGTCTGGTCTCAATGGTGGGACAGGCAGGGTGGGCATATAATCCAGTAATAATAGCACAGCCTTCTTGCACTCTACACAGAATTCTTTTGAGGAATGTCCTGGTAGCTCCCCCGCAGCAAAGATCCACAGCTCAGTTTCCGGCCTTACAGACCTGTCGAAATACGCAGCTGCCCAGCATTTTGGGACGGACAAATCGTCTGAGGGTGGAATGGTAGTAAGGATGTGTGCATGCTGAGTGCGATTGGGATGTTGTGTGCGATAGACGAGACTGATGCTGTGTGGGAGCGATGCTTTGAGTGCAGCAGAAAGTGCTGGCGAGGGAGCGGGGTGATCGTAAACGAGCATTCTTGACAACAAATAGGTGTATATAATGGAAGAAGAAAATGAAATAAAAGTAAAGTGGATCTACAGGATTGTCATGTCTCGGTATATGCTAAGTAGATTGTCACGGTAAAGGAGTCATAAAATGTGGTTTTGTTCGCGCCTTCCTAATATGGCCGGGATGACTAAGAACAGTGATGTTTTTGTACAACTGGAGGTTGCCAATTTTGACGACATCAATTCATTTAGTCATGTATAATCTCACAAAGAGCGCAAAATATGTCTGAGGTACAGGAAAACAACTGTAAATTTGGCGTTGACACAAAATGACTCAACCCACATTGCATCGTATGATGTGTATTTGCAAAATGCACAAGTATGCAGATCGCGCAAGAAAATATGTACAGAATGAAGTATATGTTCATGAAGATCAAATCTCTTCTTCAATGTTTCACAGATCGCCGTGACAACGGCTGGCGCTCAATTTAGCGTCGACTCTCAAGATCGAGCATGGTGTTGTGTCAACCTGCGTCGATGGTTCCTAGCATGCCTTGCCATATGCGCCTTTACACCTGGGGTTGGAGTAGCTGCTGGATCAGCCGAGACAGTTACATAAATCGTGTGATACACAGTTTGGACGACACCCTCTACATTTGGATTCAAAGGTGCCGCCTGCGATGCTACAGGTGCCGGTGAAGGTTGTGTAGTAGCTGTGCTCAGAGAGACTTGAGTAGACGTGTCCGGGCCGGGAGCGGCTGACGGCAGTGTATCGTTATCAGGTTGGCCTGATCCTCCAGCAGGCCATTGCCAGCCTTTCATTCCATACTTGTTTGTGGGTGCAGCTATCTGGCTGTTGATTGTTCTCGAGGGCCTCACGACGAGACTGCTCTGAGGGCTAGGGGATGGTACACCAGGAGCTGGTACACCAATGCTTGGGACTGGCACACCGACACTTGGAGCCGGAACACCAACGCTTGGAACCGGTACGCCAACACTTGGAACCGGGATAACAGGAGTACCGGTGGGCTTTGGTGGGACTCCGGGAACAAGTGCTGAAGAGAGGATAGAAGAGGCAACTTTGGAGGAAGGAAGAGGCGCGATGGGAGGGTAGACACTGTTAACCGTAGAAATGGGCGCTGGTACTGAGAGAGCGGTGCTCTTTGGTGGTCCTGATGGGGCAGAAGGTACAGGATAAGAAGCTCCGTTATTCTGGTATACCTTCAAGGCATTGATTTTCCAGTAAGCCTCTGTGAAAGCTTGTGGGTTGTCACGAACGTAGTCTTTGCATGTTGCCGCCTTCTTGCCACAAGATCCACTATTCCAGACATTCTCAGCACCCGCCCAATCGCCGCAGAAAGTTGTATCAATAACAATCTTCTGGGCAGAGAACATCTTCTCAATATCACAGGCACCAGTGAATTTGGCAGCTGGTTTGCCCCATCCACTGGGGTCGGGGTTGTCGCCAAGTACGTCTGCTGGTATGGAACCGCGAGGGAAGAAGTAAACACTGATGGCCTTCGAATCCCATTGTGTTGCATAGACACCGCCTTTATTTTGGTTCAAGCCAGCGCCGTAAGTCTGTTTCGAAGGACTCTTGATAGAGCATCCAGCGTTCTTCGATTGATCCACGGCAGCGACATCGCAGTTAGGAGTAGTAACACTTCCAGAGAATTGAGTGAGGTCTGAGCCAATTGCGCAACCAGGGCCAGTGTGTAAAGTCATTGCGTTGTTCGTTTCATCGTTGACACCTTCGATGATGTCGATTTCTCCCCCGGTCTATAGCCCAAAGTTAGTACATGCCTTGATGTAGTATAAGTACAATTTATCTTACGGGCCAATTTGGTCCGAGCATCCAGAAGCTATGTGAATCGTAAGCGATGTAATGTTACTTAGACCGTGTTGAACTTACGCAGGCCAGGTACCACATCCAAAGGGCATGTGTTCAACATCGAGGACTACAAGACCTTTGTTGTACTTCTTCTTGCTCTCTAACCGGATACTAGGCCTTCCATTTGGTGTTCTGTTTTGAGTGTCAACACCAAATTGGGCGGCCGAGGTCGAGTTTGAGCTGATGAGGTTCGACTGTCTCGCCGTACTTTCGTCGACGTATTTGACGAATCCTACAGCAATCAGAACAAAGTAACAGGGCCAGTAAAGTAGGGCACAAACCATTCGTTGGATCTGGCCCAGTGAAGAAGTCAAAGTTTCCATAGAAGTCAGTCATGTAATCATCTTTCAAAACATAGCCAGCTATGCTTAGATCACAAAAGGCCGTAGCCAAAGCGAGGGTAGAGAAACGCATTTTGGGGATGCAATGGAGGAACTTGTGAAAGGAATGGCTGCGTGCTAGACGCGCGGAAAAAGGATGAACAAGAATAGAAAGGAAGATGTCAAGACCAGGTCTGTCAACTGCCAGAGGTGTAGTATGGTCTAAGAGGGATGGCCCGCATATATACACGGAGAACAAAGGTCCTCAACACCACAACGCAAGGACTAGTCCTGCCCTATCCCTTCAGGTGGCATCGGAGATATCAACTAGATCAAGCTAGACTGAGGGTAGATTGATGCGCCTCCCTTCGACAAGCTTTGTTTCAACGGAGAGTCGATCAGAAACCCCAGGAATGCGAGACTTGAACCATGTCCAAATCAGGAAGAGGGAACATGCAACAGCCAAACAAGTCACCAGATGCAGGGTCAACAGCCGCTGGACTAGACTCGCCGCACGCGATGCAGCGTTTGACCGAGTGCCTGATGTTTCAAGGACATTGGGACGGATGGCTCGGTGAGGTGTCAACGGTGGCGCTTGAAACAGTGCAAGGCGAATGTGAAAAGGGCACCCCAGACTAGGACACCGAGACCCTGCGGCTCATATGTGTGTGCCTTGGGCTTGTCTAGATGTAATAGGTCGTACAAGTTCGGATGCCGCTGAACTGAAACGTTCATGGGGCTGATGATAAGATGAATCCCGTGGATGATTCGCCCAAACGGGCTGCCAGGGGTAAGAGCACTAATCCGGCCTATCGCAGGCTTCGTCAGCGCTTGCACGCGCAGTTTTCCATGCCAGATCAGCGCGAAACGTGGCGGGGGCCAATCGATTTCTGGCGCTTGCGAGGCGCACGGCGAAACTGGTCTAATGCAGCTACAACTCAAAGCATTTCAAGACAAAAAGCCATAAGGTTTGTTCTTTCAGCATCGTTAGACATTCGATTTCGATTTTGCTCCCTGCTTGAATCTGCGAATATCTTTCCGACAGGCTAATACAACGACTGAGATCGTGTCTTCCACTACAATGCAGAAAACACACGCCATTGATCTTGCCAACGTTTCACGTATTCGGAGAGACTATTGATTGTAAGTCACATTTTGTGATGGTCACATGTATAAGACACAACCATTATAGGTTTTATTCATTGCAATGTGCTCATCAATGCATTAAATTTTTGTTTTGTTCTCGGCTTAATGACGCATTTACTGGAGAGATTCAACCACAATGGCAGAAGCACCGCCTCCTCCATTGCAGATACCAGCGCAGCCAATCTTGCCCTTCTTCTCCTTTAGTACACCAAGCAGAGTGGTTGTAATCCTGGCACCTGAAGCTCCAAGAGCATGTCCAAGTGCCACAGCACCTCCGTGAAGGTTGACCTTGTCTTCGCTAATTCCCAATATCTTCATATTTGCCAGCGCAACAACGCTGAAGGCCTCGTTTATCTCGAATGCATCAACTGCCGACAAGTCAACGTTGGCGTGTTTCAAGGCCTTAGGCATAGCGAGAGCTGGTGCAGTGGTGAACTTGGAGGGATTCTGCTCAGCATCGCCCCAACCGAGAATCTTGCCAATTGGCTTCAGGTTGTGTTGTTTAACAGCAGCTTCGGAAGCCAACACGAGAGCAGCAGCCCCATCGGAGAGTGGTGACGCGTTTGCAGGGGTGACGGTGCCATTTTGTTTGAAAGCCGACTTCAAACTGCGGGTCTTGGCTTCGTTGAACTGAACATGGTTAGTGAATGTTTATGCGGGGTTATGTGCTCGGTGAAAAGAAAGCGTGGGGATTATGCCACTCACGTTCTTAGGCTCATCGTCCTTGTCAACGACTACAGTTTTACCGCGACCCTGGGGAACCTCAATAGGTGCAATCTCCGAGGTGAACCAGCCAGCCTCTGTTGCAGCAATGGCTTTTTTATAAGAGCGAATGCAGTATGCGTCTTGATCCTCACGAGTGAACCCATGGTCGTCAGCACACTCTTCGCCCTGCAGACCCATGTGCTCCTTCTTGTAGGCGTCTGTCAGGCCGTCCTTCAACACACCATCGACGAGTGGCTGGTCGCCGAACTTGGCGCCCGTCCTCATGTTGGGGAGATAGTGGGGGGTGTTGGACATGCTTTCGGTGCCAGCTGCAACGACGATGTCTGCATTGCCGGTGATGATGGTTTGTGCTCCAATGATTAGGGACTTGATCGACGAGGCGCAGACTTTGTTGATGGTGGTGGAAATGGTCGATTCAGGAAGGCCTGCGCCAATAGCACATTGACGGGCAGGATTTTGGCCCAGGCTGTTGTGTTCTGTTTTAGTAAGATTACAGAGGGGCTGTGAAGGGCGTGGGCGTACTTTGCAGAAAGGACATTGCCAACAAAGACTTCTTGTACGTCTTCTGGCTTGAGACCAGCTCGCTCAACGGCAGCTTGAGTTGGTTGTTAGCCAGGGGGGGAACTGAGGAGCAGGAGGGGAATCTCGTAGCAATGGCGTACCCTTGATGGCGTGAGAGCCAAGTTGGACAGCGGTCAGTCCGGATAGGGAGCTGTTGTAGTGAGGGTTAGCTCAAGGGCCTACTGCAGTTTGCCCCTCGCACCAGCTACGTACCCCAGGAACATGCCCGTGGGCGTGCGGGCAGCAGAAACAATATACACGGGCGGAAGGGAGGACATGTTGTGGCGCAGTGGAAGGGTAATTCAAGGGTCAGATTTTGGGGGGGATGGAGTGTAGAGAAAGGGAGCAAGTGGAAAGCAGGAAATGTTGCTCAACAACAGCTCAGCACCTTTTTTTCCCAGCGTACCTAGTGGACCATGGGCACTAGGGACACAGAGCTACCTATTACACTTTGCTCTCTCTGCGGGCCGGCCAGGACATCGGAGGCGCTTTGCCTTGTCAGCCCATACAGAACGCCAATCCCTGCAAGCGCCCCCCGCCTGCCCTTCACCGCCTGCGCTCGAGCCGCCGCCGTCGCTCTCGTCGGCCGCTAGGCAAAACTGTTTCGCCGCCGCGTTTTTGCGAACCTATGGGCACGACGTAACAGAGAGCTTCTTCGCGACGCCCTGAGAGAGAAGTCTGTCGCAATCGCTGTCGCAGTCGCCAGTTACCCCGCTTCTTCCTGCGCGTACCTGCTGCCATGGACGATCTCTACGACGAGTAAGTCACGCGTCCAATTGAACCTGCGCTTCGTTTTGCGCCGTTGCTCATTCATTACACCCAGGTTTGGAAACTTTGTTGGCGAGGCCGAGTCCGACGAAGATGATGTCCAGACCAGCGGCGAGGCTGCCGATGCCTACGTTCTGGACGACGAGGACCAAGAAGATGCCGACATCAACGACCAACAGCTCATGGAGGTCGACCAAGGCCCCTCCAACGCCGTAGTCCTCCATGAGGATAAACAATACTACCCTTCCGCATCCGACGTTTATGGCGCTGATGTCGAGGTCCTGGTCCAAGAGGAGGATACGCAGTCGCTGGCACAGCCCATCATTGCGCCCGTCGTCCACAAAAAGTTCACGATTCAAGAGACGGACTTACCGCCTGTCCACTACTCGAGAGATCTCTTGACCGACTTGATGAACTTCCCGAATCAGATTCGAAACATTGCAATCGCTGGACACTTGCACCATGGAAAGACGGCGTTTATGGACATGTTAGTCATGGAAACTCACGACATTCAAGATCGCTTAGATTACAAGAAAGGCAAAAAGAGAGAGGAACAGTTGCGCTATACAGACGTGCACGTGCTTGAGCGCGAACGAGGTCTCTCTATCAAGGCTGCGCCCATGAGTTTGGTCTTACAGAACACAAAGTCCAAATCACATCTCTTCAACATTCTCGACACTCCTGGCCATGTCAACTTTGCTGATGAGGTGGCTGCCTCCTTACGCCTCGTTGATGGAGTAGTCCTTGTAGTGGATGTGGTCGAGGGCGTGCAAGTTAGCACTGAGCAAATCATTAAGCACGCCGTATTGGAAGATTTGCCCTTGACTCTTGTTGTCAACAAAATGGACCGCTTGATTCTGGAGCTGAAACTACCCCCGAATGATGCGTATTATAAGATCAAACACGTTATCGAGCAAGTCAACACAGTCATTGAGGACACTCTTCCGGGACAGGGTGAGAGCAGGCGTGTCAGCCCCGAGAAAGGGAACGTGGCTTTCGCTTGTACCAGCATGCGATGGTCATTTACGATCCAGTCATTCGCCAAAATGTACTCTGATTTCTATCCAGGGCCATCGAAACTTCCAGGATTTGGTGTTCCGATGAAAGGTTTGGATGTTGACAAATTCGCTAAGCGTCTATGGGGTGACATTTACTACAACCCTGGTAGCCGGAAATTCTCTCGTAAAAGGCAGGAAGAGGGCTCTCAACGGTCATTTGTGCACTGGATTCTGGAGCCTGTCTATAAGCTGTACTCTCATACCTTGAGCGAGAGCTCGGATGATCTGAAAGACACCCTGGATAATCTCGGCATTAGACTCAAGCCTTCAGAGTACAAGACAGACGCGAAAGAGCTCATGAGGCTGGTCTGCCAACAGTATTTTGGGCCTTCTGCTGGCTTCGTCGATATGATCACACAACATGTTCCTTCACCTGCCGATGGCGCCAAAAGGCTGTTACAAAAACACTACACAGGACCTTTAGACACGAAAACTGCAGAGGCCATGGAGAAGTGCGATCAAGATGGTCCTTTGGTGATCCACGTCACCAAACTTTTCAATGCGACAGACGCGAAATCCTTCACTGCACTAGGTCGTGTCATGAGTGGAATTGCAAAGTCGCCACAATCTGTGCGCGTTCTTGGCGAAGGCTACACACTTGAAGATGAGGAGGATATGGTCGTTGCTACAATAACGGACACATGGATCGCCGAATCGAGGTATAATATACCTGTCAGTGGTGTACCTGCCGGTAACTGGGTTTTGCTTGGTGGTGTGGACAATTCGATAGTAAAGACAGCCACGATTGTTGCCACCAAGCTTCCAGAAGATGAAGACGCCTATATCTTTCGACCGATCAGGCATTTCTTTGAGTCTGTCTTCAAAGTTGCTGTTGAACCCATCAATCCCTCGGAACTACCTAAGATGCTTGACGGGCTGCGCAAAATCAATAAGTCATATCCTCTTATCACCACCAAAGTTGAAGAATCCGGAGAGCATGTTGTCTTGGGTACAGGCGAGCTATACATGGACTGTGTTCTACACGATTTGCGAAGACTGTACGCAGACATGGAGATCAAGGTTTCAGATCCTGTCACTAGGTTTTCTGAAACAGTAGTTGAGATGTCGGCGATGAAATGTTACGCTCTCACTCCAAACAAGAAGAATAAACTCACTATGATTGCAGAGCCTCTAGACCCAGGCATTGCAGAGGACATTGAGGCTGGCAAAGTTAGTATCAAAGATCCTGTGCGTGTTGTGGGCAAATTCTTCGAGGAGAATTATGGCTACGACTTGCTAGCATCGCGAAATATTTGGGCCTTTGGACCTGACGATATGGGACCAAACATCTTACAAAATGATACCCTTCCCTCGGAGGTCGACCCCAAGACACTTCGAACGGTCCGCGATACCCTGCGACAAGGATTCAGTTGGGCAACACGAGAAGGTCCCCTTTGCGAAGAACCTATTCGCAACACCAAGTTCCGTATCACGGATGTTGAGCTTGCCCCAGAACCCATCTTCCGCGGCGGTGGTCAAATTATCCCGACCAGCCGAAGGGCATGCTATTCGAGCTTCCTCATGGCGAGTCCAAGGCTCATGGAGCCTGTGTACTCGTGCAGCATGGTTGGCCCTGCTGATACAAAGAGCAGTCTTTATACAGTACTTGCAAGGAGACGTGGTCATGTCTTGCAAGATGGTCCAATCGCAGGCACTCCGCTTTACAATGTGCGAGGTCTCATTCCTGTCATTGACTCATTCGGTTTCGAGACCGATTTGAGAATTCATACACAAGGTCAGGTATCTCTGTCTTTGGTCTTTGACCGTTGGTCGATCGTGCCGGGCGACCCTCTCGACAAAGAGATCAAGTTACGACCTTTGGAGCCCGCAACAGCACAACAATTAGCACGCGACTTTGTCTTGAAGACAAGGAGGAGAAAGGGACTTGCCGAAGATGTTACCATCAGCAAGTTCTTGGAACCAGAGCTCTTCAAGAGTCTCAAGGAAAGCGGTGTTCTTGATGGGTAAAGTTGGAACTTTGTCAATAATATATGGTGTAAGGCGCATTAATGAGGTACGCTCAGCAGCGGATGAAAAGCATATAGCATGTTTGATTACATAAGTGTAGGGAGTAAACTATGAATAATACCCTTTCAAAATCGTTTTGAAGATACTTTTGTTGTAGTGTTGCATCGTACACACTTAATTCGTTGTCGCCATCGATGAAATGGCAAGATGAGCGCAATACACATCCAGACCATTAATGTTTAATTACCTAGACAAATGATATCCAATAAGCGCCACTTGCAGCTGCGTAGCCCTAGCATGTCAGGTTACCACCCTTGGCGGATGAGCTTATAGCGATTACGACTCAAAACAATAACACTAACTGGACGCCTTGTCCGGTTTCATAAAACAATGCAAGGACTCCCTCTCCATTAAGCAACCTACCGTAATACTACGAGAGCCATTCACCGCCCGCCTTTTACTGTGTTTAGTGGAATAAGTCAGTGGAATACTTGAAGAGAACACGAAATCGCAGTAGTTGCAAAAATCCTATTCCAGATCTACTTGCCCACCGATGAAAATACGGATTCGAAGATTTGGCGTCAGGAGAATCACCCTAGAAGTTATAGCCGTGGGGTTCCGGAATTGTATGCACCACATGGCGTGAGTGAGACAGAGCATAAGACCAATATAGGGGGAGATACGCAGTCATCATGAAAGCTGACGCGTCGCATTTTCACGAGATGCCCAGCCCAATCCAGTCGTTCCCCCGAAATGTGGTTAAAGACATCATGATGGAATTCTTATTGAATACACGAGGTATAAACCTACCGATAAATGCAATGCATGTGTTCAGCAGGTGGTGTTCTACAGGCCATAGAGAGGCCTGAGGGAGAAAACATTGTGCATAAGAGAATTCCATCTTGAGATCGATCGTAAGCACAATAAGGTAAACGAAACACGGGTACACAACTAAAACGATTAAACGGTTCAAATAGTGATATAAAGAGACTTGGATGGAGAATATGGCAAGGTTTTGGAAAATAAATCATTTGTTGAATATAAACAGGAAGTTAAGTCTATGCTGTGATGTGTTTTTAAACGGTAGAAGCATATGTTTGCCCTACAGACGTCAGTCCAGAGCCTGAGGAGTTGATCAAGTAGGCTTTGCCATCAACATCAGGAGCAGACATGTGGTAAGCATAGCGTTGGATCCAATCTTGCTTGTCCATCCATGGGAGAACCTCAGCCAAAAATGCGTTGACATCACCCTCGCCAGGATTGACACCGAACTCGGTAACCCAGACGGGCTTGTTGAAGGTCTCGTGGAATTTGGTAAGGTAGTTCTTGAAATCATCGACGTTCGCCCAGGAATAGTAATGAGTCACGACGAAGTCAATCTGGCAATCACTGCAGCCGGCCATGAATTGCTTGAGATAATTGATGCCCTTGTTGGGCTCGTTGCCGTTAGTGACAGCAGGCGAGCCGATCTTCAATCCTTGGCCGGCGAGAGGCTGGATATATTGCTTGTGTGCAGCAATGGCCTGGTCGACGGGCATATTGGAACCTCCGCCACTTGAAGCAAGGTTAGCAACTAAATAATATCATGAAGTGAACTTGTAGACTTACCCAACCTGATCGGGTTCGTTGAAGCTAAGAATGTTCTTGACATCATACTTAGCGCGAGCATTCGCGACATTTTGGGCCCATCCGGAAGTGCACCAATCTTGGTTGGCTATCGAAAGTCAGATGAGTGTACATAGATGGGAGCTCAGTGAATACTAACAATGAAGTAACGGCACATATTCGAGGCCTTTAATGGGCTCTCCATCAATGACAGCTTCCCAGTCGTACATCCAGGTAATTTGCGATTGGCCAGCAAAGGCGTGTGTCCATTGTGATCCGGATTGGCCGTTGAACTGCTTGGGAAAGGCAATGCCACGCTTTCCATCTGCGGCACGACGGTGTACGTGAGCGTGACCATGCATGGGGGAGGCCTCCATGACACCAGAGAACGCTGCAAGAGCAAAAAGGAGTGTTGACTGAACCATGTTGAGAGTAGTGAATGAGTGAACGGTATGGGGATACCAAAGGAGTGTGGTTTGCAGATGCTGTGAAGGAGAGACTTGGGGAATATCAGTGGGGTGCCATGCTTCTTATTTTGTACTTGAGCCAAGTGGAAATGACAAGACACCACCGGCGCCAACTCAACGCCTTCGGCGCACTCCCGCGCTGACTTGTCGTCAACAGGTCGGTAATCGTTTCGTTTCAGACCCTAACCTGCCCAGAGGTGCCAACACGTGTGAATAAGGTTGGGGCGATTTTTGCAGTTTCTATGTAAAATCAACGAATCAAAATTCAAAAAGCCAGGCCAGGTGTCAGTGCCCAGGTCTCGATTCCGAAGTGCCGCGCAGATGTGGAAATGAATTGGACCCACATAGCATGCGCCAACACCAGTGTCAACGATGCATGCATCTCGAAAGAGTGGCTTGCTGGAGCCACGTTGAGAAGAAGAGCCTGCCTGGGATTGATAAGCGTGATGCAAAAGAAAGAATCTTCACATGAAGTGCCTTGGTTAGAGGAATGAGCCGGTGTTAGGTGCATAAGATAGTGCATGTTCACGCAGGAACAGAAATTCTCGACGTTGCAAGTGGAGACGCATGCTGGGTAGAGGGCTGAGGTTGAGGGATTTTGGACCAGGGGTAAGTCTGTTAGCGCTTGGCTAAGGGACTTGGGGAAGGCGCCAACCGAGACGACGAGCACCCGTCCCGGCTCCCGAGAATGATCGTCTTTGGTTTCGAATCTGTAGAAATGATCAGGCAGATCCAATCAAAAGCTTGGAGTGCGTGTAATTTGAGAAGCGAAGAGATTGTCCAAGACGCTGGCCCTGATGCCCGTCCATAAGGCTGTGTCAGCGACTCGTTAGAAGCATGTAATCAAGGCGCCATATATGTAGCTGCAAGCAGAACAGCGCAAGCAGCAAAGGCCGAGCCGCGCGTCTCAACGCCAGGACCTGCATAAGTGCTTCCCCGGTCTTCACCATGATTTGCTGGAAAAGGGTATCTTGGGGAGCTTGACGAATCAGACAGAATGGTGACTGTTCCACTGTGGTTTGGAAGACCAGACCTGGACGAAAAGATCTATGTCGATCATCGCCGGAGTCTGGACAACTGGGGGACAGGTTCACGAAGACAAGTGTGCACATAGTGATGTCGAGAAGACGTGGATGGATGGCGTGGCTCAGCTGGGATGCGTTGCATGTCACGTGTCTTAATTGTGCACGTGGGCTTATGTCATGTCAGACATCAATAAATAGGCAACTCCTGAGCAGGAACAGACCAACTCGGCTGATGTTTCTTTATTTATGCATGAAACAAGAATACATAGTAGGTGATCAAGCCGCTCAAAGGGATCACTCCTTTCGTTCAGGGGGAGTCGGGCTTGGGTGCGCACAGCCATTTGAAGTGACTGTGTGGCAGAGCCCTGGAGGTCAGGAAGATGACTGGTTGTGGCGGCTGAAAAGTCGCAGGCCCATCTATTCCGCAGCTGCTGGACCGTACAATAGTCGGTGATACTATGGAGGCGGTAGAGGTGACGGCCGTTGGAAAGCTAACAACACGTGACAAGGCTCCAAACGGAAGTGGGAACGGGTGCAGCAGGCTAGCGTGGACGCTTGAGCCAAACACGACCCATGCTTGCACGTACCGAATTTGACGACTAGGTAAACAACTGCAGCCTCTCACGCGCAACTAGAGCATTTCTTCCCTCTATTCTCTTACTCCCACTGCTCCGAACACCCAAAACAGAAACACCCACGTCCCTTGAGCTCACACTCGGCGCCAGTCAACTGCACCTTTGCACTGCAGCTGCCCCGCCTTGCCTACCCCGAGTCTCTCGAATCCCCCTCCTCCCCCGCCTATTTTCCTCAAACCTACGGGCACGCGAGCTTGCAATGACGGCAGACCTCGACATCGACTTCACCCGCCGGAACAAGAAGCCGCGCCCGTTGTCGGAGCATGAGAAGGAGAAGCTGGACGAGTTTGTTGATGCAATCCACTACTCGGCTCGGTGAGTTGCTGTTGGCGCGCCAAAGTCATTCGACGCGCCAAACAAATAATGCACACGCCGTTGCTGACGACACATATAGATATTCTGACGACCAATATGAGTACCGTCACGTGCAACTTCCCAAGCAGATGCTTAAGGTAATCCCCAAGGACTATTTTGACGGTGCTCGAGGCACACTGAAACTGCTCTGGGAGGAGGAGTGGAGAGCACTTGGTATCACACAGGTAGGATTGCATTTTACTGCCATTCGATGATTCGACGTACTGATGCGGTTTTTATAGAGTCTGGGTTGGGAGCATTATGAAGTGCACGAGCCTGAGCCACACATCCTTCTTTTCAAGTAAGATTTTCTGCTAAAAGGGATTCTGCTCTAGGAGCCTCTCTGACTTTCCACAGGCGGCCCATTAACTACCAGCCACCAACTCATTGATGACCACATCGACTGTCGAAAGCACTACTAGTCACCTCGATCTGATTTGGCCAATTGCGCACCTCCGTCCACGATACCATCCCTTCTCTGTCTATTTTGAGCGACACCACAAATGTTAGATTTAACGACGACATGATAAAAGTGGAAAGTGAGGCAGCCCTCGACACAGAGCTGTATGAGTCTCCTGACCATGGGTGTCTGGCTGATGAACCCTTGCGTGTGTGAACGCGGCCAACGCCCACGATTGTACATACGACCTTCATGAAGGCTTTTGAGGAGTTTTTAGGTACGAATTTTATATTGAAACAAAATCATTGCGCTTTGCCAAATTCCTCAGTTATCTCGGTGTCGCACAAAAAAGAGCATAGGAGTGACGTAGAGAATGTATATTTCTCCTGACTTCTTGGACCATGTCAACCGATTGATGTAAAATGGAGAGGGCTTAACCCTGGAGTGTGTAACTTGGTGGCTCAGATTCTTTCAGTTCGTCTGGCATCTCATCCCAGCAGAACAGCGACGTGCAAGTGTGTCTTCATCTGTGGCTGGCACGACTGAGCATGGTGGTATATTCAACACTACACCTATTTTTAATGACATCATCACACCAACCATGTGATACGAGGTATGAGCATTGGTATCAGGCCAGGTTCAAGAATTGTTATTGTGTTCATTGCTCTTACGAAGGAGCTCGTTTCTATGAAATTACGCCACAGAAGACGACAGATAATTATACACAAGAACAAGAACGTTAATAGTTTCAAAAAGCCTTGTAGGCTTCAGTATATCGTAACATTGCAGTAATGCTCTATTTGGAAAAGGTGTGTATCTCTGTTGCGCTGTTACGAACTCAAGGTGTTCGTCATCAATCTGTCAAGGTTCCACTCATCACAAACGAGCTCCTTCGTACTTTAATTGGCTGTCTCCACACTCAACCCTGCATCCTTTACGCATCAATGCCATCACGTCGATACTTTGGATGAATACGACTACCCGACTTTGTCTGTTTCAGATCCCTTGTAAATTTGATTAATCCCCTGCAGCGTTCGATCATCGAAGCCCTTTCGAAGCCTCGCATCTAAAAATGACGACAAATAGGGTTCTTCTCACGGATGTCACTGCCGATTTGTGACATTTCAGGACATGTCCGCGCGCGCACAAGGTTTTCAACTTAGCCATGACCATTTGTGGCATATAAACACCATCTACAAATCTCGAAACGTATCTCTAGCTTCCTCGCGGATGATGGCACCTGACGATCAGCTGTTTCTGCCATCTTCAAATCATTTGACGACTCTAGCGTACAGAACTCGACGCTCAACCCTCTCGCTGAGCGACAAAACGCTATTTGCTGATCGATTCAAGCATTCTGGATCATCTCGCTGAGATGGACGCGGTTTCCTTTTCCTTTCCCCTTTTCTGTCGAGGAATACTGTTATATAGCTAGGGTAGACGTTGCGCTACTCATCGTAACTTACTTGCTACCGCGGATCTCTGTTGCTTCACCCTATCACAGCACCTGTAGACAAGGGAAGCTATTTGAACGCCTGAACTTTTCCACCCTAAAGGTTGGCAAGGAAGATGAGGTTTGAGCCCCGTGGTGATCTGTGCCTTTACTTTTACATATTGGCGACTAACCGAACCGATTCTTGGACTGAGCATTGCACTATATCAGGGAAGACGCTGTTGTCTTTTTCTGACATATCGCCCTCAACAGTAGGCTAAATATATCATTTTTGCGAGCTGGCCTGAAGCATTGACTTGTCAAAATATGACAAAATCCCCTTATCAAAGAGGACCTTCGAGGGAGAAGGCGCAGAGCTTTTTGTTCTGTGATAGCCCATCTGCCGACAGCTCATTAGCTCATTTGGGATGAAGTCTTTGTTTGCAGGCCGACGGCTACGCAGCCAGTCATCAGGTAAGCCAGGAAGACCCTGAATGAGAAAGTTGCCTTGAAGGAGGTGGCACGAACTTGGCCAACGGACTACGCACATATGCTAGAGCAAATGGATATATGTTCAAGAATTAGACTGAGTAGAAATCTAGGGAAATCATTACAGGCCCAACATGATAGTACGAATCATGAGATAACTGCACTACCGAAGAGACCTATGACAAGTCATACAACAAGTCATATGAGTTTGGCCGGAGATTGGGCAAAGCAGACAGAGATAGCTATCCGAGGATGTTCTCTCGATCACTCAGCTGAATACCGACCAAGGCTCAGAGGAACAGTCGCTCATGACCAACAAAGGGCGCGCGAGTTTCAACATATGATGCTACAGTACGAAGCTGAGCGCATTACACCAATGAACTCGCCATCGTTGGTGACAATTGAGCCAGCCAAGGCACATATGGTGACGGATGCAAAATTGGCTTTGACATCAGATGGGGAGATGAGTGATGCACAACAACATGCACGATATGTACCAGTAAGAGCCATGAAAAGCAAATTCTGAGGTAATAGCTGCGTTCTAACTGTGAGCAGAAACTGAAGCAGCAAGTGCCCGCAACACCGAGAAGCAAATCAGTGAGCACACCGGATAGAGAGGGTTGTCCCGCCATTGATAGAATTCAACAAGACGAGATATCACCACAACCGTAAGCACCAAGAAATTTCATAGAGCAATAGGGATTAATACAGTCCCAGGCAGTTACCGCATAGATGTGTTGATTGTAAGCGAATCTATCCGAATCTCACAGCCGCACAACGAGTTCATCCAACTTGCACAATGTGGTCGTGCAGTTTCCTCCGCGGCATACAATACGCCGTGTATCCAGTCGAATCTAAAGGCAAGCTCAAAGCACTTTGTTGCTATTGTACTGATTCACTGGGCCATGGACAGGAAGGGAGGATCAAAAGCGCCGTATTGAGAGGACACATGAGACAGCACAGCGTCCGGAATTGCAATCAAGGCTTATACTTTTCGGGGCAAAGCTTTCGCCAACATCTCCAGGACGATCATAGGGCGGTGTATGACGGTACATTATTCGCGGCCTGGACGTTACTGTTGAAGGCATGTCGGAGGTATAAGCCGTCCGTTTTCCAACCAGTCGGCACACCGATACCTAATAAGCACTCTACAGTCAAATCTGAAAGTGCAAGTAGGAAAAAGTCAGCAAGAAAAACAGTTCATGCTGTGCCAACAAGCTTCATGGAACTGACAGAAGGTCCTGTGCGCAGTGAACCAAATAAATTACGGCGAAAGCGCTCGGGCGTGATGTTACCCGAGATTCAAAGGCAAGATGGCCGGCATTCCATGGACCGGTTTACGCGCATGTCGGACATGGCAAGCTCCAGGTCAACTTTTATTCCACCATTACCACAAGAGAAATGCCCAAGCCCGCTATCCTACGATTCGCGTTCGAGCACTGCTACTGCCTCTCTACCTTACAGTGCTCTTCATCCAAGCCTAGGATTCTACAGAAGAAGGATTGATGCTTCTGGGCGGAATCGAGTCTATTTGCATGATGACGATGAGGCATTTCCAGACGACATTGGGTCACTGTTTCGAAAAATACCTGGGGGGATATTTGGAGGATTAATTTTGCACAGTTCGCTGATCGCCGCGGTTTCAGCACGCATGACGAATTCGGTCGACATTTACCCGTTGCACGATTCGAGTTGGACCGCGATGCGAGCTTGAGACATAATTCCAAAGAGTTGTTTGTAAGCATTTGGTAAGGATTAGAGGGGGAGATAATACGGCCGCGTTAGGCCAGATAGGAATGTAATGTATTTTGGAATGGGTTCCGGTCTTGATTTAGTAGTAATGCCCTCGGACTAAATAGAAAAGAGTAAGATAGCATACTGGTGCAAAGCAAGTGTGATGCATTTCCAGGTCGGGCAAATGTCGGGCCGAGTAATTTAGCTGAGAAAGCCGTCATCGAGCAGACGTTAGCTGTCAATCACATGCAGATCTGCACGACTAGATTTCGTAAGAGGAATTGCGCATGTGTGGATTTGCAAAGGTCTAGTGGTAGGTACTAGGTATGTAGAGCAAGTGCAAGAGGGCGCAGACCAGTAACAACAGGGGGAGCAGCGTGCACAAGCGACAGAGTACGAGAGGGCCGTGTCGCAGATGGGTAGTTAGTTGTTGAGAGATTGCGCAGTCAACGGGAGGGATTGCGGTGAGCAGCCAACAGGCAAAAGGGCCAGGTGGATTCAGTGCGGGTGTTTATCAATTATGCCCAAAGTTGAGGTCGCGGAAGGGCTGGAAGGGGACTAGGGCCAGATGTTACGTACAAATCAACAGCGTTTCCTGGTTCCGAAGTCTTGGGAAGAAATCGGCGGGGCGAGAAATTACCGCGATCTACTGCTAGGCGCAAGAGCCCAGATGGAGGAAGCAGACAATGACATGATTGGCAACGTGGGGCGTGAGATTGGCGGAGATGGAGGTATGAGTGGGGAGGCCGGTTGTCGGAGGGCGAGGCAGATTTGCCTAAAGAGCGAGCGGTGAGGGTGCGGCAAGATGGGCAAGATGGGCAAGATGGAAGCGGAGCGGAGAGGGTGGTCAGGGTCCAAGGCGATTGTGGAGAGGGGTGCACGTGACTCTCCGCTGGTTCGATATCATACACAGTAGTATGTATGTAATGTAGCGTACTGTGTATACCATACCTATTGCTTGTAATCGTATATGACTATGTATGTACATACTGACTGTACTAGACTTCACTATGCTGACTGGATAAGAGTCTACTATAGTAGACTCTCCTGTGTAGGACGGTACCATCATCTACCTACAGCCAATGTGGCAAGGATGACCAACAAGACGGGCAGATTGGCAGCAGATAATGGTGCGTCGAGATGAGAAGACGTTGCGCCCTGGCCGTGGTGTCGTGCGTCTGGCGAAGCTGAAAGCGGAAATCCAGTACCTAACAGCAATTCGATGCTTGGTTGGAGGGCCAGCGACACGTTCGCTACCATGGCAGGCGAGAGATAGCTGGCGGGCAGTGGCATAATGGTTTTACGCGCAACAAAGGCGCAGTGGGGGACGGCGGCCTCCCATTGGCTCCGCGCCGCGTCCTTATCACTTGGGCTGCGCATGGCCTGTTGTGCCTACCGACGGGCACTAGCCGCGCTACGCCGCTTCGGGTCGTCGCAGGTTCCCATCACGTAACCGCCGCTCGGACGCCAGACGCAGGCACATGTTCGCAGTTGCACGCCATGCCATTCATCCATCTCTCAAAAGACTGGCCCCAACGCCGCTCGACTCTGCTTTCTGCTCGACCTACCTATATTCTATTCTCTCTCCGTGATGATTGTGCCTCCTCCTGGCCCTGCCCACTTGGTCTAGCTCTAGCTCTAGCTCTCGACGCCCCCAACCAACCTTATCTTGTCTCGTCTCAACTTGCTTGCTTGGCTGGCCGTCCGCGCTCCTGCTCGACCATCAGCCTGCAACCCTCCGCTGCACCTTCCGCTGCATTTCAATGACGGCAACAACCATCAACCACCTCATCCTCCTCACTGCCGTAACAGGCAATCTCGGGCCCTGAAGTGGCAAACTTGCCCCCCACCTTCACCACCACCACCACCATCACACCGTTGCTCTCTTTTCTCCATTCTCCATTCTTGCTCCATCCCATCCACACATTCATCCCTCCCTCTCTCCACGCCTTGACCCAACCGGGACTCCACGCTGCTAGGATCAATCTGCCGGGACCACTCAAACTTACTTTTCCTACCTTACACAATACTTTCCTGTGGATCCCCTATCCGAGTACCCACGCGATAAGCCCTGGGCAACTTCCGCTTCTGGGGCTCCCCATCTCCTGCAACCCCGTGTGACTGGTGCAGCATAGCATATCTCCCTCCCTGCCATTGCCATCGGCATCTGCTTCCCGGAGTCTAGCCAACGGCCCGTCGTCTATCAGCAGCTTCGACCCGCCCCGCCTGGCTGCAACTAGCCCCAGACTCAATCCTCTTACGATACGCCCATCCCCCTTATCTCTCCAGTTCACCGCACAGTGCCGGCTCCCGATATGACGACCGCCGTAGCTATACAGCCTGCCATGCCACGCCCCATGCCAGTGCCCATTGCTGCTGCTCGCCCTCGCAAGCAACAGAAGCCTTCTCCAGGCAAAGAGAACCTCGTCACTGGCAAGCCTACCTCAACCAACGGTCCCGTCTCCAACATTCGCTCACGAAGAGAGCGACCCTGCGACGCCTGCAGGAGGAGAAAGAGCCGCTGCGTAATCCACGAAGGTGCTGCCCTGTGCGTCTTGTGCGAGTTCCATAAGCAAGAGTGCACTTTTGTCCAGAGTCCATTGCCCCGTAAACGAAAGGTCGTCGACCCTGACAAGAAGGACTCGCCCAATACTTCCAAGAAGAGGTAGGTTCATCCTTGTTCTTTTCTTTTCTCTTTTACGTTGTCATCATACGACCTTGTGGTCAAAGATGTTTCGCTTCGGCTATAATCAAGTGTGGATACCTACCATCCCGCTTATATATTACATGTACCGTCACGTGCACACGTGTAAACATTCTCTTTCCTGTCGACGTTTCTAAGTTGACGTGTCTGTCGTCTCTCACTCATCAGGAAACAATCTGTTGTACTCCCCTTGGAAGGAAACACAATCCCTTTGGACCGAAAGGCTGACAATGCGATCAGATCAGTCGACGCAGATCCTCCACCACTAGCTCTGTCTACGCCCACCATCACTGCTACTGCGCCAAGCCCGCCCCCTCCTCAACCTCTCTTGGCCAATATCCATTTGCCCCATCTTGGAGACACTCTGGGTTTACAGCGACGTCAACATAGCAGGTACATTGGCCTGAGCTCTCCCTTTGACTCTCTTTTGATCGGTCTGTCTCAATTTGATACCCGCAACGAGTCGACTTTTGACCTGGGAACCCTTCGGCGAGTGAACGACCATGAATGTTTCATTATGCTGCCTGACGAGACTACACAAGATTATGCTGGCGAGGCAGAAGCTTTGCGCCAGGTCGAGCAGCTCGTCCATCCCCATGGCCCAGCATTACTCGACTTGTATTTTCAGGTAGTTCATCCAAATTTCCCAATCATTCAAAAACATCTTTTCGTTGAGCGGTATCGGAGTGGCGATCGTAGCTTTGCCCCAGCCCTCTTAGCTGGCATGTACATTTTAGCATTGAACTGGTGGTCATTCAACCCCAATTTGGAAAAATATACCAAGCCTGACGCTGCGAGGTTAGAGGCCCTCGCAATGAAGTCACTGTCAGTCGCTATGGAAAGACCTAAGCTATCAACAATCCAGGCTGGATTGCTGTTGCTACAACGGCCAGAGGCCGATTCGTGGAGTTTGACAACCCAGCTGGTCGCCATTGGCCAGGAACTTGGGCTGCATCTAGATTGCTCTTCGTGGTCAGTTCCACTTTGGGAGCGCGGCTTGCGAAAGCGGATAGCTTGGGCTTTGTATATGCAAGACAAATGGAGCTCGCTCATCCATGGAAGGCCATCGCACATTTTCAACGCCAATTGGGCCGTAAAGCCGATTTCAGAGGAGGATTTCAACGAAGAGGGCGACGGATACGAAACTCGCCAAGAAGAGACTGAAGATGAACAGAAGGAGAACTATCGTGGGCGCATCTTGTTTGCGCAAATGATCAGTCTCACCCAGATCATGGCGGAAGTCATGGATACATTCTATACGCAGACAGCCATCCACGATTTTGCGAATGCTGGACGCAAGTCAACCGAGCTTATCCTGGCACGTGCAAAGCCCGTTCAGATCAAGCTTCGTCAATGGCATGAGAAATTGCCTGCCGAGGTAAAGATGCATGCGCCATTGAACAAGAATAAGCTTACTTCGACTGGCTACCTTCATTTGGCATATTTTGCCACTGAGATCACCCTCCACCGTCGCATTGTCCAATCTCTCGATTCCACGGACCCGGATTCTTATGGCCTATTCATGTGTCGCAACGCGGCCAAGACTCGCCTCATCTCTGCCATGGACTTTGTCAATCGTCTCAAGCCTGAGCACCTCCAAGCATTCTGGTATTTTGCGTCCAAGGTCAACTTCACGCTTATTGGAACGTTTGGGTCGCTTCTCTGGGCCACTGCTCCGGCGAAAGAGGAAGCCGAGTTTTACAAACTTAGGCTTCGCGAGTATCGCTGGACTTTGTCTGTATCTTCCAAGCGAGCCGATTTTCTCGATTATGCCGTGCAAATGCTTGACGCAAGTCGTGCTATGCTGAGTAACCTGGCAGAAAAGCCCAGTTTGGCGGAGCAAATCAGTAATGCTGGAGTGCCACCTGCGGCACCACAACGAACATATAAGCCAACTATGGCACCACCACAACCTCCTAGCAGATACAGTCCAGATGACGTCGACATGGAGGACGAGGAAGATTTGAGGAGAACCATGTCTGGTGACAGTTTCCAAGGTTTCAATGATGGGTCTCAATATGGCAGTCAACCAAGTAGTAGACCACAAACTGCTGGTAACTCCCCACGATCTGCGTGAGATTGGCTAAAGTTTTTTTTTTCTTTTGTTTTTGCGACGAATTGTTTTCTGTCCAGCATATTTTAGCGCGGGCGGATGCTTTTGAGATGACTTCTAGCCTTTTTGTTTGATTGAGCGTGGATTTCGATATACCACTAGTATCTGGGCAGCTGGCGTTATATACGTGGGATGATGGAGTCACTGTGTTATGATGTGACGCAGTTGCGCAACGATGGCGCGATATCACGACAGGGCGACTGGGAACCCATCATGTCTTGACCAATTGGTGACGTCTGGTGTTTGGGTTACGATCTGATGAATATGATATCTTAGACCATTTATGGATATAGGCTCAGCCGCCACCAGAATAGACTTTTTTCACATGATACATGAATCATAAATTCAATATTAATATATGTGCGAGTGTTGGTCTCTGCGAATAGTCTCATAGCCCAACAGCCTGCAATGCATCTTCTCCGTCCGCGACATCGAAAGTCCATACATTTGACAGTGTTGGCTTCCCACCATTAATCACACCCCCGGTGATTCTGTTGCCCCTATCTTGGAATCCCAACCTCTTTAGCAACTTCCTAGCTTCTTCATTGAGTGGATTGGTGATGGAAGCAAATTGCGTCACGCCTCTGTTTTCTCTGTAGTATTGCATCAAAGCCAAAACAGCCTCGGTTGCGTAACCTTTTCCATGAAACTCGGCCAACATATTGAATCCCACATCTGGAATTCTGGGGCCTTTGATATCGGCGTGGCGGTCAAGTTGCATGCTGACTGTGCCAATGGGGACTAATGTCTTTTCTGAAAATGGGACTTGATCATGTTCAAGGCCATCTTCTTTGCTTGATGAATCATCGCCATCATGGATACTAGTACCGGTTGTCTGTGGTTTCAATGATATCAAGTATCGTCCCCATCCGGTTTGAACCACTCTCTCGGCACCAGCTACCAGGAATTGTCGCGCGGTATCTAGGTCTGGGACAAGCGCTTGGCCGCCGGGATTGTATTTGGCCGATGTAGGACTGTTCCGGAGTGCGTGTATGTGAGTGCAATGCAATGGGGATGCAGGATTTAGGTGAGAGATGTAAAGGCGGGGTGTGGTGATGTGAAAGTTCAGGTCGATGGCGGGGGTTTCCATGATGGCGCGTTTTCCCCTCTCTTCTGATGTAGCTGGCACTGCAAGGGCAGGTGGTTTCATGTGGTATATATTCTCAGGAACAATGGATTCTCAATAATGAAGTGGTCGTGAATGAGTCACTTGAATTCTGCAATGGGATCACTAGGTCAGCGCTAGGAAGAAAAAGGAAGTTGTGTAGCACAAGTCAGGTCGAGAAGCGTTGTGGCTTAATAGCGACGGACATCATGAATAGTAGCATGATCATACTCGAATGTGTCTTTAAATAGTATGTGAAAAGGGAGCTCAGCTAGCAGGTCGGGAAGAAGAGGCATATAAAGATGTAGACGCATTCCTTTGTTTCGCCTTTTCAGATTCCATAATATTTTAGTTAGTTATACATTTTACCTTCATCTTTTTTTTTTCATATCAACAAATTTAACTTAGTGCTTAGTTGTTTGTGTAGATCCGTTTACGTTCATGTGTGAGAAGTAAATCTATACTGCATATGGAAGAGAATCAAAACTACAAACATATATCCCATATATGTATTTACAAAGGTTCGGATAAATATCATACTCTGGGAATGGTTTACAGATGCGCTAGTCATCAAATGTAGCACTGCGGCACTGTCTCTCCAAAAGATTCAAGGCTGTTGACGTAGTGGAGACAGAATCCAATAAGTCCACGTGACTTGTCTGATCTCCTTAGGCATGACCTTGGCCTTTGCTCATCATATCCTAGAAAGCCCACTTTACTCCACTTTGGGTCTGATCAACATCTGGCCTTGGGCGATTTCTAAGCGATCTGCGACAAGAGACGCGTATTAGTATTGCGAAAAGTTCCTGCGCCCAGATTTCTCGGTATCAACAAGTATACGCTCCATAGCGAGAAGCACGGCGGCAGAGGGACGATCAACGGGGACGACATCGAAATTAGCCGAGTATCACCGTCATTGACATAAGCACTCCATTTATTGATTCATGTTGTTGAGGACTGGATAGGTAATTGGTTCGAGATATGATATTACGGTTTCGTTCTCCGCGTTCCAACATAGACTGCATGAAGCTGTGTCCAGCACCATACAACCGTAGCATCTCTTAAGTCCGCAGCCAAATTAGGTGACTTACGGTAAAGTTATTGACAGAGAGAAATTAAGTCTCCAACATGTTCCATCTGACGCTCACACAATGACAAAGAAATCTTGAAATATCGACAGAAAAAAAGTATAATAGGCCATGCAGATGCAAGTAAAAAGGACTTGTCGAATCATTAAAGCCATGATGGCGAATCTTGCTCAGAGTAAGACTTTTTTGAGTCGCTGCTCAATAGTACAAGGGTATACGCCTGATGCGTCTTATATGCAATGCTCTAAAACCTAAGTTGTGCTTCGCGAGAGTGGAGCTGGAAACGCTTGTCAATGACAACATCACCTGCGATTGCGCCTGCGGCACGTGCAGCAGGGCTACCATTCCAATCAGGAACAACATAATCCTTGACAAGACGCCTGGCAACATTGCCATTGACACCATTGCTAAGCAGGAGATTGGCGCTTCCACCAGTGTTGCCAGTGAACTGGTTCTTGCGGGCAGTCTCAAGAAGCTTAGCCTTGAGTGCGCCTGGGTTTTGGCCGAGACCTGCAACATCTTGGGCAATGAGATAGGCCATCACACCGGTAGTGTGAGGGCAGGCCATCGAGGTTCCGGAGAGAAAGTTGATGATCGTATCGCCGGTAGCCCAGGCACTCAAGATTTGTTCGCCAGGAGCATAGATGTCGACGCACTTTCCAATGTTTGAGAAAGTGGAAACTTGATTCTTGATGTTGACAGAGCCAACAGTGACGACATTGGAATTTGCGCCTCCAAGATGAGCTGGGGTTGAGCCACAAGCATCCGCACCATCGTTTCCGGCAGCAACAGAAACGTGAATGCCAGCCTCAACAGCACCAGCGATAACCTCATCGACAGCATTGGCGGTTCCCTGCAGACCCCAGGACATGCTCATAATGGAGCCCTTGAAGCCCGGCTGCGTCTTGCGTTTTTCGTGATTGGCAACAACCCAGTCCATGCCTTGGATAGTATCAGAGGATGATCCAGAACCGTCATCACCAAGGACCTTGACGGCGATGATGTTGGCGCCCTGGGCTACTCCAAACTTGGCGCCTCCAGCCGTACCAGCAACGTGAGTGCCGTGACCATCGCCATCAACAGCAGATCCAGTAGCAGTAAAGCCTTGGGTAGCACGTCCAGTGAAAACAGCATGAGAAGTTCGCACACCTGTGTCAATGACGTAGATGTCAACTCCTGCGCCGAGAGATTCATCGTCGAAAGAATAGGTAAAGTCCTGGCCTTGAGGGCTTCCAGTAGCACCAGCTTGTGATGAGATGCGTTGCAGCCCCCAAGGAGCACCAGTTTTCTGGGCATAAGACTTGATGGTGGCCTTTTCCTCAACAACATTGACTTCGGTCATACCCTTGAGGACATCAGCGTGAGCATCACAGATGTTCATGACGAGGATCCTGGTGCCGTTCTGACTTATGGACTGATATTTGATCGTATCCAAGCCATCAGCCGTCTTGCTCTGCAGTTGGAGTTTCTCGAGGAGACCGTCAAATTCGGCAGGGATCGTTTCATTTCTCATAAAGGTGACGATGTATTCCTTTGTCTCAGTGGAGTGGTTACCAGGAAGGGCATTTTTGCTGATGAATCCCTGGAATTGAGGCGCAGCAAGAGCAGTGTTGGCTGAGACGGCCAACAAGCTTGCAGCGACGGCGAAGAAATTTTTCATTTTGAGTTACAAAAACGGATCCAGATCCACAATAGAAGGTTGATTCTTTCAAAGATGATCGGAAGGAGAGTGTTGCAAGATGATCACTTGGGGATATAGAGAGAGAGAGAATGAATATACAAGCACTATCAAGTTGTAAGCCGTTTGCCAGAACAAGCACCAACGAAGCCGTGAGGCACTGAGATCAGTGGGAAACGGATGAAGCGTTATAAGAGATGGGGGCGGAATAGACATGGTAGTTAAGACGAGCCATTATAGCAAGACGCGTACAAGAGCAAAGTCGAGACCGATGCATGAACAAGCCACAGGTGGTTTGGCTGGGCAGATGTGGGGTTACGACTTACATTCACGGGCAAACAGCGAAGGTGCGGCGCAGTCCTGTGTCAGGCAGGGCTGGTATGAGGAGTTGCGTGTGAGAGCCAAGACGTGCCAGCACGGGGAAAGGGTTCAAGGGGCGGCCTTGTGGCGGCGGCGAGGAAGAAGTGAAAGGGTGAAGGTGCAAGTTGACAGAAAGTGAATGAAGGCAGCGACAGGCACTCTAAATGAATGAAAGTGGTGGAGAGGGAGACAGAGAGCGTGGGGAAGGAAAGAAGAAAAGGTGTTTGAAAGGTGTCGGAGGAAGGAAGAACCAAGACCCAAGGATGGGAGGCAGAGTAGAGTGCAGCGCGGCCATGGCTGATGTACTCTGGCGGAGCAGGTGTCGAGGCCATAGAGACGGCAAGCTTAGCAGAGAAGCGTGTGCATGTGAAACGGCTTGGCGACAGGCAGTTTGCCGCGATCCACAGTGGCGCCCGGCGATGACGGCCAGTGTCCGCGAGCCAAGGCTGATGGCCTGCTTCAGTTGGCTGTTTGGAGTGCATTGCCTGCGTGTCATTGGGGCGCGTTGGGAGATTTGTTTTGTATCCACCTGCGCAGATCCAGTGGGACTGTACGTACCAAGTATAGGTATACACAATACCTACACAATAGGTACTGCGTACTAGGGACAAGCACTGCCGTAGAGAGTGCCGCGCAGGTGCTGGCCACATTCACACAGGGTGTTTAGGTAATCCCCACAAAGCATGGCCAGTGAGTAGTGAATATGGATATGTATAGCTAGAGAGTGTGGTGGTGATTGGCTACCGACCCAATTAGCCATCACGTGACAGGCCACCCTGAAACACACGCATGAACCCGCAGGCTTGTCAACGACACCCGCAACATTCAGGGGCCGCCTTGCGCCTCCCACCCCGGCCCAGATTCATGCACCGCGAGAAACAAGCTCTGCTGTAGCCACAGAGCACCCGCTGTGCCTCACCAACCTGCGACTCGCGGACGCCGTGGACGCCTTTGGCCGTGTCTGTCCTTGATTGGCTCTCGGGCGCTGCTGGCTGCCACAAACATCCTCTCCGCCGTGTCAGTGTCACTCTCCAACCGCGCGTTTCACCCGCCGCTGACGAGACTCGTCGGTTCGACTTGATTGCTCTCGCCGTCGTGAAATTGCTTCCTGTCTTCCCACGTTCCACCGCATCCGCCCACTGCCAAAATAAGCTCCCAACCAATCTCGCCTGGAATAGCCCCCAGGTGCTTACCGTTCGTTTCACTGCCCACCGCAAACTAAACACACTCAGCCACTCATGCTGCCCATTGTGGCCAACACGGCATTGACAACTGTCATCGCTCACTGCTACCATGTATGTACAATTTCCCCTCTGTTTCCTTCCATGCCTCGCTCTACTGGCTGGCATAAAGGAGAATTCTTGCTTAGCAGATCCTTCCTGTTTGGAACCTCCTGCCGATACTCCAATTCTGGCTGTGGCTGATTTTGCTCATCTACTCGAGGCGAGAACCCTCAAATCATCCATCATTCATGCCATGCAATCCCCTGTTTGCCGGAACCACACATAGTACCTACCTCGTATTAGTAGCCTTGAATCATGACCCAAATTGCTTGTAACAACGGTGCACTAGCGATATATTAATCTCGCCGGTAAATCTTACAACAAATGTACAGCACGCATCATGCCACCCTCCCTCCCTACATATTCTACCCAAGTTGTGCATGTTCAAAAGCGGCATACAGGTAACCCCTTCCCCAGGATTATGCATGTCATCGTGGCAGCTGAAAACCAAGTTTCAATCAACAATCCCCCGATTTGGCCAAAGCTTTACATGACCCATCTGCACAATTCCATCTCTACTTACACATCCTCGTCACTGTCCTCCCCGAGCAGCTCTCCCTCATCAGGATCCACAACCGCATAATCACCCCTTCCCCTTGCAAATGAACTTCTGCTTGTGTAGGTCCGCCCACCATAGCCACCCCCCATCCTACCAGCCACCATCCTATACAGACTGCCTACCAGCAATGGAATCGCCGCCACCACCGCCACGAGTCCAGACACGGCGGCAATGGGCCATTGCACCCATGGGCTCTCACTGTCAAACCTTCCCCCATTTTCTCCCAACCTGATGCGTCCAAACTTGCCATCCCAATTGCGCCACACATAGTACCCAATCCCACCTGCTGCTGCAAATGGTATTACCACAGCCATGAATATGCCAAAGCCCGAAATGCCGTGCTTCTTCTCAAACTCTTCCTCAAATCCAGGACAGGCATGTACCTCGCCCATGTGATCAAATTCCTGTCCACCCTCACAGGTCGACAATGGAATCCGACGGTATGCAGAGTTGTCCCACCATTCCTTCGCGCCTTTTTCGCAAACCGCTTTGGGGTCCTCTAGCGTCAGCCCAGGAATCAACTTGCATTCACCGCCAGGTTGACGCTCGTAATTGTAGGCACTATGTGCTGTTAGTTTGTGACATCAACATTAGCTGGCTGATACAAAGACTAGACATACCACTCAAAATCCCGACGAGTACATGAACAATTCTTAACAATGTCGTGCATGTGATCGATGCGCTGTGCATTTTTGCACTTGGCATCACGCTTCTTGCGATGGTATTGCGCTTCATGCCCGAACAGACACTCGGGATGCTCAGGCTGCAGGGGATGTTGTGGAGACCAAAGGTCATAATCACCGCTTGATGGGTCCTGCTCGTTGAGTTTGCACTGTTTCGAAAAAACATCGAGGCCTGAGAAGTCAATATTCACAGTCACTAGCTCCTTCCCGTCTTTGCCCCAGATGAGGAAGTTGAGCGATGTATCGCTCGGCACTGTCGTGATTTTCTCAACACGAATCCTCTTTTCGGTAAACTTGTACATGTCCCACTTCTCGCCACTGTCAAGCGAGTAGAAAATATGATCTGTATCTTCGTTACGGCGGACAATGGCAATCACTGAACCTTGGTCGCCAAACTCCCAAGCGTAGGTACCCTTCTTAACTTCTTTCCAGGTAAGACCAGCATCGGTGGTCATATACGTGTTTGCGTCGTTGAATGTGCCTAATTCTGATCCCACATTACCAACACCAAGCATGAGGCCGACCGCTGTGGGTGAAGAATACATTTCACGAGGGTCCGCCCGCTCAGTATAGCCATGAATATGTAAGCCGCATTTGTTCTTGTCCGAAACGTCACATTGGTATTGTTTGCCATCGGAGTCCTTCTGGGGAGCTTGAAGCGGTTCCCAATCTGCACCATCGTTATGTGTTATGCGAGTTTGCTTCTTCTTCTTCGCGCCATTGTTGACTTCGTCAACATTGATGACCACATTGGCCAGGGCAACACCCTCAAGACCCTGCATCTTTTCAAAATCAACATAGCCCTGAGTGTTCCTGTTCACCGCATTGAGACTGAGAACATAGAAAGTACCATTACTGTTGCTCTTGATGATCGACCCATATTCCTGATCTTGTCGTGGATTGACTGTAACGTGCAGGAAAACAGCATGGGTGGAACTGTCCAAGACTGTATAGGCAGTTTGGTGGATGTCGAAGAACTTCGGAGGAAATTTGGCTTCGGCAAAAGTTTTGGCGTCAACACTGGCATCCAAGTGTAGCGTCTTTCCGTCGTCACCCTTTGTTGCAACAACAATGAACTCCGACATGGTCGCAAACTCCACGACAGATTTAAACAAAACGTCTTGCTTTTTGAACCAGTCATCGCTCGATATGAGTTGCAGTGGTGCTCCCATCTCTTCTTTTGTATGTTGCTCACAAAAGACCTGTTCTTCTTTCACATTGCGACCAGCTTCACGCCAAACGAAAGCGCACTTCTTGACGTATTGCACCAAAGGCTCCCAACTTCCCTCCTGCCCATTCTTCTGCGACACATACGCGGCCGTGTGGCAGTCCTTACTGCCGACCTTCTCACAGTCTTTGCCTCCAAGCCAAATAAGCCAACCCTTTTGCTTTGGGTGGAATTGCAAGATTTGAAGCATTTCTTGGTTTGGCATCACCGGAGCCTGGTATGAGTGAATACTGCGGTGGAGCCCCCGATCCTCTGAGTAATACACCTTCTTCGATGCAGTAAGGAAGTAGACGTAGTTGTTGTCATACTGATGAGGGTATATGCGAACGATCTCATCATCGACCGCCTGTTTCCAATGCTTTCCATGATCATGCGTAATCCAGGCAACACGCTCATCTGTTAACATAACAACCGTTTCGTCTTTGTCTTTCTCGCTCTTTTGATCATCATCGTCCTGAGGGTTACGTTCGAGATAGTACTGTTCCACGAATTCGCCACCCTTAAACTTTGTCACTTCACTTGTGATCTTGTCGTTCTTCGGTGGTGGCTTTTCAGCTTCGTCGCATTGTCGCTCGATTTCTTCATCTCTCTTCGAGCCACCCTTGCACTGGTTACCAGGAATCTTTCTCCATCCTGAACTACCTTTGTACGTCTTCGCACCATCTTCACAGGCACCCTTGGGAAGCTTGAGCGCATTTGATGGGACACACTTTTTGTCTTTGCCTGACCCCTCCGGCTTGAAGTTGAAATCGCACTCAAAGTCCCTGACATCGTCGCATTCGCAGGGCTCGAACGTTGGCACAGGGTCTTTAAACAACTCACCAACAAAACAATCAGCATCCCACTTGCGTCGGCGGAACAATTGTTTGTGGCCCATGACGCAGCTTGGATTATCGTCGCCATCAACACGCACGGACCATTTAGAGTCGAAGTCCTTGTCCTCGCATGTTCGCGCATGCAGCTCTGTGAAGTCAATATGGATGATGACATGTTCGCGGCCGCCTCCGTCTTTCTTTTTGGATGCATAGAGCATGAATTTCAAACTTGTCGAATCCGGTAACGTAGTAAGCTCGCGGGCGCGAATCTTGTAGTCCAGTTTGATTTCTTTCCATGTGTCTTTACGTCCATGTTTGAGTGAGTACATGATCTTATCGGTGTCACCTTCATCGAAGACTGCGACCAGCACAGAGCCTTGGTCACCGAATTCGTACTTGTGTGCTTCTTCAAGTGCCAGCTCCCAATTGAGGCCAGCGTCGTCCGAGACATAAAGATCTCCGTCAGTGTATTTACCCAAGTACTCTCCGGTATTTCCTACACCCATGACAATGCCAGGGGCTGGACTGGAAAAGACTCGCCCGCTGTTGTGTAAATTAGTCACCGAATGTAAGTGCAGCTCTTTGTCAGTGCCTTTAACCTCGAGTTTTTCAAAGGTCCTTCCATCGTCGAAACTGATGCGCGACTTCAGCTTTTTTCCTTGTCCACTTTTCTGGACATCTTTCCAGTTGTCTACAAGATTGACGAGGACCACGCCCTGAATGTTTGCTATTTTCTCAAAATCCACGAAGCCGTCCGGGTTCCGGTTGGTGTATTCGACATTCTTGGTGAAATATGTTCCATTCGAATTACTCGTGAAGAGTGAGCCCATGGTGACATACTTCGAAGTCATGACATCGACCTGTATACTGTAATTCGTCGACTCGAGTATGGTGTATGCATCTTCTTCAATTTTACCACCGCCGAATTCAGCGTGGTGCCATGTTTCAGTATCCTGTGTGACATAAAGGGACAATTCAGAGGAATGATCGGACTTGGCTGCGGCGACGATGTAGCCTTTGACAACAGCTATGTTGGCCATGCCTTGCACAGTACGGCCTGAGGACATGACGGGCTCTTCAGCATCCTTAAAGTAGCTACACAAATTAGCGTTTTGTTCTGGAGCACACTCAAATGATTGGCAACAACTCACTTGTCGCTTATGAGAAGCCTAAAGTCTTTAGACCTGTCAGAGTATTTCCCTCGTGTAATACACAGTATCCTGTCATCATGCTCGTCCTTGTCTTGCAACATTCGCTCGGAACCCTTTGCCCACTGGCACATGCGCCGGTCTTCAATAAGAACTTTGGGGTCGGATTTGAAACCATCCAGAGTGTAGTATGTCCTCCCAAGGCAAGGCTTCATCATGCAATCCTCAATTTCGTTTATCATGATCTTTTTGTTGTCCTTGGCGTGCCAGCTGACTGGCCCGCCTGGTGAAGGAGGCCACTCTGTTTTGAAGTCGCGCCATGTGTCGCCTTGATCGTATGTGATGTAATGCTTCGACTCGCCCAAGATCAAGGCCACCTGGTTATCAAAAGGATTTCTAAGAATGCCCAGCCCACGAATGTCTTTGAGCTCCTTCCATTCCTTGCCAGCGTCATGGGATCGCCATATCTTGCCTGTTTGAAGCTCCTGGACGAGGGCGATGGTAGAGTCGTCAAAATATAAAAGGTTCACGAGCTCGTTGCTGAACGGCGTCGTCTCGACGATCGGTGCGTCTTTGGCGGAAGCGGATGATGCTAGTGCCAAGAAGGCGGGCAGCAGGAGGCCCTTAAGGTATTTCATCATGCATAGATGCGGAGGAGGAAACGGCGTGGTGGAAAAAAACAGATAGGCACAGGCGTAGGACTAACGAACAGCTGGCGGGATGACGGCGACAGCCTCGCCGTGAAGTAGCTGATGAAGGCTGACGGTGCTTGGCGCGCTCTCTGGACCGCTGAAACAATAGATGCGCCGCACGAAAGAGGCTATGCCGAAGGTATCACCGCGCGCAGGAGCAAAAGAAATGGATTTAGAAATAACCCGCTGAAGGAGAGGAATGCGCTATGAACAAGGTGCTATGTGTAGGAAAGAAGGCTAGGGTACTGGACAGATGCGTCTCGTCTGCAGCGCTGGTGACGAATCATATACGGGTCGTCGCACCTGAGTGGCTCCTGCCTGTCCGTCTGCGGTGTGCCTGCCCGCAACCTCCGCACCCAACATCCTGGTCGCTCCTTTCTCAGAGACAGACATGGGCATAATGAAGTGCACGTGACCACACACTCCATCCCTTTGCACAGTACCTTGCATTGCCGTATGATTTGAATCAAAACCAGCCAGAACTTCGAAATACACACACGCGAACAGATGGAAGGCATGAATTTCTTGTCTCGCTCAATCCTACATTGTACATGTCTTTCATTCTTATAACAACGGCCATGTCTCTCAAACCATTTTTTCACTGTCAAGCACCCCAATAATATTATTTCCCTGCCATGACTGCCATATACGAAACCTGCAATGGATCGATGGATGTCATGTGTGGTGTCTTGCTCTTCAACACAGCTACTGAAAGTTCAAGAGATGCAGGCACTTCGTGCAGCGTCCATATGTACGGAATGCTATAGGGTCTTAGTGTACTTCAAAATATGCTCCCTTCGTGGTATTTTTGTGTGGAACAGGTAACTTTGTGGTAGATTTCTGTATGGATTTGTCATTTATACAAGGGCTTGTGAAGCAACGACAAGATATTATGTGCTACATGCATGGTATCCAATGGAAGCTTGCTACATTATATAGTCTTCAATGTCATGGCTCAACTTCAAGACAATTGAAGCAACAAAAAGACAAGGACCTGATAATCAGGTCGTCAAGCACATATGCCAAATGTACATTCTCAAAGGCATCAAATATATTTCCATACACTCGTAGTTATTTGGGACGCGAAACTAACTAATTCAATTCAATTCGATCTCATCATCCGATATACATAAAATACAGGACAAACACTATCTCTCATATTCTTTAATGCGCTTTTTTAATACGTGCGCTTGAATGGTGGTACTGCCTTGCACTCATTCTCATCTAATGTGGTGCCAACTACTGCCCGGTATCCCAGATCGACCTTGCCGTGTGGCTTCTTCTGCCAAGATAGAGTATGCTTCATCCACTGCTCGTCGTCGCGTTCAGGGAAATCCTCACGGGCGTGTGCACCTCTCGATTCCTTACGATTAGCAGCTGATTCAGCAGTCTGAACAGCGCAAGTAAGCAAATTCCTCAGCTCAAGAGTTTCGACGAGGTCAGAATTCCAGATCATGCTGCGATCTTTGATGCCAACATCGGCAAAGGTGGCGTCAACTTCGTGGATCTTCTTAACACCCTCATCGAGGGACTCCTGGGTTCGGAAGACGGCCACATCGGTCTGCATGGTCTTCTGCATCTGAAGTCGGATCTCGGCTGTTGATTTGGATCCATCGGATGTGCGGATCTTGTCAATCACAGCGATAGAATCAGCACCGGCGTCAGCAGAGACAGGATCAGCCGTTTGACCAGGACTAAAGTTGTCACGAATGGTGTGAGACACAGCGCGGCCAAAGACGATAAGGTCCAGAAGGGAGTTGGCACCAAGGCGGTTGGCTCCATGGACAGAAACGGATGCGGCTTCACCGCAGGCAAACAAGCCAGGGACAACTTGGTCATTGCCATTTGCATCCTGTGTGATAACCTCACCAGTGTACTTCGTTGGGATGCCGCCCATATTGTAATGGACCGTAGGCAAGACAGGAATGGGTTGCTTAGTGACATCGACACCAGCGAAAATGGCTGCTGTCTCGGAAATTCCGGGAAGACGTTCATGGAGGATTTCAGGTGGAAGATGGCTAAGCTGAAGGTAGATGTGGTCTTTGTCGGGTCCAACGCCACGGCCTTCACGGATCTCAAGCGTCATGGATCGAGAAACGACGTCTCGAGAAGCAAGGTCCTTTGCAGTAGGTGCATATCGTTCCATGAATCGCTCACCTTCCGAGTTGAGGAGATAACCACCCTCGCCACGCGAACCTTCAGTGATCAAGCAACCAGCACCGTAAATACCAGTGGGATGAAACTGGACAAACTCCAAGTCTTGGTTAGGAAGACCAGCGCGAGCTACCATGGCCATACCGTCGCCCGTGCAAGTGTGGGCAGATGTGCAGCTAAAGTAAGCACGTCCATAACCACCAGTTGCCAAAACAGTGTTCTTTGCAATGAATCTGTGGATCGTTCCATCCTCTTGGTTATAGGCGACAACACCCTTGCAGACACCATCTTCCATGATCAAGTCGGTGGCGAAGAATTCGATGAAGTATTTGGTGTTGTGTCGCAAAGACTGTCCGTAAAGAGTGTGAAGAAGAGCGTGGCCCGTTCGATCAGCAGCAGCGCAGCATCGATATGCCTGTCCACCTTTGCCATATTTCTGAGACTGACCACCAAAAGCACGCTGGTAGCTAAAACCTGTTAGTACATGATGTCAACAGAGGAGATTCGATGGCGTACATCTTGCCGTCATCTGTTCTTGAGAAAGGGCAGCCGTAATTTTCGAGCTCGATGACGGATTGCGGCGCTTCCCTTGTCATATAATGAATAGCATCCTGATCACCTAGCCAATCCGAGCCCTTGACAGTGTCGTACATATGCCACCGCCAATCGTCCTCGTGCATGCTACAAATTCCAGTTAGCCTTTTCGTGATAGCATGGTATATTGCAATTCTCCACCTACTTTCCAAGTGCAGCATTGATGCCACCTTGCGCAGCGACGGTATGTGAGCGAGTTGGGAAGAGTTTAGATATGCAAGCAGTGTTGAAGCCAGCTTCAGCAAGTCCGAATGCAGCTCGCAGACCAGCTCCTCCCGCACCAACAACAATGGCGTCGTACTCATGATCGATGACAGGATACTTCTGGGAGATGAATCCAGAAGCCTCCTTGGCTCTCAGGTTTTCGGTGGCGAAAATGCGTGCGGCTGGGCGTGTCGACGAGAAAGCTCGCGTGGGTGTGCGGAAGCTCTTGGAGAGCTATGCGGCAATTGTTAGCCATGCGTCTCCTATGCGAAAAATTCAACAAGTCCATAATGCTCTTTGGGAACAATTGAAGAGTGTTTTTACGTTTCGCTGCCGTAATCTCCCCGCCATTGCTCTCAAAGCTCCGGAACGTGCGCATTACACATGCTACTGTGCGGGCGGATATCGGATCCAGGACAGCTTTGAAAGACGCACAATGTGGAAAAGACGTACCTGGCTGGCGAACTGGGTTCGGCGCATCCTGAGACAGCTCATGACTGCGGTGGTCCAACGGATGGCAGGCGGGCGAAGTTGTGATGAGTACTTGGTGTTTTGCAAGATCCGCGGTGATGATGAACGCTCGTCCACTAACTCATGTGATATGATTGGCCACACTGAAGGCCTCGGCTGCTACAGGATCGAATGCCACCTTTCCGAATTATTTTCTTTCACCAGAAATGTGCCTCAAAATACTCCACTGCCTAGTGGCAAGAGTTGTAGAACTGCAATTGTTGCTGCTCTGAATTATGTATTGGAGATTATTACAAGGAGATTATCACGCAGTACTTGCAAGGCAGGCGCTTTCGTCACATGTACGGAAAAGAACCGTGTCCGACCAGCAATTGCAAGTTCTGCCTGGCAATTGCAAACATGGCAGTTCATGATCATTTGTTTAAGTTTATGGTGACAATTTCTTGAGTGCTCGCAGGGTTCCAGATTTCGGTCGGATGCTGCTGGCGCTCGCGAGCCGAAAGATGCTAATAAGGAATCGTCGTCGTCATAGACCAATCTCTCTTCATCGCATGTGAGACGGGTGGGACCATAAGCGACCACAGAGCTGTTCTGAAGCCGTGACTCGAACAACTTCCAAAGTATGAGGCTCATATACTCCAATAGCCACAATATACCACGCTTTCCTTCGGCAGAGATCGCGATGAAATATCTGGGTTGAGGCAGCGTACAAATTGTGAGGCAATGTGAAGAAATCAGATAAAAAACCGGTTACTCAGACATCGCAAAAATCGTCTTACCTTCATAACAAGGCTAGGGCTCACACACACACACACACACACACACATGGGAACTGCCATTACAACAGCCAGCCTGTTTGACTTGCGAAATAACATCGTGAATTATGTCTGGGTCCTCAAAGGGCATACTCCGTGTGAACGAGCATAATCACCTGTGATATAAATGTTGATCAAGAATGAAATTGGGAATCGTTGAATTTTTCAGTAGTTCATCATGACCGGTCTCCATGCAAACCTATACCATTCGCCTAAGGATCTTTGAGGAAAGTATGAACTCCGCCATCGCCTCCAGAAACGCTCTAAGAAGAAGACTGAAGATCCTTCTTGAGAACACCCTCGTACTGCCTCTTCTCGGCAGCAGTCTGGTAAGCACCGTGACCGAACTTAGACGAAGTATCGATCCATTTGAGCTCGACCTTCTCCAAAGCCCTCCTGCTTGTATGTGTGAACATCGACTTGCGCAGAGTGACAACGCGCTTCTTGACACCAGGGCAAGCACCCTTGAGAAGAACAAAGTCATTCTTGACCTCACCGTAGCGGACGAAGCCACCAAGACTGTGAGCATGTTAGCGCATATTACCATGACTGGGCTCAATTTAACTTACGGAGTGATTTGCTTCTTGGAGACGTCGAACTCGGTCGACGCGTTACCCTCGTCATCGCCCTTACCAATGCGGTAGATCTTGTGGTTGACGGATGTACGGTGATGGTAACCCATCTGACCAGCACGAGCAACAGTCCACTGAACGTGGGCTGGATGCCAGGCACCAATACAGGCAACCTTGCGGAGACCCTTGTGCGTCTTGCGAGGAAGCTTCTTGGTGCCCCATCGGGAAGTGACACCGTTGTATCCGTGACCCTTGGTGACAGCAATAACATCGATCATCTCGTTGTCCTCGAAGATGGAGTTGATCTCAATGGGCTTCTCGAAGAGGCCATGGCCGTAGGAGACCTTGTCGGCGACGCTACCGCCGTTGACCTGGATTTCCATAAGATGGGCCTTCTTTTGCTTGAGAGGCGTCTTGGAGATTTGTGTGTGTGCGAGGACGCGGACGACGGTGCAGTACTTCTTGATACGCTCAAGCTCGCGGGTGATTGACTGGCCGCTGCTCTCGGAGTGCTTCTTGGCGTACTTGGTGAATGCCTTCTTCTTGCTCTTGTACCAGTTGCGGTAGAAGCGGCGCTTGACCTCATCGCTCAAGTGCTCAGCCCAGACAGTAGTGAGCGAGCGAAGACCACGGGGAGTCTCGATGTAACCGACAAGTCCAACGGCGATCATCTGCCATTGCATTAGCTAGCGTCTCCAATGCGATGTTACTTTTGGTGCCTACCGGAGGAGTCTCAATAACAGTGACAGCCTCGACAATCTCCTTCTTGTGCAACTTGGCGCCGGGTCGATCGAGATCGCGAACAATGGTGCTCATACCGGCCTTGTAGCCCATGGCGGCAGTGAGGTGGACGGGCTTCTTGGGGTCATCCTTGGGGAAGCTGGAAATTGTTGTGAGAATGTGAAATTTGGGGCAAAAATGCGAATGCTTACCTCTTCACCTTACCACGATGCCTGGCAGCGCGCTTTCGCGGCAAAAACGCCAGGGACCCATGGCGGGGAGCTTCGAATTTCCTGTGGGACATGGCCGCGTGTGACTGATCGACCTATATGTTAGTATAGTCGTCAAGAAGAATCGTTGACGAAGTTTTGTCGGAGGTCGTCTGAGGAGTACGAGAATCGTCAATTGATTTTGAACGTTCGCTCTTGCCCGTCTGTGTGCGCTAGCGCTTGGCCCGGGCGCCGCCTCGCACGTACCCCCACCAGAACATCAGTTCCATCTCACTACATCATAGGCTTCTCAAAAATACTAAATGTGTTATTGAATCAGATTGGAACTATTGAATCTGGTAGTAGCGAAGATAGCATCAACTTTAGTTGAGGAGGGTGTTCGCAGTAGAGGTAAAGGATCATGAACTGTGGCTACAGGCAAGCAATGGACCGCACAGCCACACACACCAGCCACGTCGCTTAGTCATCACTTGTCTGTCCCCGCCATCGCTGCTCTGTGCCGCCTCTTCATCATGTTTAGAGTCCACTGGCTCTGAACTACACATCTCGCCTACCACCCTTGCCGCAATCGTCACACCTAACAATACCACCACTGCCGCTACATCGTCTCCTCCAGCATAGTGTGTCTATCCATCTTCGACGTTGACGGCGCCACTCGACCTTTGCCTGCACATAGTCTGCCAACATCCCACAACTGCCACTTATCCTACCGCCCAACACGTATTGCAAGATATCTTGGTTGCAACTTCTAGTTAGCTACTTCCCGTAATCCTGGTTCTTCAATCATGGTAGAAGCAGAGGGCAACCCTACGACGTGGAAGTTCACACAGTATGTCCCCCCCACCTTTGCGTATATTGGGCGTAGTTCCCACCATTACAATGCTTTCATATGAGAGTCCGAGCTTCACTTATATCTACATATCACTGGGTTACTAATGATTGCCCAGGTGCTTCGGTGACAAGGGCGATGTCGAAGATATAACAGAAGGTACGTCACAAACGTAGCCCTCCCGCTACAATACTGCTAGCGAGGCTTGATTTTACATATTGACACGAGAGGACAGCGGATATCATCTCAACCGTTGAGTTCGATCAGACGGGTAATTATCTCGCTACCGGCGATAAAGGTGGCCGCGTCGTTTTATTTGAGAGGAATGAGACTGTATGTTGCAGATCAACTTGATCATGTTTGCTACATGACTGACTCCAAGTAGAAAAAGACTTGTGAATACAAGTTCCACACCGAGTTCCAATCGCACGAGCCCGAATTTGACTATCTCAAATCTCTCGAAATAGAAGAGAAAATCAACAAGATCAAGTGGTGCCGCAGACAAAATGCCTCACACTATCTCTTATCAACGAATGATAAAACAATCAAGCTATGGAAAGTATTCGAAAAATCATTAAAAGTAGTAGCGGAGAACAATCTGTCACACGAATTGACACCCGGCGGTGGGGTTGCTGGCGGAGGCGGACCTGTTAGGAACCCAAACGCACACTTCCGCAATGCTACCGATCTCAAACTTCCACGGCTCACACACCACGACACAGTTGTAGCAGCTGTTCCTCGAAAGACTTATGCCAATGCCCATGCGTACCACATCAATAGCATATCTGTCAATAGCGATGGGGAGACATTCATCAGTAGCGATGATCTCCGTATCAACCTGTGGAACCTAAATATTCAGGACCAGAGCTTCAATATCGTCGATATCAAGCCAGCAAATATGGAAGAGCTGACAGAGGTGATTACCGCAGCTGAATTTCATCCCATCAGCTGTAATTGGTTTATGTACGCGAGCTCCAAGGGCACAATCAAACTGGCCGACATGCGAGAGAGCGCTTTATGTGACCAGCACGCGAAACGTACGATCCCCCTTCACTTTGGCTTGGCGCCTTTGCTAATTTTTGAACAGAATTCGAACAGGAAGAGGACCCATCGTCTCGCTCTTTCTTTTCAGAGATCATATCATCCATTTCGGACGTTCGCTTTTCACATGATGGGCGTTATATTCTATCACGCGATTATCTCACTGTCAAGATCTGGGATGTAAATATGGAGCGCACCCCTGTCAAGACGATTCCAATTCACGAACACCTTCGGCCTAGGCTATGTGACACATACGAGAATGATAGCATTTTCGACAAGTTTGAGGTGGTCTTCTCCGGTGATGCCAAGAACGTCATGACTGGAAGCTACAACAACAACTTCATGATCTACCCTTCAGACCCTGAGAAGGACACTGAGGTTGTGCTTCAGGCAGACAAGTCCGCATTCAAAGCGAAGAAAGTCGGTATCCCAACACCAATGAATTCATCGACTAGCCCAGCTGGTGGCAATAGCAAGAAGGGTGGTTCAAGAGCAGGAAGCCCTGCTGCTGGTGCTGTTGGACAAGGACAGAGAATGAGAAAAGAGACGGACGCAGATCAGATCGACTTCAACAAGAAGATACTGCACATGAGTTGGCACCCATTCGAAGACAGCATTGCCATTGCAGCAACGAACAATGTAAGTGGCCTGGTGGACCATACCTTCCATGCATCATTGCTAATCATCTTCAGCTCTTCGTCTTCTCTGCATTGTAAGGTCTTCCCTAGGCGCGAACGTTTTATGGGGCATCACAAATAGAAGCATTACTTGCGCATTCCTTGGCGATCCATCGATCCTCATTTTCCCTGAGTTGGGCGAACACCCGCTGGGTAGTACTGTGGTGGTAGAACCGGGCTGCAACAGTGACTTGTCCGAATGAACGTTTGATGAATGATATCATGACGTGCATTACGAAATGGCAGAAGTACAGTAGTGTAGATTGGATCGCCACTATAATTACTCTGAAGTGGTGCAGAGCTATATCAAACAAGATCCTGTCCACTTTTGCTATAAGCTCTTGCCATGAAACACATAACTCCACAATCTTTCGTATGGCCACCCGATTGACCAACGTTGTGTGTACTCGAAATGTAATGACTAAACTTGCCGAGTTATTTCTTACGAACCTTGACAGATTGACGACGAACACATTAAGATCATAATAACGCAACAGAGATACACACCTTTTTAAAGAGGAGGATTACTACAACAATACAATAAGCTGAAGTCTACAAGGCTTTTGAAACTATTAACGTTCTAGTGTTTTATTATCTGTCGTCTTCTGTAGTGTACTTCTATAGGGCTTCCACTTAATAGAAACGAGCTCCTTCGTACTCCATACCTTTGGGGTGCCTCGAGAATCGTGTATTGACCAGGGTTTATGCAAAACAAGGCTAGTAACACGCTAATAATTTAGCGTCCGTGTGAGGCTCAAAAGTCTCCACGTCACCCTACATAGTAGAATTTATTGATACGCCAATCGCCCACAGCTACAATTTGAGAGCATAGTAATCTTTGACCTGGCCCATTTCGCTTGATAACTTACCGATCAAAAGTCACCCTCGGCTCCTTAGCAACGTATGTACATTTATGCGTCCATAGTACAAGCCTTCAAACACCTGCACTCATAATCAACCGCTCACGTGTCATAATCTAGTGATTGCCCAATTGCTTTCCCACCCGTAAGCATATACGCGTTTTCGATTTGGGGATGGCTGCACTTGCGCCCATTGTTAGCAGCTTCTCGCTCATTTTTGGGGGTTGCTGCGCCAATGTAAGGCATACCTAACATTTATCTTTTCAAAATATTCACAAGTCGTAGGTGTATTGTTTGGAAGCGATCGTAAAGTGAGTCCATCTTAATCAATGGTACTAGACTACGACTCATGTCGTGATAGAAAGGAGCCTGACAGTGGCTTGCTCATCACGTTATTCCAATTCGTTTTCACATGTCTGTCGACTCTCCATTATCAATTCGATATCAACGGCCATTACTTCGTCCGGCCATCTCCAGTGCCTTTCCGAAAATGGTGTGTCAGTGCAGTGTTGTTCTTCACAGTCAACATGATGAATAATTGGGCCTTTGCTTTTAACATCTCTGTGCCTGTTCACATTATTCTGAGGAGCTTTGGGAGCGTCACAACGATGGCAGCTGGATGGATACGCGGAAAGAGATACACTCGCTTGCAAGTATTTTCAGTGGCTATTCTCACGTTAGGCGTTATGGTGTCTGCCTGGGCGGATGCCCAGTCCAAGGTCTGCCGTTGCACCGAGCTTTAGATTTTAAACACTAACAGCTATAGGGGAAAATCGGTAACGATGCGAGTTTCGACTTAAGCAGTGGGTCATTTGAAGCAGGGCTTCTGATTCTACTGATCGCTCAGCTGTTATCTGCATATATGGGCGCGTACGTCGAAGACATCTACCGCGATCATGGCAAAGACTGGCAGGCTAATCTGTTCTACTCGCATCTCCTCTCAATTCCTATGTTTACAGGGTTTGCGCCCATCCTTTATGAACAGTTTGCCCGCCTTCAGACCTCACAGCCCTTCCAAGTCCCACCTAGCGTTGCGACTAGGCTACCATCAATACTCCACAAGGTCCTTACATCAACATCTCAGCACGTCATCTACCTTACGGCCAATGCTGTGACCCAGCTTCTATGCATCACTGGCGTAAACATTCTCAGCGCGAACACTTCAGCGGTCACTGTCACTATAGTGTTGAACATCCGCAAACTTGTTAGTTTTTTGTTGAGTCTTTGGATTTTTGGGAACCAAATGAGTGCTTTGATGAAGGTCGGGGCCGCGATGGTGTTTAGTGCTGGGGCTTTGTATGGCTGGGAGACTTCGTACCGCATTCCACTGCAGAAGAAGTTGGAGGAGCAGGAGAAGAGGGAGATAGGCAAAATTTCCAAGGGTCAGTAGTTAGGCCCACAGCAGCTGGATTGGCAGAATCGCGGAAAAGAAATTGGAATGGAAACCTTAAAATGAATCCTGTATATACTGTAGAAGTCGATCTGTACTTTGTATATAAGAATCACACCAATAGTACTTGAGCACAAGTGCATGAAAGGATAATAGATGTTAACACATTGCTTCACGCAAGCATAAATTACTAAGCTGTCTAAGTCAATTCAAAGGGGAAAGAATTTTTCGAGAGATGCAGTTTTACACGGTAAAAAGCACAACGAGAAAAGGGCGTTGGACAAGTAAGTCAGGGAGGTGGAATAGCTCAACCAATTAACTCAATCTAGGCAAGCTGGGCTGGACCCTGACGAGTTAAGGGGTTCGTGCGCGCGGCGCGACTACTGATCTGCCCAGGTGTCTTTTCTCGAACATCGCCTACAGTCCCCTCCAGTGACCTTTCCCCTCCTCTTCATCACCTTTTCTTGTACTTGGGGTGAGGTAAGTAGCTTTGAGCATTCCTACAGTATCTTTTCCATCGAAATTGACAACTTATGATTTAGGCAGTTACAAGTTCGAGTTCAAGCTCACCATGTCTTCTCCTGCTGGCACTGTTCGACAGCGCCAGGGTAAGGACAAGAAACGTCCCACGACACCGAACCCCGAGGCTCTCTCTGAGAAAATCTCCGAGAAAGGTGCCGCCGTCATTGAGAAAGGAAAGCCTTTCAAGCCCCAGCAACAGGGTTCCGAATGGGACTACAAAGTGGCCATCTCAGTTTTGACTGTCCTGGCTTTTATAACGCGATTTTGGGGTATCAGTCACCCTGACCAAGTGGTCTTTGATGAAGTACATTTTGGCAAGGTACAGATTATACTAGCAATGGTCATAGCGTGGCTCAGCACTACGGTATGACAGTACTTATCATAAAACTAACATGTTATTAGTTCGCGTCGTATTACTTGCAAAGAACTTACTTCTTCGATGTCCACCCTCCTTTCGGCAAACTTCTCTTCGCCTTTGCTGGATGGTTGGTTGGATACAAGGGCGACTTCTTGTTTGAGAACATTGGCGACTCGTACATCACCAACAAGGTCCCATATGTCGCATACCGCGCAATGCCGGCTTCGCTCGGCGCGCTTACTGTCCCAATTGTCTTCTTGATCATGTGGGAGTCTGGTTACTCGTTACCTGCTTGCGTTACTGCTGCTGGTCTCATGCTATTGGACAATGCTCACATTGGTCAGACCCGTCTGATTCTCCTGGACGCGTCTTTAATCTTCTTCATGGCATTGTCGGTCCTTTCATACATCCGGTTTTATAAATTGCGTCACGACTCCTTCAGTCGCAAATGGTGGAAATGGCTCCTCCTGACGGGTGTCAATTTGAGTTGTGTCATCTCCATCAAATATGTCGGAGTATTCACCTTTTTCTCTATCGGCGTCCCAGTCGCTATCGACTTGTGGGATCTCATGGATGTTAAACGCCGCCAAGGTGCCTTGTCCTTGCCTGAATTTGGCAAACACTTTGCTGCCCGCGCCGTTGGCTTAATTATCGTTCCTTTCTTTCTCTACCTGTTTTGGTTCCAGGTCCACTTCTCCATTCTCACTCGATCCGGGCCTGGTGACGATTTCATGACACCTGAGTTCCAAGAAACTTTGAGCGACAATATGATGACTCTACAGTCAGTTGGCATCAACTACTACGACTCAATCACTTTACGCCACAAGGAAACCAAGGTTTATCTTCATAGCCACCCCGATCGGTACCCATTACGTTACGATGATGGTCGTGTCTCATCCCAAGGACAGCAGGTTACCGGATACCCCCATAACGATACCAATAACCATTGGCAGATTCTCCCGTCTACACCGCTATCAAGCGAAGTCAACCAGAGAGTTAAAATTGGGGATGTGATTCGCCTACGTCACCTGATAACTGACACTATTCTCCTGACCCACGATGTTGCTTCGCCTTATTACCCTACCAACCAGGAGTTCACAACTGTAAATCATGAGGAGGCAGCAGGAGCACGCTACAACGATACACTCTTCGAGATTAAGACCGACAAAGGCAAAGGTGACTTCACAACCATGTCAACACACTTTAAGCTTGTTCACGTGCCAACTAAGGTCGCAATGTGGACACATACTTCACCACTTCCCGATTGGGCCTACAAACAGGCTGAAATCAACGGCAACAAGAACATTCAGCAGTCGAGCAATGTATGGTATGTTGACGATATTCCGTCTTTGCCTGCAGAGGATGTTCGCAACAAAAAAGAACCTAAAAAGGTCAAGAGCCTCAGCTTCCTCCGAAAATGGATCGAATTGCAACGCGCCATGTTCTACCACAACAATGCTCTGACTAGCTCCCACCCGTACGCTTCTCAGCCTATCTCGTGGCCATTTTTACTCCGTGGTGTGTCATTCTGGACGCATAACGACACACGCGAGCAAATCTATTTCCTTGGTAACCCGATTGGTTGGTGGCTTGCTTCATCTCTTCTTGCAGTGTTTGCGGGTATCATTGGTGCAGACCAACTTGCTCTACGCCGTGGTATCGATGCCCTCGATGAACGTAAGTATCGTCCCTAGCAAAAATGCGATAGGGACAGACATTGACCATTTGCCCAGGTACACGCTCGCGCCTTTACAATTCGACTGGCTTCTTCTTCCTGACCTGGGCTGCTCACTACATTCCTTTCTATATCATGGGTCGTCAACTCTTCCTCCACCACTACCTACCAGCTCATCTTGCCTCATGTCTTGTCACTGGCGCGCTTGTTGAGTTCATTTTCTGTATTGAGCCCATCGATGCCGAGTCTTCCACTATCAAAGGTCACCGCAGGACCCGCTCGCGACCTGTCCGGGAGCGCGTTGCTACAACAAGTCAACTTGGCAGCTGGATTGCTACAGGTGTCATTCTTGCGGCCGTTTGCTGGGGCTTTCTCTTCTTTGCTCCGCTTACCTACGGCAAGCCAGGCCTTACTGTGGCCCAAGTACAGGCCAGGAAGTGGCTTGGTTATGACTTGCACTTTGCCAAATAGATGTACGACATGGTCAGTAGGTACGTTTGCTAAATGGCTCGGACAAGTGTGCAGTCCAAAACCGTTTTATTGCCGGTTCGGTCGGGTATCAGTGCTTTACAGCGTGAGGGATAGGCTAGGGTGGAGTCAATGTTTGTTCCTATCTTGGACGGCGCAATGCGCAAGGTCACGCATCTTTAGAGCCTAAATCTTTTCATATGTACATGGGAGTATCGATGCTTTCGAATAACAGCGCCACGTCGGAACACAGGAGTGGTAAAGTCATGTTATTTCGTGGGTGGTCTTGACAGGAGAAAATTCAATAGTTGTATTGCTAGAATTTGGAACACGGGTCATCATAACAACAACAGTGCTATGTTGAACATGCACCACGGTTAAGCGCACTCATTTGTGACAAATGATTGGATGTGTGCTCATTTGTGTTGTCAGGAGCCCTTGCACTGGATAGCCTGATAAAATCTGCTTGTCTTATCCTTGAAACTTGTACTTGAAGCCGGAGACTCATGACCAAGTGCAAGATGTGTACTACAGAAAACATCATCTCGCGTTTTAATCGCTCAGTCAGAAAAACCAAACAGCGCGGTGGCGAGTGTTGTGTCTATCTTCGTCGGATTCGCCACGTCAATTGCTACGTAAGTTCTGGCTCCTGAGCCTGGTTCTGGGTTTGGTATGTGATGGGGTATTTGGCTCATGGACCTATCTAGTCATGAGTTGATGTTGCGTGCATAGCAATCTAGGCACCAAGACTCGCCCTCTTGTCCAACTTCAACGACACATTTTTGGCAAATTGCTTGCCCGCATGCTCCGAAACATTGACGTGCGCATATATAACACGTTCGACCGTCACATCGCCGGCAATCCAAGTAGTTTTCCAAGTCCTTCTTCCGTTTCGGTGCAGACCGACAGGCGTGGCATGACCTTAAGTCTGAGACGGAAGTTGGATGAACCGGGCTTGAGAAACCCCGAGACATTTCAGACTCGGTATCCATGAGGTGAGAGGTAGATTTGAGCAATGTGCACTTGGGACTGACGCGCTTCGTTTGTTTGCTTGGTCTGATCTCTGAAGCTGTGTATATTACGGGTGTTGTGCAATGAGAGCAGTCGGGGATTTGGTTGCTATCGGATGATATGGTACTGTGAGTTCGTAGCCGTGGAAGGGTTCGACTCGTAGGTGGATGTTGTTGTTGATGGGGGCAATATCTGCAATCGCATTATTAGTACTTCCATATCAAGTCCAGTGCGTTGAAGACTATCGCACATGTTGGACGCCTTTTCTGCGTCTTGCCTCTTTCGCTTGCCAATGATGCCAGCATGTTGGGTATCCGTCATGTTGGTCCGGTAAGATGGGGCGTTGCTGTCGGTGTAATTGTAGACATGGGAGTGCATCTGAGAAGGAGCACCACCAAACAGATCGGACGTAATATACATGATAGCCGGCTTACGGTGAAGGCGAGGGAGGCGTGGTAGTATAAAGCAAATCAAACAGTCAAGGGTATCTCGAAGGCGGAAACGCTAGGATGCAAATGCAGTGACAGGTAAGTGAAAGAGCGGCGACAGTTGGGGGATGCAGGACAGGGCAGGTAGTGGTTGTCGTCGTGGTCGGAGGTGCTGGTTGGGAAGGCCACCCCCCGAGGATGACGGTCGCCGTCTGGCTATCAGACTCAGCCCAGCGTCAACAACAACAGGGAGGATTCGGAGAGAAAATCACGTGCCAGGCACCACATTAGCCAGCCAATCCCCGCCCGAAGCCACACCCCCACTCCCACTTGCACTCCCACGCGGCTCACGTGCGCCAAGGACCATGCTTGGGTCGCGGCTGGAATTGGATCGTCAGTCAATCGCAACCGCAAAAGGGTGAAGCAAGCTGCCCTGTTGCCAACAGCTGCCTTGCCTAATTACTTGAATTCTGGCCATGTTGTGTTTTTCGAGGTGCATGTGACGCCCTCGTCTCGTCTCGGCATATTCTTCCCCCTATTCTTACCCCGGATTCTGGCACCATTGCATGCACTGCAGGCATCATGGACAGCGTCAATGTCTCCGAACTCGTCGCGCGTTTGGGCGCCGACGAGGAGTCGGTGCGCAAAATGGCCGTGTTCAAGCTGCAGAGTGCGATTGGGGATCCTTCGTTTGCTGATGTCTTCATCTATGAGGGAGGGCTGCCGAAACTAAGGTTTCTAGCACTGCATTCCACAGGCAATACACTGGCATATTGTCTCACGTCGCTGGCCCGCCTGCTGGAACTCGACAAGGGATGGGATCACGTCACAGACGACTTGGTTGCAAGGGCAAGTGAGCATCAGAAACGCAGGCCGTAGCGCATAAAACATCTAACATGGAGTAATAGATTGTCGACCTGGTCGTCGCCCAGCCACTGGTTAATGTCAATCGAGGCGCCATGTCAGTACTGGCAGCCATTGTCGGTCATCCCTCACATCGCAATTCGCAGCCCGGCGTGACCGGCTTCCAGCGACTCAAACCTGCGGTCGACACCCAGCCACAGTTTCTTCCCTCCCTCGTGGAGAAAATCACCTCGGCCGACCACGCTCTGTGCGCAAACTCGCTCCAGCTCATCAATGCATTGATGCGCGATGCTATTGCCAATGATGCCGATTTTGAGTGGCCCAAGTTCATTAAGCAACTTCAAGAGCTCGGTGTCATCAAAAGCGTTTATGGGCTGATGCAAAGCTCAGCTATACAAGATTTAGCACATCCTCTGCTAGACTTTCAGTCTTTGACCAAAATCCTTCTCCGTAACTGGAGAGAGGAAAAGGTTGACCTAGACAAGTCGGACCATCGAAGAGCCCTTCGAGGCTTGCACACTGCAAGCAATCCAGAGAAGCCCGGAGTGGACTCCAAGGGCAGTAAGAAACAAAATCCCATCAAATGGCGACGACTCGGCTTCGATTCAGAATCCCCAGCGTGGGAATTCGATGCGACGGGGTTCCTGGGCCTAATGGATCTCACAGACTTCGTATTCAAAAACGAAGATGGCTTTCAGAAGCTGCTCTTGGAACAGTCTGCCGAGCCGCTTGAACACACGTGCCCCATCGCCCGCGCAAGCTTGTCTGTGACTTTAATCCTTTACGAGCATTTTGAAGTTGACAAATCCGACGATATCGAATCTCATCGTTACACAGCCTTGGATTCTCGTGCCAATTTTGACCGAGCCTTCAAACCACTACTGCTACACTGGTCAAGGCTGCATACTAGTGGCCTGAATGCCTTCATCCGACTATGGAAGGTGGCGGGGGCGCAGGTTGACGACTTTGACAAGATCGAGGAACTTGTTCGCATTTTGATAGAACAAATTGTAGGGCAGGCGCCACGCACCAAAGAGATCAAGGATATTGAGGAGGAACTTGCCGAATTTGAGCTGAAGCGATTGAGAGAACTACAAATGGAACTGCTGGAACTGACCTATGAGGATGCATGGGGCCATCATTTGCGGTATGTGAAAAGAGACGTCACGTCGACAAACCATGGCGCTGCTAGCGATATGCTGACATGAAGTAGACAAGTGCGTGACGAACTCAACCACGAGGCACTGCAATTTGTCAAGGAGCAGCGCATCAGATGTCTGCTTCAAGGCGCGTGGTTCCCAATCCATGCCAACTCTGGCTCAGAAGCCGTCCCAGTGGTCAACAAGACCCTGAATCGTTCCGTGTCCGTGCCATCAGCATGGCGCTTTGTGCGATTGTCACACAACCGGCGATATCTGCATTATGCTGACTTTGACGAAAAGCCAGGTGCAGATCCGAGGTTGGACGCCTTGCAGGAAAAGAGTAAGTGCGACGACCATGGTCGGCTCCGCCGCGTGTTGTGTGTAACTGATGTGGCTGACTTGCATTGCAGTCGATCTCTCCATCGTGTCGTCGGTGGTGAGCAATGTCTCAGCTTCGGCTCCCTCCACGTCGTCGTCTGACAGCACGCTTACCACTCTTCCTGGCCACGAACGCACATCAACTTCGACCAAGATCACCATTCATGGTTATCTCCCACCGACCCACCACGCGCGACAGACATCTAGTAGCTCAGGCGCAGGCCGAAAGGAGTCGGTTCTCCTGCAATTGCATCCTCAGAGCCACACGCTAGCATCAGAGTGGCTTGATGGGCTTTTAATGTTACTAAATCAGCAGCCCATCACTGCAGACACGAACAAACTGGTTAGCTTCATTGGCGGCTATGGGCTCAAGATTCGATTGCTCAACGTAAGGTTCGAGGATGTTGGGCTTGACGAGCCAGTCCTTCCCAGTCGCGAAGGCCTGGATGAAGATTTCTACTATGATATTGCGGGGGTATGATCTAGTGGGCTTTATCTGTTTGTGTGAACATGGTGCGTTTTTCATGAATGCAGAGATGTGGTTGCTTTGAGGGACTTGTTCAAGTCAAGTAGCACATTGCAGAGCAAGCGTTGAACATATTCGGTTGAGGGATGGGAGCAAACGATCAAGAATAGGCTCGAAAACCCCCCCACTTGAAGGACTTTTGGACGCGAAAGATTGGTCATTATGGGCATCTCTGGGGGCTTGGGACCCAAGTGCATGGGATTGGGGGAAAAGACAGCACGACTTGCGTAGGCATACACGTTAGAGGCACATACCGGTGGAAGGGTGAATGTCTGGGCAGCAGTGCTGTTGGGTGTGGGTTTTGATGTTGGTCTCTTGATACCCTTGCTTCTCTGGCTGCAGATGGCACAATTTCGTGTGTGTCGGTAATGCCGTGGCGGGAAATGGCTTGCATGCGAGCGGTGCATGTTCTCGAGCTATTGTCTGTTACACACGAGGCATGGCCGCTGCTGGTCAGGAAGCACAGAAAGAATGCGGTAGTCGGTGCAAAGAATTGACTGTGACACGTACGACTCAAGTTGTTGTGATTGTTGTCAGCCGTGCCGGGTTGTTTTGTTTGTGAGTGACATTGGACTGAGACCAACGCAGGGTGAAAGTGAAAGAATTCAAGGGTGCTGGAGGAAACATCGCTGTGAGGCTCGCTGTGAGGCATGCTGTGAGGCATGCTGGTGTTGACGGATACCAGGAGCCAGGTAAGTTTGCAGTTGCGGTGTGTCGCAGGCCCACGCCCGCTAAGCTGTGAGCGGGTGCCGCTGACTTGGCTGTCCCTGGAACCATGGCAGAGTCTGAAACCGCGGACGGGTAGTGTGGAGAGAGAGAGAGCGGGGGGCAATACTGTGTACTGTCGTCTGTGGAACCACGATGTGCACCATCATTGGCGCCCAGGCCATGACACCGCAAACACGCCAGGTCATGGATGAGGCCGTGGCGTCGACTGACTCTGGCCGCCGACTGCGAGGGTGAGAGAGGGTGCGAGGGTGGCAGTTGTGCGTGTTTGGTGTTTTGGCGGCGCGTTAGCCTGCAGCTGTAGCCTCTCCCCCTTCGCATCATAACGAATATGCAGCCGCCCCCCAAGTGCGTCGGCGGGATGCTGTTACCAAGTACCTACTGCGTACTGCTGTTGCGACTACTGCTGCTAGGCCAAAGGGTTCTTGTTTCTGATGCAGCTGTCATTCTGCGGCTACCTTTCATTTTGCACCACGCATAGCATATCAATCACTGCCTCGCCAATCCTCTCCAGTCTGTCCCATCCAGCCCAGTTCAGTTCAGTTCAGTCCAGTTCAAGCCAACTCCGTCCAATCCATCTCGACTTCCTCTGTGTGTCTGTGTGTGTCTGTGTGCGTGTGTCTGCCCTGCCACTTGGACGACGACACGACTCACAAGCAGCCTGCCTCCCTATCCCAATACACCCGCCAACACTGCCCACCGATGCCCTGGGCGGAGACGGTTGCTCCTTTTGCTGCTTGAGCCGACGCCATGAGGACAAAGGCAAACACGATGGTCCAGCCACTACAGCAGGCCGAGTTCGACGCGCTGCCCTATTCAGTCCAGTAGGTGGAATTTGCGAGTCTTGATTAGTTGGGCCGTGTGATAGGGGTGCTTTATCGCATGCATCAACCCCCCCACCAACATTGCGGTACCTGCAGCACCACCTGTTCTGCCAGTATGCTAACCCCCCGTGCTTCTGCAGGAGAAAGTACTTTTCGTCTCTAGAGCGGCTGCAGATCCGCCAGCAGTCGCTCGACGACCAACAAAATGCCTCTGGTCGCTCGTCCCGCGCCAGCTCTTCAGTACCGCTCCGTCCCTCGTTGACTCTGGGGCCGCACCACCGCCGCCTTCGCAAGGCAGAACACCATCTGGGTGCATCCGCCCGCGACTTCACCCAGGCCGAGATTGCGTTTTTCCTCTCGCTGCCGGAAAAGGTGCGGAAGCTGTACTTTTCGCGCCAAGAGCAGCTGCTCCTGCTCGAGCAATGCGAGCACGCCTGTCTGGCTCTCCACCACCACGACTACCACCACCACTTTGAGCGCGCCCGCCAGCGCTTCAGCGACTTCCGCTTTGGCCTCCCCAAGGACCACGACGACGTCTGGGACCGTGGCCGCTTGCCAAGACGCCCTCTATCCGACGACGACCAAGCCAAAACTCTCCAAGACCACCATTCGTCGTCAACCTCGTCCTTGTCTTTGCCCCTGTCGCTGCCATCCCCCTCGAGTCCACACCAGACATCACTCGATTCCATCCTGCAGGAGAGAGTCAGGGACGCCAAAAGTAGCCTGTGTCGTTTCGACATGATGCGTCCGCCAACAGCTCCCTCCCCGCGCTCCAGACGCACCATGTCGCTCTCCAACGCCCCCGTTCGCCATTACCTGACCTCTTCTGCCATGATCATGGGTGCGCCTTCAACCATTCTCATGGCTGATGCGCCTCTGTACGCCATGGCATCTTCCCCAAAGCACCAGCGTGCCCACTCTTCGTCCTTGTCCATAGCCGGGCGCAGGTCGCTCAATACGCCCAGCCCGCCTTTATTTGACCCTGAGGCTACTCACTATCAAGACCCGGAAGCGAGGAAAAAGTTGCGCATGTATCTGGCCTCCCCTCAGAAGTTCGACGAGGCAATAGAGTTTGGCTTTCCCTCTACTGCCGGGAGTGACACAGCTACTTCCCAGTTTCAGTTGCCGCCAATTACCAATCATTCTCGCAAATTCAGTCGAGACATGCAGACCTATCTGAAGGATGGAAAGCTCTCCTTTTACGAAGATCATCGCAGTGAAAACCAGGGGCTGGAATCGGATGAGGACGATTCTATTGCCGATGTCGAATCTCCCGTTACCCCGTCTAGCACGGGACTCTCTTTCCGCTTGCACTCTCGTCATGTTTCAGCCGCCAAGCTCTCTTCGGATGGGTTACCTGCCCTGCCAAACTTACAACAACCAGGCGGGAATTTGAACCGAGAAATGACCTTACGAATGACTCTCACTCGCCCCGATCTTCGTGCTGATGAAGATCAGTTATATGGCTGGCAACAGCCTGCAGCCCCAAAAACCCCCAAGGATGACCCTCTTGCTTTGGAGGATCTGGTCCTTACTGACGACATGACTGGTACGAAGGGCCCTTTTTACGTCAAACCAAAACCTCGGGGGAATTTGGTTTCACGCATGCTCAAACGAGCTAGTCTAAAGACACGATGATAATGAACACCACTCTCTGCTGTCTGACTGGATTCTCGGGAAATCATCAAAAATTCAACACGATATGTCTACTTCAACGAGAAACTGAGGGCATGATTGAATGTATAATGAGGCCATGTTTTCAGTGCATTTCAATGCACATCTTCTACTTTCTCCATTTTATTTTATTTCACTGGAGGATGATATCATCTGTATTATTTCTTCGACTTTTTCTTGTTCCCTTTTTTCGGTGGATCGCTCATTCAAGCGTGCATATTTTATTTTGGGCCCTCAAACATGGTACAAACTTTTTACAGCCCAACAGATTGTCGGAAAACAGATACCCGAGAAGAACACTCTCAAAAGCTATTCCATATTAGCACCCAAATGCGACTTATTTTCAGTCTTTTGACATGCAATAATATACATGTGTCAGAGCAGTTGTTCAAATTGAGGTCGTCTATTATGTGATCTTTTCCTACTCCTTGCCAATATTTGGCGCCTGGTGCTGGCCTTTTCTTGTTTGGTTCTGTGGTAATTGCTTCATCGGCTCCATCCATCTGCCAATGGTATACTGGGGATGATTATTCCCAAGGGAGAAGGTTCGCAACCCGCAAATCTCGTCCGCACAAACATCATAGCGCTCGTTATACGAAGGAGCTCGTTTCTATTAAGTAGAAGCCCCATTAAATTACCGCCGCCAAAGACGATAAATAACAATACATAAGAACGCGAATATCCCTAGAAAGCCTTGTAGGCTTCAGCATGTTGTAACATTATCATAATTTTCTATTCTAAAAAGGTGTGTATCTCTGTCGTGTTATTATAAACCTCAGGTGTTCATCTTCAACCTGTTTAGGTTCTACTCATGCAAAACGAACTCCTTCGTATTTAAATCAAACCAACAGCACCATGTTGGGACCAATAAGTAGCACGTGCAATGTACGCAGTGATGAAGCCTGTACCAAACGTGAAGCAAGTCAGCCGAGTGACATTAGTTGCATATCCAGGAACCAGTGTCATATCAATGTTGCAGTATTGATCCAGATACCAGTATCGAGTGTAATGTCATGATCAAGCATTTTATGCTCATATTGCCAAAAATTGAAACAAGATCGGGTCAATTATATTCGTGACTCTTTATCCAAATGACAAGGGACAAAAAGAGTGAAATCTGGGGTTCAAAGACATGTCTTAATAGGACACTAAGGATCTAAAATCTACCGGACGATTCATCAATGGTTGAGTACCAAGTTGATCATACATTATATGATCCTTATTGAATGTCCGGGAAGCGGCAAAGACAGGTTTTTGTACGAAACATGGCGTGTCGCCTAAAACAAGCCTCAGTTTGGCTTGGTCGCTTAGTCTACCATGGGCATGGACAAGAACTAACAGACACGCCCCATCATGTTTGGTGTGCCGTTGTGGGTCATATGGGTCCACTTCACCGGTCGAATCGATGCAGCCTTTGTACATACCTAGCCTCGACTATGCCGCAATTTGTCTGGAAGGCAAGGAGAACAGCAGGCCTGACACGACGAGTCAGAGTTACCAACAGCGTCTACTCGGAATAGGAGATACCCGAAAGAACTATCTCGATACGGAATGCACATGACGCGAGACTCATACTAAGACCTCTATAACTAAGTACCATTCTTAGCTCAACCTGACATGATATCTTGTGTCAAAAACACGTCTGAAATAACATCCTGCACCCACATAGCTGTCTTTGTTTACTGTCATGGTGTTTCATTAAAAGAGTGCATAATATGCCAAACTTGGTATATTTAACCTATGTAACTAAGATTATGCGAAAACAACAGCATACACTTGCATAGCATAGGTGCGGTCAGTGCTGGGTGGAAGCCCCTCGACTACACAGATATATTTACCTTTCCGTGTGTATTTGCCGTATTGGCAAATGTCATGTTTTCACTTGAGATACATCAGCACAAAGAGAAGAGCGCGCGCAGCAAGTTGATAGTTGCAGAGAGTTGCAGAGAGTTCCAGATAATTTGCATTATACGCTTTATACATATGGCATGTCTGGCTTCAATGATTCTGCATCATTGCAAGTATTTTCTTTCTAATTACGATCCGGCAAATACATTCCCATGTTCTTGACTTTATCTTGACAAAGCAATATCGTCTATTCTAAGAATCATTTTAACGGTTTCTGCCGCGAGTTCGATAGCGCTCGTGCTAACAAGCAACGGCTGGACGACATTTTCCTCCGCAATATCGTTCTTGACGCCTCCGCTTTTGATGCTGATGCCAGCATTCCTCTGCTCTTGCGCATGCCTGTGCCTTAACTCTGTGACTACCTTGATGCTATTAAGACCAGCGTTTTCTGCCAATGTTGTTGGAATGACTTCCATGGCATCCGCAAACGCTTTCCAGCAGATGGCTTCCGTCCCTGCAAGCTCCCTAGCGCGAAGAGACAGCTGATGAGCGATTTCGACTTCAGGTGCACCACCGCCGGCAAGAAGGGCCTTCTTCTTCACCAACGACCGGATAGCGCAATGTGCATCATGGAGAGATCGTTCGGTTTCGTCGAGAATAAGGCTATTGGCACCACGGCAAACAATGGAGACTGTATTGACGACGGACTTGACGCCTGAGATCTTGACATAGCGGGCGCCAGAGGATTGAACCTCTTCGACAAGGTCAGCCGAACCAAGTTTGTCTTCTGTGAAAGAGTCAATGTCGGCGATGGGTTTACAGCCTGTGCTCTTGCAGATGAATTCGATCTCATCGCGTTCAATGTCTTTGATAACGAGGATCTTCAGTTTGGACAGGAAGTGCAAGCTCAAGTCGTTGACTGCATCGCGCAGGATAGACTTTTGAATGAACAGAACGTTGCACTTTGCCTTTTGGATCTTTTTCACCATGTTAAGTAGATATGTGCGCTCCTCTTTCAAAATCTTATCCATCTGCCTGTAGTCGTTGACGACAATTTGATTTTCCATGTCCGGCTTGGGCGGGCTCAATTGGAACTGGATGAGGCCTATCCGTGCCTTTTCTTTGATTGTAGGTCCGCCGGCGCTCTTGACAACAGGTTGGTTCAATACAAGGCCATCAATCATCTCACTCTCGTCAATAGTGCCGCCAGGTTTTTTGATCATACGGATATTCTTCAGGTCCACATTGTCGGCCGTTTTAGGGTCGATGACCTTGAGGACTGAGTCTACGGCCATGATCGGCAGCTTAGGCTCTTGAGCGACAATCTTTGATGAAAGTGCGGTAGTTGCAGTCTTGAGGAGGGTTTGCCTGTCAGAGAGGGCGATAGGAATAGACATATCGGTGAGGATGTGAATAGCCTCTTGTGCTGCACGCTGGAAAGCTTCTGATATGACGGTGGGGTGAATACCCTTTTGCAGCAACCTCTCAGCAGCGCCGAGCAGGCTTCCTGCAATAACTACGACTGATGTTGTGCCATCACCTGCCTCAATGTCTTGTGCGTGTGCGAGATCGACAAGCATCTTGGCCGAGGGATGCATAACGCTCATTTGATTCAACATGGTGGCGCCGTCGTTTGTGATAATGGTTTCGCCTTTTCCAGTTTGTATCTGTCCCAACCGAATCAGCATTGTAGCATGAGCTAAGCGTCGCGTGAAGACTTGGGTCGTACCATCTTGTCCATGCCCTTTGGCCCCAAAGACTGCCATCATGTCAGTTTCTGTGATTTCTCATTGTGCTCAGTAATTGAGAGACATACTGTTCGGATCGCATCTGCCACCGCTATGTTTCTTGATTAGTTATCCAGAATCCCCATAAGACGATCATGGCAAATGTACGTACCTCTGGCAGCAATGATATTGGCGCTGCGCACCGCTCTGGGCTTTTCCTTGTCCTATAGCAACCTGGGTCAGTCCATGTTCGGGAGAGCTCTCAGCTCAGAGTACACTATGGACCCCACATACCTTGAACGCAGCATTGCCAGCGCCTCCGCCTGCTACCTGAGCTGCCATATTTCAATAGATGCAGGAAGAAGAGAAGGAGAAAGAGTGAACAGACAGGAGGGGCAGGAAAGGAGGGGTATCGGGGGTGTCAACAAGGCGGGGCTCTGTTTTCTGAGTTCGAACTTTTGGCGAAACGCGAAGAATATCGCCGACTGCGAGAGCTCGGACCACCGAGCGATGCGGACGGCGGTTGTTACCTCCGCCAGCCAGGATGCAACAACAACCACCTGCACTTGCAACTTCACCTTCACTGTCACCGCCATCGTCATTAACAATCCTGCCTACTTGCACCTCGTTCCAGCAGCTACCGAGGTCACTACTACGACACCCGCGCATCCCTCATTCATAATCGCTACCACTCTACCACCTCAATCACCTCCACCGCTAGCACCGCCGCTGTCGCCGCTTAGACGGTCATCATGCCCTCCGCGACAGGCTCAAGCTGGGAAAAATACCAGAAGAATTTTGCGGATGACGAGGTGGAAGAGAAGAAGATCACACCGCTCACCGATGAGTAAGACAGCGCCTGTACCACTCTAGAGGCCATGGTATACATGTAACTAAGCACATCACTAGGGACATTCAAGTTTTGAAGACATATGGCGCAGCACCCTATGGTGCAGAGCTCAGAAAGCTCGAGAAGGAGATCAAGGACAAACAACAAACCATCAACGAAAAGATTGGTGTAAAGGTACATGCCCCCATTGGCATCGTACTACTGCCTAAGCTCACTCACCTTCACACTTGCTGACACAGCATAGGAATCAGATACTGGCCTTGCCCCCCCACATCTCTGGGACATCGCCGCCGACCGTCAACGCATGCAGGAGGAGCAGCCTTTACAAGTTGCCCGCTGTACTAAGATAATACAAGACGAAAAAGACTCGGACAAGAGCAAATATGTCATCAACGTCAAGCAAATTGCAAAGTTTGTCGTCAACCTCGGAGAGCGCGTGTCTCCAACAGATATTGAAGAAGGCATGCGAGTAGGTGTGGACCGGAACAAGTACCAGATTTTGCTCCCCTTGCCACCCAAGATCGATCCTTCAGTCACCATGATGACCGTCGAAGACAAACCTGATGTTACGTATGGCGATGTTGGAGGCTGTAAGGAGCAAATTGAGAAGCTACGAGAAGTTGTCGAGATGCCCCTGTTATCTCCAGAACGCTTTGTCAATCTCGGCATCGATCCTCCTAAGGGTGCCCTCTTGTATGGCCCGCCAGGAACCGGAAAGACACTCTGCGCACGAGCGGTTGCTAACCGAACAGATGCCACCTTCATTCGTGTCATTGGTTCAGAGTTGGTGCAAAAGTACGTTGGAGAGGGTGCGCGCATGGTACGAGAACTTTTCGAAATGGCGCGGACAAAGAAGGCCTGCATCATTTTTTTCGACGAAATCGATGCTGTCGGTGGAGCTCGTTTCGATGATGGGGCCGGCGGAGATAACGAGGTGCAACGTACCATGTTGGAGCTTATCACACAGTTGGACGGATTCGATGCGCGTGGCAACATCAAGGTCATGTTCGCAACCAACAGACCCTCGACACTGGATCCTGCTCTCATGCGACCTGGTCGCATTGACAGAAAGATTGAGTTCTCGCTTCCTGACATGGAGGGCCGTGCAAACATTCTACGCATTCACGCAAAAAGCATGAGCGTTGAGCGCGACATTCGGTGGGAACTCATTTCCAGACTGTGCCCCAACAGTACTGGTGCTGAATTGAGGAGCGTAGCCACCGAATCGGGCATGTTTGCCATTAGAGGTTAGTAAAGTCACGATACCGGTTGTTGAGCTGTGACTAACTCGTATACAGCGAGGAGAAAGGTGGCAACCGAGAAGGATTTCCTAGCTGCAGTCGACAAGGTCATCAAGGGTAACTTGAAGTTCAACTCCACAGCTACATATATGCAGTATAATTAAGCTGGAGCCTTTCGGCCAAGCTATTCCTTTCTATTCTATCAAGACTTGCATGGTGGAGCGAACGTTGGACTACTTGTATGAGTAAATGATGATGCCTCTGCCCGATTGTAATGCATTGTACCCTTACATGACATATCTGATTGTATCCATCATGTGTATGTTTATGCCTTTATTTTGGTGGTATACTTGATTTGGTTTTTCCGATCGCGCCATGATTTCGTGTCTTGTTAGGAGCCTACAACACTTTTTACACAACACTTTTTATCTATTCTTCATCATCTGTATCTTTCTCCACTACAATGTTACCAGCATCGCCGCCGCCTTTCCGATAGCCAGGATACGAACCATCCTCCACAGCACTGCTTCGCATGCTGCTCTTCCTTCTGCTCCTATCCCCACTTACCACGCCAGGGAAAATTTTGGGCTCACCGTCCAAAGTAGCACTGCTAGTTGTTCGGGTCAAGTCTAGCGCCTCACCATCACCATGCCACACTTGTTGCTGATTGCCAACCACAGAGAACCCCGTAGGCTGCGGTAGGGATGTAGTGCTCGGATTGATGGTCATGCTTGACGTACGTCGTGGACGATCAAAATTGCCACTGTCCTTGGTGCTCGTTGGTGACGTAGGTTGAGTATGTACATTTGCTACGTCCACAGCTGATGTCGACTGGTTCAAGCGCGCCTGTTGTGTTGGCCCAAGAGGCCCAGAAATGGCACCAGGTGGAAGAGTTGAAAAATGACTTTGTTCAGCAATGTTTGTCGCCGAAGGATGGGTTTGCATTGACACCACTGGAGACACAGGATTGGTGGCTTGGAGCGACTTGGGGGTGTGCGGAGGCTCGGCGCCAGGCTGGAGATTTGATTTGGTGAGATCATTTCTACTGCTCTGTGCTGCGCGTGTGTAACGATCAATCCTGGCCCACGTTAGTACATGATTTTTGATCTGTTGAGGGCCCAAGTAAGTTACATTGCAAGCTCCTGCATAAGAGTCTCGTGTCGAAACGCTTCTCGTACACTCGGCACGTTTGATCTTGCCATATCATTACCTGCTACACCAGGCAAGTGGTAATTGTTACCTAGCCACTTTTGCTTGACTATATGCTCGAATCCACTCTGTTCGACCGAATGTTTGGCAAGCTCGCACATGTCCACAGCACTGAGCTTGTAGATTTGCGCTGCAACCGAGTATTCTTCAATCAAGGGCTCCTTGGTGAAGGCGAATTGGAGAGGGTCATCAGTAGACAAGGATACATTCAGCCCACGCCTGAAATAACTCAAGAAGGGGTTACGCTCATATGCCAGGAATAAAGCATTGTTGCTCAGGGGAGACATAGCCACGCCGATTTGCTCGAGGTAGAAGATGTATTGCAACAATGGCACCTTGCGCAGCAGCAAGCCATGGCTAATGCTGTGGGCGCAAAGGACGGCAGCGGCTAAATGATCAGTATCTCCAGCCTCACCACAATGTGGACGAAGCACAAAGGTGTTGAAACCGCGCTGCTTTCGCCAGACATTGAGAGAGGCCATATTGGCAAACAGATAGTACATCCAGTAGCTGTAAGGCGGATTCTGGCCTGTTGTCCAATCTTTGGCAAAAGGAAATTTCTTGTAAACGCGCCGCTCAACTTTGCTCTCGTCATCTACACTGTCAAAACCAATGACTCGTTGCAAGAATATGTGAAGTTTTGGATGACTGGTAGGGTCGCGGGTAACCTCGAATAATGGCTGGAACACATTGACAACTACCTCTTGGAAATTCTCCATCAGACCAGTGGCTTTGTACACATCGAAGAGGCGAGGCACTTGGATGAGCCAGCGCACATTAGGAGAAAACAGCTTGTTATCAACGACCCATGCAGCCAGCTTATCCCACTCATCAATGTCACGACCATAGATTGATATACGCCATTCTGCAAACTGGTACTTGCTTGATTCCAAGTCTGAAATGACTTCCTTGGTAATCTCAGCAAGATAACGGCCTTTGATGAAATTGTCTGTTTTGAGAAAGATGGTTCTCAGTCGCGATTCACCAACAGGATTATACTTCAAGTTGAATTTGTCAAAGCGATGAAAGGAGTCTGTGTGAGCCTAAAGGTAAAATTAGAACAATACAAACGTTGTCTGTCCACATACTTACATGCATGTCTAATGTGTCAATACTCAGATCATATGCTGTCAGGTTGATAGACTCAAACACTTCTTTCAGAGTCAAATGCTTGCCATCACGATATAGTACAACTTCATCGGGCGACTTTTTCATTTTCGACTTGATGAACCGCAGCAAATGCTTTTGGTTCATACAAGCCGAATGGTGAACGTGGGTGTCGACTTTTCGGACGTTGTAAAAGTCCCTGTGAGGTACCTTTTTACTATCTGCTGTCTCTTGGTACTCGTTTAAGAGGTAGTAGAGGTTGAATTTACCCTCGAGATATTGGAGCCGTCTGAAGGCAAAGCTCTTGCTCGGCCCATCAGAGGATATCTCGAGTATCGAGTCCAAATCAATGTAAAAGTCACGCAGAGTTGGAATCGCTACGATAGGCGTATCAAGCTCTGCTGACTTGGCTGTCTCATACACCTGGTACACACCATCTCTGTCCAAGCGAAACGACATTTCCGAGGGGCCTGGCACAGGCAGCAGATCTTCTATGTGAAAGTCCTCGCCGATATTAGTACCCATTTTGCGGGGAGGTAGCTGTTGCTCCACGGGTTCGAGCACGCCACTGTTGTGCAGACTACTCGAGGCATTACGGCGTTCTTTGGACGAGTCATTCCACACAGGTTCTGGGTGCGGGGGGTAGATTCGCCAGCTAGCGTCATCTTTGGGGTTGTCGAAATTGCGCTGCAGGGATAGACGTATGTACTTGTGGCGCAGATCGAGGACTTTCTGCACATTGGTATATATGGCCGTGAGCTCAGCGGTGACGCTCGAGTCTGACATGGCAAAGCCTCCAGCGCCTGTGCCCACGCCTATGCCGGCGCCAGCGCCATGGATGCCTTCTTCAGCAAGCATTGGTTTGGACTCGTGCGGTAGATTGGGATGTTTGGAAGGCGCTCTTGCTTGTCTGTCGGCTTGAATAAGAGGGTCTGCAGCATCAGGAGTAGGTTCAAAGTTGGCAGAGTACGGAGACTGATGCTGGAGCGATTCCTGTGACTGTTCTAGATGTGACACGCCCACAGGCAGCGTGGGCGGGGCGCCGTGATGGGCAAGACTCACGTTGCTCTTGCGCGAGCGAACGCTGCCGCCTCTGCTCAAGAGGTCCATGCCATCCGTGGCGCCGAAGTTTGCTGGAAACGTCTTGGCTCGGATGGCTGGGCTATGGCTGTAGCTATCGCCAGCCTGAGAGCCGCCATATTGAGTCTCTCGTTGATGTCGCTGGTAGAACTGCTTGGCTTCGGTATGGCTCATTTGCTTCTCAGCCGTGTAGTCGTAGAAGGCGGTGCGGCGCTGTTTGTCGCGGGGGAGCATGCCAGTACTGTCGTCTTCCAGGCTTGTGCCTGCCATGGCTGGCGCCGTTGCCGTCGTGCCATGTTCTACTTGTGCGAAACGGGTGCTGCCAGCGTCGGGCTCGGAAAAGTGCTGGCTGGCCTCGTCGTCTTCCTCAGACGAAGGTATCTGGTCGTCATGGGTGGGGCCCAACTCGGGCGAGCCGTCAGCGTCTGCCGAAAATGCGCCTGCTCAGAGCGTGTCAATCACAAGTAGAGGGCAATTGCAGTGGCAGATGTCATGTGCGTGTGTGACTAACTGACCTTTCAGCATGGTGTTGTGGTAAGGGCAGTTGGTGCGGCTGTATACGTTGACCACCAGCAAGCAGGTCCTGAAAAGATAATGCTCAGAACGCGCTTCGGAGGCGGCCGAAGTGACGCCAAACCCCGTGCCATGATTCTGTGCTCTGCGCCATTGGATGCCAGCGATAGGAGAGGCAAGTACTTAGTAGCACAACAGCAGGCGGCGTATCATGGCATGCAACATGCAACATGCAACTGGCAACTGGCAACTGGCAACTGGCACATGTGATGTCGCGCTATGCATGTACCAAGCACATACGAAGCATGGGGTCCGAAAGCCTCAGGCGCCAAGCCAGCAAGCAACAACATTGGCAAGCCAGCCGTGCTGACGTAATACAGTCGCGTCACGTGATACTATCTGTTCTGCGGACAGGGCAAGGCGGGTGATTGGGCCAGGGCTCCACCAAAAATTCAGATGCGAACTGGGGTGAACGCTTAGTCGTACCCAGTTGCCAGTCTAGTAGGACATAGGATTACTGTTGTAGGTATTCACTTGCCGACACCGCCACCCATCTTCCACGACCATCATCGCCATGTACGTGGTACCTGAATTGTCGCTCCACACCCACTTACTAACCCTCTATATAGGTTCCTCCTCCGTCGTGCTGCCACTCGTGCACTCAGTGCGGCGCCTCCAAAACCACTTTTCGCGCAGAAACGCTCCCTTTCTACTTTTACTCCATGTGCGTTCCAGACTAGACAGAGCCGATGCTCAATCGCATCAATACAGAAAAGATTTGCCAGCAATGAGGTTGCAAAACCCGACACTGCGGAAACTGTCGCTGCCACTGAGGAACAGCCCGAGGACAACTTTGCACAAACAGCATCAGAAGCCCCGCTTGATGATGGCCTCACGCCGGTCCAAGAAAGAACCTACACAGAGCCTGCCATCCAAGAGGCAGCCCCATCCGCACCGGCACCATCAGAGACTCGTCAGCCCACCGCCAAGAAGCCCAGGGCTCCCCAGTATGATCGGGGCGTCATCGCTCCAAACAAGTCGGTCTACGTTGGTAATTTGTTCTACGAAGTCACGGGCGAGCAGCTGATGGGCATCTTCTCGCGATTTGGTGAGATTGAGAACACAAGAGTGATTTACGATCACCGCGGCATTAGCAAAGGGTGAGCACTGTTGGCGTAGCAGAAGAGACATCGAATTAACCCGTGTTGCAGGTTTGGCTACGTCGATTTCAAGAACGTCGACGATGCTCAGAACGCCATCAACAACCTAGATCAGCAGGAATTTGAGGGCCGCTCGCTTCGCGTCCAATTCCATCAGCCCAAGTCTCCGTCGAGCATTACTCGAGGGGTTGTCGACTTCGTGCCCCAGTCACCCAGCAAAACTCTTTTCATCGGCAACTTGTCCTATGAGATCTCAGACAAGGATCTCAACGACTTGTTTCGTACAATACATAACGTCACGGCAGTCCGGGTGGCCATTGACAGGCGGACCGGCCAGCCGCGGGGTTTCGCACACGCAGACTTCACCAATGTCGAGAGTGCCACCAAAGCAAAGGAACAACTCAAGGGCAAGGTCATCTATGGAAGACCATTGCGCGTTGACTTTAACAAACCGCAGTCTTCAGGCTCCACCGAGAGAAGGCGCCAGGATAGGCCACTGGAGTAGGGATAAGGGTAGACTTGCAGCATATAGCAGAGGTATAATGCTTGACGACTGTACTATGTATGTAAAATAAAGCTGGCTGGGCTGGGCTGGGCTGGGCTGCGTTGTGTTGTGTTGCGTCGCATGTAACATGAATCCATCAATTCGATAGCAGGCTGCATATATA
>AXZN01000007.1:0-169541 GCA_000498155.1 Shiraia sp. slf14
AATAGCTTTTAGAGCTACTTATTAAGTACTAATAAGAAAGAGACTTACTTAAGCTATATATAAAGTAAGCTAGAGGCCTAGAGCTTAGGTTATTTTAAGAAGACTATACTAACCTAAACTTAAAGCTTACTAAGAAGACCTTAGGTCTCTAGGCCTAAGGCTTACTACTAATAATATAAGATATAAGATTAAGATAGCTACTATAAGTTTAACTTCTATATATAATACTTTTTTAGTACTCTATTATAGCTATAGTAAATTTATTCTTCTTAAATATACTTTTATACTACTATAAGTTACTTATTATTAATTATATTAACTTAATAAACTTAATAATCTTATACTATAATACTTTATATAGATATATACTATATAGCTTACTACTATTTTAATATAAATAAATTACTACTACTACTACTACTTCTACGCTAGAAAAGTAAAAGTACTATAGCCTAGGCTTTACTTTTCTCTATTTAAAATAACTATAAATAAATAATAATACTATAAATATACTATACTTTATAAGAGTCTTAAAGCTAGTTTATATATATAAGAAGAAAAGACTTAATAATATTACTCTTTCTAAAGTATTATAAGTTAACTAGCTTAGCTATACTATTCTAAGCTCTTTATATTAAGATAAAGACTAGCTACTTAAGCTAATAGAACTTACTAGTATAAAGATAATATAAATTATAAATTATTAATTAGCTTTACTAGCTTCTTTAGCTAAAAGGCTAGATAAAAATTATAAGCTATATACTATATATTACTTACTACTAATAAAGTATAATAAAAGTATATATAGTAAACTTATACTACTCTTTTAAAAAGATAGTATCTTAAGAATTACTATCTTAATATCTAACTTCTTCTATTATAAGTAGAGCGTACTACCTACTACTTATAGCGTATCTATATAGTAGCTAACTACTACCTTAGATAATATAGTCTTTCTTATTAATTTACTAGTATATAAAAAGAAGTAGTATTCTTTAGAAGGCCGTAGCTTATAATTTAGAAACTAAATAATATAGTATTTAAAAGACTTAAATCTTAGCTTTTAGCTATAAAGTAAGCTATATAAGTATAATTTTACTATATATAATAGATATAGTTTTATATATACTAAGTAAGTTTATTAAATTACTAGATATACTTTATTCTAACTTATAAAAAGTAGCTTAACTTTAAATTTAACTAGTATAGGTAGCTTCTACTAGAATATTAAGTAACTTAGCTTAGTTTTACTAACTATAAAGAATATATAAATTAACTATATAATCTTATTACTTAGCTAACTAAATAAGATATTTATAAGTTTAATATATAGTATAATCTATAGTAATATATAATAATTTATAGTAACTTATAATATATTATAACTTAATCTTTATATTTATTATTCTTTAGCTAAAGTAGTTTAAAGTATACTAAATTCTTTTTATACTAACTATATCTTTATAAGTAAAATAATAAAATAAATAAAAGAGATTTTAATATACTACTTAGTAGATATTTTATATAGCGTACCTTTATTATATAAAAAGATATTATATATTATATAAAGTAATAAGTAACTTAGTAATATAAAAAGATAGCTACTACTTAAATTATATAATCTTTTATAGCTAGCTTAGAGTAGCTAGAGCTATAAATATAGTATACTTATTCTAGAAGATAAAGGTTTTAACGCCTATATCTAGATAGACTTAGATATAGTAGGTTTATACTATAATCTAAGCTAGGTATAAATACTAAAAAAGTAAGATATAGTTTAATATAGATATATAAATTTATAATTTATATAAATCTAAATAGTATAATAAGCTAATTAAAGATACTAGTATAAGTATCTACGTACGTAATTTATATAAATTTATAAATAATATAAAATATATATAAACTCTAATTTATAAATAATCTAAGGTATAAGTTAAGTCTAGAGCCTAGATTACGCTCTAGGAATTAACTCTGGGGGTTAGGTATGGGTCAAGCCCAGGGCCTGGGTCAGACCCGCTCTAGGAATTAACTCTGGGGGTTAGTGAATTGAGCTGGCCATGGCCAGCGTTGACAACGAGAAAAGAGATCGAGTGGATGTTGGCATATTAGATCGCCTGAATGAGGTCGGGCTCTGTGGCTACCTGGACGGCGGTATGGAAGGTCGGGCTTGCAAACACCTGCCAGCGGCGGGTGGCTTCGGTTAGATTGCCGTTTTGGGAATCGATAATAGTTGCGCCCTGTGAAAGCAACGGCGCCAATTCGTCTTTGATGGCCCTGGGCTGCATGTGGTTGACACCGCACGAGTAGCCCAAGGAGCGCAGCGCGAGTGCAACTACCTAGGTAGGCAAAGTGTGTGCAACATGACGCCGGAAGGACTTGGATGATTTCTGATAGTTGGGGCCATTTACCTCTGCCCGTAATGTTATCACATCATCGTAACTCTTGAGCCATGGAGCACAGCCTCAGCTTGAAGATCGATCCCCGATATACCTAGGTACCTAGGCGCCTAATCATCTCGAGGTGCAGCGATCTGGAAGGTCAAGTGAACATCTTTGGAACGAAGGAGCCAACTGTACGGTCCAGACTCTTACCACGCCAAATTGAACCCTTGTTATATATAGACCAATGAGAGGGCAACAGTGGTGGTGAAACGAATACTTGATTCGTCCAATTTTGACTAGGATCCAACTTGACATGGTGAGATTTTGTAAACGCCCGTGGACCCATATAAATCTTACTGCATTGTCGTAATACCCGTGGCGCGGAAGGGCGGCGCAGGGTGCAAGGTTCGGTGCCGGGGCGCCGTCAATACCTAGGTAGTAGGTAGCGTCAAGACACTCCTGTCCGTGCCGCCCATGCACGCTTCGCACAACAAGCAGCTTGTATACTTAGTGAGAGGCAGCTTCTTCCTCCAGGTCAATTCTGATCCGACGGCTCCGCGCTCCATTTGCACTCAACCTAGAAACACACGATGTCTACTGTCACGCTGATTACAGGCACTAACCGCGGTACGTTGTCTCGCTGACACCAACCGATGGTGGCACTTACAAGACTAGGCATTGGCCACGGCATGCTCGCAACTCTCTTATCACGCCCTAATAATACCGTTATTGCTGCTGTGCGCAACCCTCAGGCTGCTGTGTCGCAGAAGCTCCATGAGCTCCCTAAGGCTGATGGTACTGCGCTGCACATTGTTAAGATCGATAATGCCATCTTCACCGACCCAGAAGCTGCTGTCAAGGACCTAGCAGCAGCTGGCATTACCCATGTCGACACTGTCATTGCGAATGCTGCCACGGGTGACTCAGCAGACTCGGTTTTAGGTACCTCTCTAGATGCCGTTCGCCGCACCATGGACATCAATATGGTTGGTGTGCTAGCCCTATTCCAGGCTGTCGAACCTCTTCTCCGCAAAGCTCAAAATAAGAACCCTAAATTCGTCGCTTTGACCTCCAATCTCGGCAGCATTGGCCTTGCCCCCTACATACCCGGCCCATGGTTCTGTTATGGCGTTACCAAGGCTGCTCTGAACTATCTTATTCGTCGCATCCACGTTGAGAACGACTGGCTTACCGCTGTTGCGCTGCAGCCAGGCTGGGTGCAAACTGATATGGGCACCTTCGCTGCAAAGTGCGTGGGCATGGAGAGCGCACCTATGACGCTGGAAGATAGTGTCAAAGGGTGCTTGAAAGTAATTGATAGTGCATCGAGGGAGAAGTACGCTGGCGAGTTTATTGATAGTGAAGAGAAATCAGTTCAATGGTAGAAGATGCAGTCCAGCACTAGGCTCAATGTCAACACATTTAAATAATTCTTAGTACCTTATTCAATTTATGCTCGTGATGTATTCTAGTTCTTATCACCAGCCTTCACGCATCGACTATATGCAATACCACGCCACAACTACGTGGAGATATCCAGTCGAAGGATGAATACCAGTTTGGTATTTTATGAGCAAACTTGGACCCATGTAGCTCAAGGACACATAGAAATTCATTCAACGTTACCAGCATGATTGTAAGCTAAATTGGAAAATAGTCAATGCAAGTCATGATGACTACTTCATCAACTTCCTGAACAACACAGTCTTAGTCGAATCTGGGACATTCGCGTCGGCGTAGACCAGATTGATTGGTCTCGTCGTCCCTTCTGGTAATCTTAGTTCGTAGTTGTCTAGTATATAAATCAACATCAGTTTGCTCTCGAGGCCTGCAAAAAAGCGACCGGGGCACGCATATCGCCCATGGCCAAACACTAGACTGAACACACCAGTCGATGTGAATTGGCTCGTTTTGACAGCCGCCAGGCTTGACTCCGATTCCCTCATGCGGTGGTACCGAAATCCATCAAAGGAGAGCGGGTCCGGAAACTGCGTCTCGTTCAACAGTAGTGGGCCGGCAGGGACGGCGATCCAGCACGATCGTGGGAGTACTTTACCGTCGCTGAGCGTGTTGTCTTTCAGGAATTTGCGGTTGAATGCCACTGTTAATGTGATTAGCATAATAACGGTTGCCCTCTACAGCCTAAGTAGGTAACTTTGGTTCAGAAAAGTGGGCAAGACTTTACACGAGGATGGTGGGTTGAGCCGTTGCGATTCTTTCATAAAGCTATGCATCTCCGACAGCTTTGTGATAGTCGTTTTCTATGCAGCCAGATTCATCTTGTACATCTTTTTCTGGACGACAAGATTGGAGGCCCAATCGATCACACTCATTCTCGGATTGATTACGCTTAGCAAACTTATAGTTGTGAGGGTATGAGGAAAAAATAGTAACAGTTGAGTTTTAGATGGAAACTCCGATGCTTAAAATTCTGGTAAGAGATTGAGCCTTCGGTGCTCCATTGGGAAGCTGGAAACATGGAGGAATCGTGCCAAGCCTTCGCTGGCGGGTTGTTCCTAAGTATCTAAGTATCCACGAGAATCCAAATCCACTGCAGCCACCTCAGAACTAGCTGTTACAAACTTCAAGCTTAACTTCTAAGATTAAGGAGCTCTAGCGCCTTATACATAAAGATACAATTCTCCAGCTTGACCCACATTCCGCCAATTCTTAAGCACCCCACCACAATGGAAACAAATTCGCCTTTCGAGGCAAGCGAACGACCTGAACTTCTCAGTAACGAAGCCGATGGCGAAGAAGAAGATGATCAGTTATTTTCCAAAGTTCTGGCTGCTATACGGCAAGAGAACATTGTATCTTTTTGCATCGAAACTCGTGGGCGCATTGAGCCCTCATTCGGCAACCAATCCAATCCATCTCAAAAGCCAAACGCTACTCTTGAGCCAATACTTTTTGGCTCTTATCATGTCATTTTCCCTATTAAATTCCAAGATGGAGTTCGCTGGATCCTCAAAGTTCCTGCTGTGGGAACAAGAGACCATTTCGATTCTTCCTCCGCCGCTGCCCTCAGGTCCGAGGCATTGACCATGCGTCTTATCGGAAAAAGCACATCAATTCCCGTCCCAGAAATATTCGCATTCAACCCCTATCTCGACAACGAACTGGGGGTTCCCTTCATCCTCACGAGTTTTGTCGATGGGATTTCAGCGTATGAGGTCTGGTTTGACAAAACCATCGCTTCGGAGGAGTTGCAGGCTTGTAGGACACAGATTTTGGAAGATCTGGCGGCAGCCATGATCCAGCTGAATCGGTTTGCGTTCAAAACCGGTGGCGCGCCAGTTTTTGATGAAGACGGCGCCATCACAGAAATTGGTCCCATGAGATGTGTCGACCATCGGCGCATGCTTGATCGGTTAAAGACAAATAATGAAGACGAAACGCCATTGTACTACAATGCTGGCCCTTTTCACTCCTCTCAAGCGTTCTACCGGCATTCGATTGATAGGGAAGAGCCACCCACCAGCCCTCTACATTACGGGATCCGGAAACTGCTTCAACTATTCCTCAGTTGGATTCCTGATCTTCAAGATGACACACCATTCGTCCTGACCCATCCGGACTTCAATTTTCAGAACATCCTTGTTTCCCCACAAGGCCGACTCCAAGGCCTAATTGATTGGGATGGTGTCACAGCTGTACCTCGCAGCATTGGAAATGAAACACTACCTTCATTCCTTACGCGGGATTGGGACCCGGCCATGTATGCATGGACCGAAGATATGGAACGCGGTATCCAGCCCATTGGACTTCGGGAAGATTCACCAGAAACTTTGCACCGATATCGTCGAGATTATCAAGAGATATTTAAATCACACATTTCTTCTACATCTAACAATCAAATCTTCATGACAAAGCTCTCGCTATATGTGCAGAACTTGGTTATTGCTGCTGATGACACAGTATGTCGATTTGAAATCGTTAAGAAGTTTGTGGAAGAAATCTTGCCATTAACACTCGATCTGGCCGAGGTTGGAGAGAGAGAGACGCTCGTGAAGAACTTCAATGTGTTTGATATTTCGTCCGGCTTGGTCGATGGCACTCTTGAGCAGAGATTCATTGATCTTCTCCGAAGAGGTTTTGAAGCTCTGCTAAGCTCAGCATAGAACGGAACATTTGAGAACACGATGAACTATCTCAATTTAGATAATGACATTTCTATTCACACCTTTCTGCCTAACTTTATACTCTACCATACCCTACACACTTGGAACTACATAAGCCCATCACACCTTCAATAATCATTAAAAGAAGGCGGATGAAGTGATAAAGCGTTTCAAACTTTCGACACCAACGATGAACAGCAAAATGGTTGGAAGTGCTAAGGTGGGTGTCGATGATAAACGTGGAAATGACTCTGTAACAAGCAAACTTTAATTTGAGCCCGCAGATACAGCAACATAAGAATCGCATGATAGAATACGTGTCTTCCGATACATGGTAGGCATGAACTAATTTTTAATATCGTTACTATCCTACCTTTTATGGCATTGGTTCATTGGACACATGCGAAACTACTTACTCCGCGCCAGCGCAATATGCGCAATCCGGCCAAATCCCATAGTAACTGTTAATCTGATACATTTTGTATATAAAGACATGCCAGCGCAGTATATAGTGCAGCTGCTATGTACAAACAACACTCATATTTCCTATCGTTATTTTAAGATATATAGTCCTACGATAAATTAAACTGCCCTATACAGATTTGTTCAGGCGCCCACCGTCTTGGAAATTAGGTACTTGAATAACATTGGTATCAGGGGTTAACACCAAATAGTAAGGACGTGAGTGCTAAAATTCCCCGCACATCTGGGAAAGATCATTATAACTTACAGTAACCCTGAAACTCTTCTCCCAGTGGCGCCTTCATCGCCTCGCGCAAAGTTTGACCCGTGCGCTGGTGTAGGCCATTCAATCAGCCTGGATTGCGGAACGTGGGGCCAGACACCTTGTTTACCTTTATAGACCCGAATTGGATTCTCCAGGTGCAAACGACATGGCGCAGCGCATGTCAACTTGCGGTGTTGAGGCCACTGTACTGAAGTGTGACGTAACAGTCAAATCCGAGGTTGAAGCTGTTGTTGCGCAGGTCGCTAGACGCAGACCGATCAAAGGAGTATTGCATCCTGCAGCCATATCTGAAGACATCAGCTTCGAAAGTCTGGAGTTTTCGCAGTTTCAAAAAGTTATAGCTTCAAAGGTTAGTGGTACAGTCAACTTGCACGAGGCTACACTCTCCCAATCCTTGGACTTCTTTACGATGACAAGCTCCATCGTGTCTATGATCGGCACCGCTACACAAGCTAGTTATAGCGCAGCAAACTGCTTCCAAGATACATTTGCACGATTTCGGGCGGCAAATGGCCTGCCTGCACAAGCTCTTGCTTTGGGAATGATCTTAGATGTCGGGTTTGCCAGCAGCCGTGAAGACATACAACGATCCTTGATTCGAAATGGGGTCTATGGTACACCCGAACCGGACTTTAGACGATTACTGGATATTGCGTTTACTTCGCCATCAATCCTAGATGACTCATTTGACCCATTGTCGGGCGCACATTTGTTGGCTGGTCTTGAGCCTAGGAAGATTCATGAGCTTGACAAGGAAGGCACGGGAGCGAATTTCGCCTGGTCAATGGATCAGCGTTTTGGTCGCATACGACAAGCAATTGAGGATCATCACAACGCTCGACAAGCGATTGGCGACGGCACATATTTAACCACGGCTGCACCCACTCTAACCAATTTCCTTTCCAGTGTCCAGAAAATCAAGTCTTCCTCAGTACCAACAATGGAAGAATTGCGAGCTCTTCAGGAACTCGCGCAAGAAATATTGGTAGACCGACTTTCGAAGCTGCTTTTTGTCTCTCCTGTAGATATTGATGTCTCTCGCGACATGGTCAGCTACGGTATTGACAGTATGATTTCAGCGGAGTTGAGAAATTGGCTATTCAAAACATTTGCTTTTGATATTAGCTTCATTGAATTAGTGCAAAGAGGGTCGACAATTAGAAGCATATCACAAAAGTTAATTAGTAGCTTATGCTGATTGGATGGGCGAGAGATTACAGCGAGTGGAGCAATCGCCAGACGAGTAGTTACACGCCAGCGTCAGTTGTACTTGACCTAATCAAGCAATCGCCCACTAAAACAGTGCAATGGCTCGCTCTTCTAGTTGAACAGAAGGGAGAAAACTACGAGCAAATTGGTTTGACGACTGGCCCAATTGAGACAGATCTCTTTGAATGGAATCCCTAATGGATTAGTATCTCATGACCAACTCTAAGAGACAAATAATCATCTTTTTGTAACTTCTTCAAACCCCCGTCTCTGGTAGTCCCTTCACCGCTGTACCCTTCCTCTCTTCTGCGTTTCGACACTTTGCTGGCCCTTGAGTTCTTCCAAGTTCAGTGGGTCAAAATTGTCGCCTGTCTTGTCACTTTTGCTCGGGTAGAACGATTCATCATGTTCGTGAAGGCGTGAAAAGATAGACGTAAACCAAGGCTAATATTTGCGCGACTCTAAGGACTATCTAAATTAAAAGGTATGTATCTATACAAAGCAAAGCTTTTGAGGGTATCTTTTTCTAATTAAGTGTATTTTGCAACGGTCTTCAAAGCGCCTTCAGAGCGCAAGCTGTCCAAAGCAGTCTTCAACTCTGTAACAAATCGCTCGTTGCATCTCAAGTCATCGCCAAAGAGACTCTTAACATCAAGCAATGCAAGTCCGCCTTCGCGGGCCTTGGCCTGCAACTCCTCCGCCATCGGGTCGTCAAGCTTGAAAACCCGACCTTGCTCATCAATACCATTCAGGTAGCGGAACCATGCTGCTGCGCACAAAGTCAATCGGCGAAGTGGGCCACCCGCTTGGATTTGCTCAGCAATGCTGGGCATGATGAATTGTGGGATCTTTCCGGAACCGCCGAGACAGATACGTGGAAGTTCGTCCATAAGGGCTGGGTTGGAAAAGCGGTTGAGAAGAGTGTTGCAGTAGTCATCAACACTGACGCCGGGAATCTGAGGCAACAAAGGTTTGACCTCTTCTTGCATCATGTTGAAGATGTACTTGCGGAAAATGGGGTTGGCGATGACTTCATGGATGTATGTGAATCCAGCAAGGTAGCCAGCGTATCCCATGGCAGAGTGACTGGCGTTGAGAAGTCGGAGCTTGATCAGCTCATATTCCTCAACCTTCTCGACGCTTGGGACAACCTGAACGCCTGCCTTCTCAAAGGGAGGTCGTCCGTCGGCAAACTTGTCCTCAAGAACCCACTGGTTGAAGACTTCGGTCACCACCGGCCATGCATCTTGGACACCAAAATTCTCTGCCAGATGGGCCTTGTCGGCATCCTTGGTTCGAGGAGTAATCCTGTCGACCATACTGTTGGGGAATGCACCATTCTCAGCAATCCACTTAGCGACCTCAGGGTTCTGGTGCTTAGCGAACGCCAACAACATATTGCGGCTGATGTCGCCATTCTTCTGCATGTTGTCGCAAGACATGACAGTGAAAGGTCGCAGACCAGCTGCGTGGCGACGGGCAAGAGCAGCATAAAGATAACCAAAGACAGTGCGAGGTGGCTGTCCGCCAGCCAAATCCGCCGCAATGTCAGGGTGATCTACCATGAGCTCGTGTGTATTCTCGTTGACGTAGTAGCCACTTTCAGTGACAGTCATCGAGACAATGTGTGTATCAGGGTGGGCCATCTTTGCAATGACAGCCTCGCTGTTATCGGGGGCGAAGAGGTAGTCGGTAATGCTTCCAATGACACGCGCGCTGTTACCCTCTGCAGCACACTCCATGATAGTGTAAAGGTTGTCCTGCTTTCCAAGGGCATCGCGCATGGGAGCGGCGAAGGGCTGGAGATCCACTCCGCAGATCGACCAGTCACGGACATTGAATTGTTCCAGCAATGAGTCAACGTAGACTGCTAAGTGTGCTCTGTGGAAACCACCGACGCCAACGTGAACAATGCCTTGCTTGACATTCTTGCGTTGGTATGTGGGGACTCTGACATTTTGAAGGCGTGACAAATTGCGGCTTTTCAATTCAAGCGTCCTTGGCACGCTTTGGGGGGGCTGTACAACATTTCGTTGTGGGATCGACCTTTCAATGGGCCGTTGAGGAATTTGAGGGATCGGGTATATGGGTTGCTCTTGAACAAAATTCTGGTGTACTGCGGCGGAGCTTTGGAATCGAACAGCGGCAGGACGATAGTTGGGGCGGGTTCTATGAAAGACCGCTTGTGCGCGAGAGGCTCGCAAAAGGTTCTTAGGAATCTGAGGAGGCATGATAGGCAAATGCAAATGAAAAAAACTGGATGAACAAAACGAAGGTCACGAAACGCAATGATAACTACGGAGCATATGGCGGCGGCGCTGCCTTTTGAACAGAAAAAAACTGGTCAGATGGCCACATTCCCCGTACTAAGAGCCTCGATACCATCCGAGCGTTCCCCCGTTTTCCAATCCAAAAGGCCTAGGCATATCGTGAATTCTGAGTCAAGGTGGTACACTTGGCCACCGCTTTGACGCGGAAGCTGCAAAAGGGGCCGCGGTAGTTTAGCGAGCGCCTAGTGCTGCTAGATGGTGCAAAAAATTCGGGGAACGCCACTATCGACTTTTTCTCGAAGACCACAAAAAACCACAAAAGTCCACCAAAAGAACCACTAAAACCACAAAAAAAAGTGGGTGAGAACACTATCAGCAGACTCTGCATCTACTGCTGTAGCGTGCCTCCTCAACGACAGATGCTATGCACATCAGCACTGCAAGTGTACCTAGATAACCGACCAGATGAGGCTCAATTGGTGTCTAGACCATCGGGATTCCCCAAAGAGGCTAGCACGGGGATCACACAATGCATTGAAAATCATCCGTCTTTTTATAACCCCACGTGGGCAATCTTGCTTCTCGTGCCTGGGCATGGAACTCCTGCAACCCACGGAGTCGCAAAATTGCTGGCCTGTGCTTCATTTTGGAGGCTCAGCTGGCCTCGTATCGTGAACTAATTCACCGCTTTTTTAGGTCGCAACTTCCGGCAACGGGTAAAATTGCACTTATGAGACTAGACCATCTCGTCACAAGACGGATTGTGGACCGCCCGCACACCCCGTGACTGTTGTTGATTTAGATCCCGCCATGGGTGACGCGTCTGCAAATAGTGCGTCGAGGGAGACAGGCCTTCTTCGTGTCCCTGAATATATTTCTTATGGAGATGGAAGGAGGTCATTCAACGTCGCGGGCTATGATTGGCGTCGCGTTTCACACACCTCCAGGTGGCGAGTAGACTTGCAACATTGGTAAACTACATAGTATAGGATTGACAGGTGGACTTTAGGGTTTCGCGTGGGGTGCGCACTCACACTACACAGTACGTGCACATAAAAAGCAGACATATACATGGTACACAGTACACAGTACCTACATAGTATGTGCACTTGCTCCCCCTTGCTATATACACTCGGAGCTTATTCGGACTACATAGTAGCGGGCCGAGCATCGAACGCAAGGAGTCGCATTCTGCGGCTTGTCCAAGCCCTTGAGTTGTCACTGCACCGATACCGCATATGAGCACCAAGCCTTCCGGAGGAAAAGTTGTTTGGGAATGCATATTTCCTATCCTGATGACTGAAAACGAAGAACGTAGACACTGCCTTTGGGTCTACTTTTCATAGTGAAGAAAATGGTTACCCGTATATCGTTGACATGACGAATACGGATGACCCCCATCTTTCCCTAGTCGTGTACTGTCGCCTCTGTGTATACATGTTACGCGAGCTCAATTAGTGATGAAACTATCTTGGAATGTACGTAGTACATTGTATCATTGCAGAGCTTATATTTGTGGGTCTCGGCATAATGCGTGATCTGCATGCAGCATGAATGGAGCGCCCCACTCTGACTAAAGAGATCTGGCACCATCGCCCCGGTTGCAGAAGCCTAACTATAGCTGACGGATGATAAGGGTCGTTCTCGATTACAAAAGCATCTATATATCTGCCGCAATGCGGTTGTAAGCACAGGTATTCAGGTACTGGGAAAATATTGATAATGGGAATTGAGCTGCGACACTTCCGCATCGACAAAGCGTATCATATTCCGAAAAATCAGCCCACGTGTCAAAAGAAAGCGCAACCTATGGAATATCATTGTCTCTGCCCTTGATTCAAGGCCCCCACGCAAAACATTCACGATTTCAACGAGGACGCGAGGCTCATTCGTGACATTCGATCATCCTAGCTTTGATGGTGCATCGCTAACACCATTAATGGTAGCCCATCCCTTGCGGTCAATGGTGTCCAAAGCCTGCCTGACAGTTCTCGATATCCGTACACCCTACTCAGATTGGATTATAGATTTCTTTGAAACCGTAAAGGGGCTGCGTGTGCGCCTGTATTACAAAGTGCCATCGAAACTCTCACAAAATCCACACGATCACTACCGAGCACAGTGAAATCTTCGTAAGAAAACGCCTTTATGTGTGGTCGCCATCTGGCACCGTGTCCCATTTGCTGAACGATGGTCAATGCTAGAGGAAACCAGAAAGTCTACAGCTTCTGTGATCATACCAAATCACAGCTAGCATGGTATGTTTTTGCCACAAGCTAATGCATACGACTGAGTCGCCAAATAAACTAGCAGCGCACTAATGATCCAGTTAGCATAGGAGTCTTTGGAAGCATTTTACAAAATGGAATTGATCTTGTAATTCACGAGTAAGATTTCTCTAACTATTGGCTACTACAGAGGAATCACAGTACAATATTTACGCCTCGAAAGACAGTGACGACATGCGCCTTCAGCCACCATACTTTTCTTAACTGCCACAAGTGCCATTTGCACAACACGCTGGCGAATCTGAAGTGCAACCACTCTCATTGCAGTCGCAAGGACCATCAGCAGTGTCGGGATCAGAATCGGGCCAGTCTTGGTTAGTCTCGTCATCGTCGCGTTCGTCTCTCGGCCCAGAGAAGCCTTTGCCGCAAAGCTCGGTGAAAGCAATCTCCTAAAGTGCAAAGGATTAGTTTTACACGCATATGGCGTGTACAACGTGACGGCACTTACAAGAGCATACCAGACGTATGTGTCCGCGTTAATGATAGTTCTCTTCCTTTGCTCGACGTCTTCGTCGGCAGCTAATGCACGGCATTCTAATGGAAAATGATATATTAGTTCATGGATCATGTAATAGATATGATAAAAGGGAACTTACGCCAAGCATCATATTTAACGTCAATGATCTGCTGACCAACCGCTTCTTTTCCAATCTTGGGGTAGTGCCTAGACATCTGGTTAGTGCCAGTGTAAAGCTTCTTCTCAAGCTTCTTCTTACATGAACTCGTGTAAGACATTTGCACCGACAAAATTCTTGGTCCAACTCTTGGTACTGATTACTGAACCAAGTTTCGAGCAACTTTCAGCAGTAAGAGCGCTCAAGTCCTCGCGGTCCCAAACCTTGTCGCAATAATGCATGGCAGGTTTCTTATTGTCATCCCTCTTGAAGTACGCTGTGCCAGTCTTCCCGTCTTTCTCCAACGAGCAGTAAGGCTTGGTCCCGTCAGCACCCACACCTGGAATTTGTGCATCAGTTGGCTTCCAGTAATCAGTCTCGTAAACAAAGACGTTTCCATTGAGATCTGAGCCAGTGCCATCTGTGTTTTCACCGACAAAGTTCTTGTAAACCTGTCGAATGATTTCACGGGCGTTGTCGTCGGAGTTTTGATCACCAAACCAATACTCAAGTTTGGGTCTGTATTTATCGTCATCCATCTTCTCCAGCGTCTTAGCTGCAACTGTAACAGCATCTTTGAGGCCTTGGGTGAGCTTGTCCTTGTGGCCTTGGTCTGAGATATCGTCGAGGTTATAGAGTGCTCGCTTCACAGCCCACGCTGGGTTCAGACTACTAAGATGAAATCCGCTGGCCGTGAGTCAGTATGTGAAACATCGTTACATATATTCCAGAATGCATGGACTTTTTTTATTTTTTTTTAATTCTTCAATCACGGACATGATCTTGGGAATTCGCCTAGCATGTCCCCAGTAGTGTAAATGGAAATTCTTACCCTTGAGGATGGGCATTGGTGATAGTGAAGATAGCTCCTGCGATCAAGAGTGTTTTGCTGTAGCCTACCATCGTGGCTGTTAATAGGTTTTTTTGGTTGTTTGGTCAAAGGACTGATCTCTTTTATGTGATTTTGTCGAGAAGTAAGAAGCTGAAGACAACAATTCGACGGATAACCGTCACTGTTTATATGTCAAAACAAGACCACCCCAAACTCTGCGCATCGAACATCATTGGAGCGTAAAGCTAATCTCGATCTGTTCAACACGAGGTTGCCTTATGACTTGGCGCATCAAGGTGTTAATTCAAAGAATCATAAGACATTAAGGAATGCCAATAGGATGCATGGGATTGTGGAACAATGCTGTCGTGAGGCTTTTGTCGAAAGTAGGAATTGCCATGAACATCACGCGTCCAAGAGAGCCACGAAAGCCACCAGAGCCAGGATGCAGCACAATGAATGTGCAAGAATAGCATCTTTATGGTCCCATTGAGTTGTAGCTTACTACATTTTGGCATGCCTAAGTGAAGGAACCAGTCCAGGTGACACCATTTCTTGGTTCTTTCGCTGATGCTTGAGTCAGAACTCATCTTAATTGGGCTCGAACATATTCTGTTTCTATCCTTCATCCAATAGTGATGTCGCCAATCGCATGATAATCAAAGGAAGCTTAAAACTAAGCGTCCTTGTATAGTGTACAAATTCCCATCCTACAGGATCTGATCTTACATAAGATACTGTTTGGCACGGGTTTCTTGATGCTAACAAGCCCCTTGCGTTAAAGGTGAACGAGGCCTCCCAAATGGGGGCGAAAACGTGATTTTGATTTATGTAGAATGCAAATTGGGCTGCGAAAAGACAAGTCAGGTCATACGAAGCTGACATTTGCCAACACCTTCTACGTCACTCATGGCAATTCGAATATCTCGTTGATGGTAATTGAGGATTATGCCTTAGGCCCTGTTTCAGCCTTCCTGGTTGGTGGTCAGCCAGACTTATGCTGCCTTCTGATTCGCTAAGAAAATGAGCTTACATGACGTAGCTTGCTGATCATTGCTTGTCCGTCTGGGGCTTACATTCCTATTCCAATGCGACCACATTCGCTCTTTCCTCTTGGTAGAAATTCAGAGGCTGAAGGCTATCATATCTCGCATAACCTCAACAAGCAACGGGTCAGAAGACTATTGCATGACGTTTTAAACACAAACATACCGCGGCCGGTATTCTTATCTCATACCGCTGATATTCTATCTTTTTGGAAACTCATCATAACATCCCGAAACTGTTATATTGGTTCAGTACAGAAACCATTGTTATACCAAGCACCAATTTCATACTCAACGCTGCCACCAACAAAGAAGAGTAAGCCTCGTAACGTACAATTACTTCCAACTTCCACATTAATTGACACAGCAACATCACCATGGAAAGTTCAAATCCCACCATAACCTTATATCTAGCCGGTGAAATGTCCTTTCAACTGGGCCGTAAAGGTTTCGCCGGTGACATGCCAAATTTAAAAGTTCAAATGCATGACTCTTCACACGCTGCTAGCCTAGTCATTCCTGGCTGCCAATCTTCTGGAAATGCCTTCAATCTCCCACTCGCTCTTCAAAACGGCCTCTTCCAACTAGTCGACACTGAGACCGGCACAACGATATCGATACCTCGCAGCGACCAGGAAGCTGGAAAACTCCGTGTGGAAGCTGGAGCACGAAATAAATGGTTCGAGTTGAAGATTGATGCTCGCGATGAGTTTTGGACGCGATTGCTCATCCCTGGACATAAGTACGAGATACGATGGTGTGATGCTGAAGATATACTGTGGGCATACCATGAGAACGTCCAAGAAGACTCCCAGCGTCTGCCGGTGCGTCGGCTACCCCGTCCGATCAAGCTCAATGTGTACGAAGATGCCACTGCGCCACCACAATTCTCCGTGGCCTTGAGTCCAACGGCAGGAACTTGCCATATTAATGGTGAACCTCGCTTTGGGTTCAAACTCCAAGTCACTTCGCAAGATGTAGACCTCATCACCGTATGCTTGGACAAAACTCCACTCAAAGAACTTCACGGCTTGGAAGAAATTGCTCACGTGGTTGATGAAGAGGATGAAGAAGTTGAATGGCCGTATGGTATAGGATGCTTTGAGGGCGAAAACGGTTTCCCTTCCGATGATATGTTTGAAGAATTCAAGTCTGATCTTCCGTATGAGAGAACCTTCTGGTTGGACAAATACAACAAAGATACATCAAACGGCGGTGAGCTAGGCGTACTGGATGCTGGCCAAACATATCATGTAAAAGTTAGTCAGACACTACTCAAATCGTTCACAAAGTGGAGGAGGGGAGCGAAGGAAACATTGTTAGCTGGTGATGAGAAGGAAAAGCAGGATAGGTGGAAAGGAAATAGTGGGCAGATCGTCCTTGATGTCTCAGATCCGTTCATTTTCGATACCAAATAGATGATTGAAACTGGGTGCTGTAGTTATATAGCTATTCTAAGACTAAGTTGGTAGCCATGATTACGATGTATCTCATGCAGCCTCATCTTATATGTGGAGTATAAATAAGTCAGTTGTTTCGTCAACACTGCCCAAGATACGGGTTTCGTTGCGGCCAGACACTTGCATTAACACTAATACAATGAAACCACCCAGTAGTATTTCGAAGTTTTGATGCGAGGTTCCCTCTGACTGATCGCCTATCTTCAATACCTTTTGGAACAATAAAACTTGAGGGTGAAAAGTGCATCACGACCAACGAGAATGAAATAAGACGGTGATCTCATACTCATTGCATGCGTTTCCGAGCACAGCCTTGTAACAGTAAGATATTCCACCAAAGAAATGTGTGCAAAGTTTGGATTATCAACATGATATCAATATCGACCCATCTGGCTCAAATTGTGACATTGGTCTAGCTAGCGATGTCGCAATAGAATGAGTGACTGTACAGTCAGCTCTTAGATTCTAGACGACAGCAAAGAATGCTGCTATCTCTATTCGAACTATTTGTCCGTCAATCCATGTGTAGATCGCGGCGCAACCCCGAAATTGGCGGGATCACCGGAACAAAATAACCGACCCGTGAGGCGACACGCAAACACAGCTACGACTTCTTTCAACAAGATCTTCATCATTCCTTTGCGTACTACGTGGCGATTCTCGCCCGGAGGAATGCCAGATGTTGTTGTAGAATGAAAGGCAGGGCTTCGAACGTGCGTATGTTGGTTAGTGTTCTTTGCTCTAGGTATTGTATCCCTTCTTCAAGCTGTTGTGAAACATCTATTGTTCATCACACGAACACGCATGATGATTGAACAAGTCGCGAGTCGGTAGCCTTCCGAACCTGAGTGGTGACAATGCATAAGCATTCGCATCCTTGCCCTCTCACAGCCCAACAGCTCGGCCGAAGTTCGCCGCGAATACCTATGTGCCTTCTAGTTTTGTTAAACGACCCGGCCGGGTTATTTACGCTACTTCGATGCAAAATTCAAAGTTTCAGAGCTGTAGCTCCACCTGCGCGTAGGAAACGACAGCACAGATGTATGTAGTATGCAGGAGTTTTCTGTATGCGATCAAGTTCTATCGTGCACCGTGCCTATACGAGTTCCTGTTGGAGGCACGGATGCGAAATATTCAAGCAACCACATGTCTCATTTCATCTTTGAAGCTGTTGGGGTATCAATTGATTTGAAGCATAGACCTCCAATTGGGCAGCGTTGGGGTGTCAATGATCTTGACCGAGAGTAGAATCGTTATTGTCCATACAGTGCTCGAGGAGGCTCGGTCCGTTAGCTGCGGTGAAAAGTCAACCCGACCAGAAAAGAACATATGCTATGATTCATGATGCTTTTACTTCGTATTGACGACTCCTCTTGGCAGTCGCGACTGATGACTGATGGCTTGGCGTTTTATTAGATCACCAAAGTCAAGCATCATTTGAAAATCAGTGTGCTGCCTGCATGTGACGCTGTTATCGAGAGACGACACAAATGCAGGAAGATGACTTGGCAAGAACCCAAGACATGCCATTGGGCTACATAAGAAGTGATCTGTCTTGGAATCAAAACCCTGATGTTGTTAGAGTTAGCATGTCAGTGGCAAGCATCGCTTTGCAAAGGCTTGGTGTTGAGAAACAAAACAGTGCAAATAACCAATGAAAGATCTACGATCACAACTCCGCAGGGCCAAAGCGTAACGGTTCGCACCCCGCATGTCACAGCCGCAAGACTGAAACGCCGCGTCGCCGAAGAACTGCCAATCCAATGCACTTCAACTCTAGCGAACAAACTCACATGGTCTCTAGCACGGAGACCCTCGCCGAAAGACTTCGGCACAGTTTCAAATTTAGGTTTTTCCACCCCAGGCAATGCATCTTTCTAGCAGTATGCAGTCTACAAAGTTACCTAATGGGGCTTTGCATTGTCTGAATAAGCCGAAGCTGTCAATAAGATCAGCGAACAGGGCGGTAATACCCGCTGTGGCTTGAGGCACGAAAGACGAGGACGTTATATTACTTGTAGACAAAGACGCCGTCCGTTCAAAATCGAACTAAACAGCTCGATTCTTAGCCGACACTCTTTCCTATCTGTCTACCCTTTTTTTTTCTTGTCTCCTAGCATAACTCTTTCTTTTTACCGTTGCTCAACTTCACTTGCTTTTAACTGGACGATGTAATGGCAGTGTCCCTGCAGGATCCTCATCCTGAGGTGGAGCTGGCTCCGCCTGTCAGAGCTCTACCAATTGTGGAGCCACGCCTGAGGTCTCCTTTGCAAAGTCCCGATATCTCAACTGAACACCCGTCACCCTCGATTCTGAAAAGCCCTACCATCTATGATCAGTCCATTGCCGATTTCAAGCCCACCCGAGCGAGGCCGGAATCTTACGACTTCTCGGGTAGTACCTATCTGATCACTGACACCGGGAAAACGCTCAAGTTACCGGTTCCTTCGGACAGTGCAGCCGATCCGTTGAATTGGGGCAAATGGAAAACTGCCGGTGCCATCTTTGCGATTTCCCTGTACTCGATTGTTTGCTTGACAGCAGCACAGGCAGCGTCTGTGGTACTAGATGGCATTCAAACTGATTTTGGAAGCGAAGTAAGCTAAACTTCATTCACGTCAAGGACATATCTCTGACCGAATGAATGATAGAACGTGAAGCCATGGCTGCTGAAAGCACTAGTAACAGCTCCGACATTGTTCATGGGTGTTGGGTGCTTCCTTTGGGTGCCGTTGTCGATCGGCCTGGGACGTAGGCCAACTATCCTGATCGCTACTGTGGTCGAATTTCTGGCAATTGTATGGGCTGCAGAAGCACGCACTTTCTGTCAACTTATTGGTGCTGTAAGCTTTCTCGGTTTAGGGGAAGGGCTATCGCTGTCTCTGGTAAGATTGGAATACTTCTCCTATTACCTGTACTGATGATGTTGAAGGTCTTCCTAATGATCATCGACTTGACATTCATCAACCAACGAGCTCGAGGCGTTGCCTTGATGTGGAGTATTGCTGGATGTCTCGGAACATCTGGGGTTGCGCTCGTCCCCATTATATCCGACCATGGTCGTAACTGGCGCAGTTTCTATCATTACTGGACTATACCAGTGGTTGTCTCGTTCTTGGTCACTTTCGTTCTTTATCCAGAGACCTACTTCAAACGCCCGACCGTAGCCTTCGACGGGATGATTGTTCTTCAAAGCGCCACCGAAAAGTTGACAGTGTTCAAAGACATCGAAGCGAATTCCGACATCTATCGTGACCTCCCGACTCCACCTCTTCGCTCAGGCTTTGCCGGCTTCCGCGACCGCGTTGGCCTGTCTCGATCTCACTTCGCATCCTGGCACTCAGCCGGTCGTTGTTTTATACAAATGGCTTACTGTGCTGTGAACCCCTTGATGTTCTGGGTGTTCGTCGCTTCAGGGTTCAATTCGGCTAGCATGATGTTCATCGGTGCTACATATGCTCGAGTCCTCGTTTTGCCTCCGTACAACGTTCCCCGCAATATTGTTGGAACGGTCAATGTTGCATCTGGTGTTGGTGCATTGTTTGGATTTCTAGTCTGGTATTTTATAATATCCAAGGTCGTTACACGCCTGTCAAAACGCAATCGGGGCGTACTCGAGGCTGAGCACTATCTCGTTGGCTACATTGTGCCCGTCATCTGTGGTTCACTGAGTTCGTTGATATATGGCCTCGCCGTCGAGCGCCGATGGAACTTGGCCACTATCTATTTCGCCTATGGACTCAATGGATTTTCCTTTGTCATGCTGATGACTACCAATACTCTTTGGGTTGCTGAAGCCTTTCCCAGGTGGGCTGCCCCTGCGCTCGCGGTGGTGGGTGGTGGATGTTACCTACTCAGCTTCGCCCTAAGCTTCGCACTTGTACCTTGGATCGAGTCTCAGGGTTTCGAATGGGTTGGAATAGAACTAATGATCCTGCAATTTGTCGGCGGCCTGGTCGCAATGCCCGTCGCGTTCTGGGGCAAAAGTGCTCGACAGGCAATTCAAGGCCGATGGGCAGAAGATCGAAGCGGGGCTTTAAGGCCTCTATGAACGTTACAATCTCTGGCAACTTCGACCTCTATAGCTTCAAAGCTAAATCGCTCGCTTGGTTCATTTAAGGTGGCATATAATGTTGGATTGATGGTGTAACGCGGATGAGGAGTGCGTTGCACATATGAATACTATTACAAAGTGGCATGTCTTGCCCACCAAATGCGCTTTGAGCCCCAATTTCGAAGTTATAACTTGACTCAATCTGCCTCTTTCTCATTTTCTTGCTGTTTCAAGCTTGCTCACCATATACACGATCAATGTACTGGCCATGCAACTCCTTGTGCACTCGCTCCGCTTCCCAGATCCCAAGATGCTGAACCACTTGGCATCAGCTAATCTTTGAAAGTCCTCACAAGCCCATAAACACGTCATCAGAAGTCCATCACATGAGTTGTATATTTAGAAAACTCCTACTTCAATATAATAACGACAATGACAGAAGTCCATCACACAAGAATCTTTTAACTTCTCAACGTTTCAGTCTGATCGGAAGAAGGGATACCCAAGTACGCCGGAAGCTAGCCCTGCCGCTGCTGCAGTCATCAACAACATCGATGTGCCTTCATGCAGTATCAAACCAGCATTTTGGAATTCTCATGCTGTGCCTGGCTTGGCATAGGCCACCTACCTGGCACGTGCCTGGGTATCCCGATCATCACAACCCAAAGCGTTACGTAGGTAAAGCATTGCATAAGCATGTACATAATGCTTGGATCAAGTCTGCCATTCAGAATTAGCGGAGGCTGGACTGGGGTATACTTATTAGGCCTCTTACGAAATATTGATTTGGGGGGCTGTTGCCTCGTACATTTTAAAGTTCGTGACATCGACGTTTGATTCTGCAGCCAAGTGTTCTGGTCACCTTTTTCAACCTGAGAAATGGTGCCCTGCATGGCAGTAACCACGATACCTTCTAGGTGACAGCAGCTGAAACATGATTTGTTGTATCATTTCTTGCTAGGACCTATTAGAGAGGTAGGTAGCCCGCGAGCAATAGGAAGCAGCGGAGTTGCCACCTAACATGATATTCAGACAGATTATGTAAAAGCCAATGGAAATCATTCCATGTGGTTAAGAGAGCCTAATTATAATCGAACCAGAGTTTTTCGTATTTGTAGCCATTTGATGTGGGGTTGTATCTATCTATACTTTGTGTAATTCGGTAAATAAAAAACCTCTTCACGAACGACCATGCTTTCTTGCTCAAAATCATTATTTTTTCATTCTACTTTTGCCATTACACATTACCTCATGTTCCTGACCAGTTCACCGGCAAGCTTTCTTTCTCCCAATTGCTCGGTAACTTAGTTGACATGTATCACAGAGTTAGCGCTAATGCTAGGTAGACTTCAAACATCCAGTCGCGCATATGCATGAACCCTGACTAGTAATAAACGTTCTACGCATTTAGTCACCAACAAAAACCGCAAGTCAAGCGATAAGGTTTAGGAGGATAATACCCCATTACGTTAATGCTCTTACGAAATTGAAGTAAAATAGTATTACATCTAAACAAATGCTAGACACTCAAAGACGACGGAAGAACATAACGTTGATCACATGAATCCGAATCCGATGCCGATCCCAACTCCAATACCAATGCAAATCTGCTTTCCTGGCGATATCGCCCCAATTGTGAATAAATCAAATATCTTACACGTTCACAGCCTCACGCGGCCTTCATCCGGCCGTCCGCCAAACAAGCTCATGAATCCATTGCTTCTATCACTCTCGCCCCTATCAGTCGCGCGCCTTCTCTGGCCTGATTCGACCTCATCATCGCCGCCAAGCCATTGGGGCCGTTTGAATGAGAAGTCGTTGGTTTCGAAAGTATTCTTGACTCGGGCAGCAAAGTTTTCAAAGAAGTTACCAGAGTCTTCGTCGTCGTCGAGTAATGGCCGGCGACGTTCAGGACGTGTGCGTGTTGGGCGTGCAGCGTTTGGCTCACCGCTAATCAAAGGTGCGGTTGTTGATGGACCGTCGGTGTACCTCTCATTGGGCGGAGATGTATTGGCCCGTTGTGAGAGACCCAGTGTGTTTCCACTGTTTCCTTGTAGCTCCCTTTCAATAAGGGCTCTTCCTTCGCGCCATGAGCCAGTGCCTGCGTATGCTCCTTGGCCGTCCTCTTCATCATCCTCGAGCAGATCGCCAAAGCCGCAGATGTTTTTGATTTTTCCATATAATCCAAAAGCGGTTGCAAAGACTGGTACAAGGATAAAAATTGGGAAGAAGCTAGAGAAGCCTTTCCCTAATGGCGACAAATCGATTAGTTTACCAAGGAATCGTTGAAACTGCGTTTCCTTCCATATGCTCGGATCCGTCATGGTCAGGAAATTGTATGAAAGTGGCACGGTCAACTTGGCAACTTGTAGCCCGTACCAAGTTGCAGATTCTTGGTACGTGTTTCGTCTGACCAGTGCTCTGTTGCCCCAAATCTTCACTTCAGTAAGCGAGTAGAAGGCGCAAATGCACATGTAGCACAGCCACGTAGCGGCCATGACTTGACTCCCGAAACCAATCTGGGACCGAGCGGAGGGATGTCGATGTACGACCGTCCAGCCTATGATGGAAAGTTTGGGGCCACCGAAATCCTGAGCCTCTCGAACACATTCAGACCACACTATAGATATGGATGCAAGAATGCAGGTGAACCAGGAACAGTAAGTCAAGCTAGGTATAATGTGTACGTGTAGGTGGTAACGAGTATATGGTGTGAGGACTTTGAGCCGGTCGTACCACCCTTTAGATCGCGCATATGGCAGGTCCTTGAATTCGAGTCGTTGGCTAGCTTTTGAGTCGAGTATTGCCTGTGTCCGCACGGCCTTTTGGATAATATGATCCCATTCTGTCTCGAATCGGCATTTTGCATGTCTTGCCCTCTTCAGTTTCCTCGTCAGCTCTGCAAGGTACCGCTCCGTGATGACAGCCGGCACCGTTGCTGTTCCCAAGTTTCTCACGATACCTGCTCTGCTTTCTGGTAAACTTCCCTTCTCTGCCAATTCATCGATCCATTCTTGAAACTCTTTCGTTGTGCTATTCTTTCTTTGCTTCAACTGCAACACCTGGTATTCATATGTATCCAACTTTTCTAGTGCTTCCGTCAGGCGATCATGGACTTTGGGCGCCTGAGACTGTATCCTTTTCAAACGCCCGCTAACACTTGCATAACGAAACAAACTTCTGGGGAAGGCGACAAGGCCATGGCCCATCAAATAGATACCCAATATTAAACCCCATGTATATGCAAGAGCCATAACTAAGCTCTTGAATGTCTCGAGTTTGAGTCCGTTCCACCAGATCAAATATACTGAGCCAAAGATGCTAGCAGCCAGTATGATAGCCCAGTATCGGCCCAGACTGCGGAGCGCATACGTGACACGCCCCTTTGGCTCTCTGTATCCGCTGTCGCAGTACTCACCCAACATGGGTAGAATCGCCCAAGTGAGTGCAAAAGTGAGCCAGTATATGATGCGCCATGACTTGTAGACGACTGTGTCTGAGAGCCATATTCCTCTCGCGCCCTCGGTGTCCGTGCCAGCACTGCTCGCGAGATCGATAGGAAGAAGTACAATAATGCTAGCTGGCAACGCTATCGCAAGAAACACAGGGACGGTGACGTATGCGGGGGTGGATCGCAGTGGAAGATAGTATCGAAGAAGTAGGAGGACGAGACCACATATCGCGAGGATGGAGAGGGCGAAGAAGGCGTTCGAGCCGGCGGACGCGGATGCCATGTTGTGTTTAAAGAAGCGCGCATGTAGTGTATATGCCTGCGAGATGGCTTCGGAGACGGGTAGAATGCGCAAAAGGTATCAATTATGATGCCTGGAATATGTGCAGCTAGACGATCCCGAGTATCGTGATGGTGGAACGACGCGGAAGCCCCAATTTCGGAATCGGAAAGACAAAAGAACCGCACCTATCTCTATGTTGCCATGTTATCGTTCGAAGCCACCATGCGCAATCAACATAAAGAGTTGTAGTCGACGTGTATGATGGGGACAGTGTGTCGCGACGGTTCTCCTTGCGCTGGCTGGACCCTGGAAACGAAACCAGCCGCATGCATTCGTCATACATGCCGAGAATAACCCGGGTCAGCTTGCTTTCATAATCGCCGCTTAAACCCGGCCCGTGCTAAACAGGGGTATTGAAGCTTTCTTCGTCCAGATTGCATCATTTGCCTCTTGCTGTTCAGCGCTGCGGGGCCCGCATATTACATTTACTAATCCTCTGAATCTCGACGTATTGAACGTCCAGTACTACCAGCACCTTGTCTAGTTTACACTCAAGCTCGCAAATCATCGTAAGTACGGTAATTGTTTCGTCCTGCCTCGGCGCAACCACCGTCACCAGCATATATATACCCCTCATTGCAACTCCAGCCCCTACAGTTACCCCTCCACTCAACCTCTGCCTCTATATCCTTTGCTTACAAGGCTGAGCAGCCTCATCTACAACCTTCGAAACACCGCCACCATTTCGTTCATTCGCCACTTCTTCACGCGCGCCCCCTCGCCAGCCACCATGTCCGCCACAAAGACCAAGGTGCAGTCAATCATCGACGAGAACCCCGTCGCTGTCTTCAGCAAATCCTACTGCCCATACTGCCATGCGGCCAAGAAGCTGTTGACTGAGACTGGCGCAAAGTTCTACGCCGTTGAGTTGGATCAAGTCGGTATGTCTGCACCATCTCCTGTGCTTTGAGAGAGCAACAAGCTAAGAATATTCTTTCACAGATGACGGTTCCGCTATCCAATCCACTCTCCGCGATCTGACCGGTCAGACGACCGTTCCTAACATCTTCATCGCCAAGAAGCATATTGGAGGTAACTCGGACCTGCAGGCTAAGAAGGGTGATCTACCCAACCTGCTGAAGGACGCCGGTGCCGTTTGAAAGACGGGAAGGGAGCTTGGTTTGTGGAGGTAGTCTTTTGATAAGCATCACAAAATAAGAATGCTATCACCTTTTGCGGATAATCTGACAAGTGCGAAGTGACGACTGCGTGAAAATGAAAATGCATTGTAAACATACGCCCGTTGTGATTCTAACAGGGGTTATCTTAGTTATGTCTGAAGAGTCCAACTGCCCTTCCCCACAGGCTCTCTCATCCTAATCACTACAATACGTTTCGCCAGCCCATCTGCTCCACCAATCTACCAGTAAAGAGTCATTACCATATGCAATGCTTTTCGTCATGTTATTCGTTTTATCCGCTCTCGTTGAGCACGCGGCTCGACCGCTCATGTACTCGACTCTAGATGTCCTACAACTACCTAGGTTTGCATGACATCCGAGAAACCCTGCGCTGCTGTCGTTGCGAAGTACCTAACGTCAACATCGTCGTCTTGCTGTAGCTTTTCGAGGTTGGGCAGAATGCTCTTGGTGATTAAGTCCGTTGCCTTTTGGCAGCCTTGGCCTGGCGTGCCTGCTTTTTCGAGGGCAATGACAGTTCCTTGCTCAGGCAGCTGCTTCAATGTGCTAATGAGAACGCCGTATGATTTCGCGACGTTGAAACGGATGTTAGGAATGTCATCATTGACAAGCTTGTCCATCATTGGCAGGATGGATTGCTCAATGACATCGAGGCTGAGTGCGGGGGCGAGGGTCTACATAACATGAGCACGTGACATTGACTAGATGTTTGATTGACTTACAGAGACAGCGAAACAGGTCGTCATTCGGTAGAGGTAGTTGGGGTGCTGGCCCATGGCCATGACCTTTGGCACAATGGCGTCATTGGCCCATTCGACACCGAAGACTTCGGTCAGCTTCTTCAGGTTCTGGGTTGATGCCTCACGGATGGAGAAGACGGTGTCACCAAGCCAGCTCATGCAGAGGCTGCTGAGCTTCTCGTCAAAGAACTTGACACCAAGCTGCGATGCGAGCAACGGAACGTATTCAATGATGGCTAACCTAACGCGCCATTGTTTGTCCTCTGCGAGCTGAACAATTGCGGGAAGGAGAGACTGGGAGAGGAGCTCAATGCCGATGACTACGATAGGTCAGAATATTTAGCTAGCGTTGTGTTGGGGTGGACCTACCATTGTTGACCGACTCAAGTTTTGAAATGATGTTCAGTCTGACATCGGGGAACTCATCCTTGAGCATCTGTAGGAACATTGGGAGGAGATGTGAAATAGTTCTGCAACAAGTTAGCAAGCACGTGGTCACGCGTTTATGGTGACTTACTCCTCCTTTCCAAGGATCGGGGCCAGCCCGCTGATCTGAGTGCCGAGAGCAGCACGGACATGCTGCGACTGGTCAGAGACCAATTCTTCTATGCTAGGCATAACATCGTGGAGGAGAGTCTCTCGTTCGAGGAGCGCACAGAAGCCTTGTAAAGATTGTCAGGGTCATCCTGTAACCGGAGCTCTGTAGTAGCCTTACCTGGAATTTGCCCCGCAATCGCACTGCGCACCTCCGCCTCGGTATCCTTGAGAAGCTTTACAAATGCGGGGACGAGGTCTCGGTTGACGACCTCCTCGTCAACGGCTTTCGCAATCTAGATCATGTCAGTTTAAGCCTTGTCTGATGGTATGCGTCAAACCAACCTTTTCGAATCGGTCTGCGACCATATATCGAACCCTCCAGCTCTTATCCTCGAACAGACTGCGCAGGGATGTGAGGAGAATGCCGTGGCTCGATTGCTGCTCCTTGGGTACTGCCTCTGCAATCGCAATGAGAATATCGACAGTCAGAAGTCTGACACTGTCCTGATCGTCTGCTGCCAAATGCTGGAACAGCGGAATCATCTCCTCAATGACAATCGCGGCTGGCATGGCCTTGATGAATTTTGCGAGGTTGTTGGCTGCCTGTCTTCGAACCATCGGGGTATCATCGTGTACAAGCTGACCGTAATGTTGTCGGAGGGATTCTTGGGAGGTGGGTGTGGCGCGAGTATAAGGTGTCTGATACAGGCCCGTGGCTGAGATCTTCGAGGTGAACCAGTCGGCTTTTGAGAGGCGCGTTACGAGGGGGATGAAGGCTTCCTCAATCTGCTGTTGCGAAAGCTCCTCGCAGATCTTGTTAAGCGATTCAACAGCCTACATCTGTTAGTATGCGTCTATAGGCGGGGGCTCCTGGAAACGCACCTTTTCTCTTACAAGGGGCTCCTCGATCGCCGCGAGATTCTCCAGGGGCGAAAGAAGCACATGTGCATACTCTGGGCCACCAACATACTCGACAAATTTGCCCAGTTCTTCGCTCAGTGCAGTAAGCACTTCATCCTCGTCTTCGACAGACTCTATAGGGATTAGATTAGCACTTAATCTCAGCACAAAAACAGGCAGCCGTCGGTCTTACCATCTAAGAAAGGTATCAACTCCTCTCGTGTCCGCTCCGCGCCCAATGCAAGCGCGATCGTGTTGAGACGGTGAATTGCATTCAGACGCAGGATGACATCGTCGTGCTTGAGCTCATCAATGAGAACGGCGATTGGGTAGAGCTCGTCGTTCTGATTTGCGTCCATGGTGGGATGTATGTGCGGTGCCAAGGCAAGGTAGTGGGAGTTGCTGGCAGGCTATGAGGGGAGGAGAAGGTCGGAAGTGCGACTAGCTATGTTGGAGAGTGTACTTGAGAGATTTGCTTGCCCTTGGCCAAGTGTGAGCTCGTGATGGCGGGGCTGGGGAAGCTTGAGCGCGGCCAGTGGTGTTGACGTACCTACTGTTGACCAGGAAGCAAAAGCGAAGAGGGGCTGGAGGCACTGCGGGCGATGGCGGTTCAGTGGGCTGTGAGCAGTGTAAAATTACGAGGATAGTCCGCCTGATGCGCCTTCGGTGTGTCTCGGTGTGGGTAAAGGTGTTGCGGGCGTGTTATGTTTTGTACAGTGCATGCGAAGAGTGGGCTCGCGGTCTGGCGATGCTGCAAGAGTGGCTGCCAAGCTTTTGCGACTTCCCTACCCGCTGTGGCGGGGCAGCGACCCAACGACGAACCAATGCCAATGCAATTCTCCATGCAAGACTGCATTTCCCCATCTTCCACTCTCCTTGCCTGGTCTCGCCAATTCATCCAAGGCCGCTTACCAACCTTCGTGCTCTCTGCACGCTGGAGTGGCTTGTTCGGTTTGTCGAGTTATGCCCTCCACCACCAATCACGAGCAGCATGTACCTGGGCCCAGCAACGAGACTGAGCCACTCCTTGGACATTCTGAGCATGATGAAAGCCAAAATCTGAAAAAGCAGCTCACTACCCGTCATGCTTTTTCAGTGCTTGTCACATTACAAATTGGTTCAGGTATTTTTGCTTCTCCTGCTCAAGTGGACAGCAACGTACCATCCCCCGGCGCAGCTCTTCTAGTTTGGGTCCTGGGAGGTCTACTCTCATGGGCTGGCGCTGCTTCGTTCGCAGAACTAGGAGCAGCCCTGCCCCTCAATGGAGGGATGCAAGAGTATCTACGCTATGTGTATGGCGATACCGCGGCCTTCCTAATGGCCTGGGTATACATCATGGCAGTCAAGCCCTCGTCCATGGCCATCCAGAGCATTGTTATCGCAGAGTCAATTGGTTCTATAGGTTTCATCAATCTCGATGGGCCTAGCGGTGCAAGATCGGTTCAAGCCATCGCAATGCTAGCATTTATATCCATGGTTCTACTCAATTCCATAAACACAAAGTTTACTATACGACTGAGCGAGTCCTTCACTTTCTTCAAGATTCTCACTGTCAGTCTTATTGTCCTTGGTGGCTTAATCGCAGTCATTGCACACTTGATCAATCCAAACACAACACTTGCTGGATCTAGTGACTGGTATTCAAAGAATTGGTTTGATACTAGGCCTACTATAACCAATGGCCACACCATTGACTGGCCTTCTATGGGTACTTGGGACCGTTTTGGTCACTATTGTGCTGCGATCTATGGTGGCCTCTGGGCTTATGATGGTTGGGACAACGTACGTGCCGCATTGCGTAACACTGAGCTTTGGCTTTTCCCACATTTCTATTCGTGCCTTCTCAGAATCCGATAGGCGATGACTAACAAGAATGCAGGCAAATATTGTCGCAAGTGAGATTAAAAACCCTGGTCATGCCCTCCCTAAAGCTATCAAAGCTGCTATGATTGTTGTCCTTGGTTCCTTTGAACTTGTCAATGTCGCTTACTATATCCTTCTACCTTGGAAGAAAGTCAGTGCCAATGATGCTGTGGCTGTCTCAACCGCTACTTCGCTTTTCGGCCGCCCAGCTGGAATTGCTATCACCCTCTTAGTTGCTACATCTTGTGCTGGATCAATTACAAGCAATGTGTTCGCCTTTGGTAGGCTGGCTGTAGCTGCAGCCCAGCACCATTACCTCCCAGCAATTTTCAGTAAAAGAGGTCTACCAACGCGAAACCTTGCGGAGAACGACACCCCGTTCCCATCCAGATTCGATGCTCCGATGCAAGTTATACCACATCGTGCTTGTTTACATGCTAACGCAAATTGTAGTTACGCAAATCTGCTAGCTCTAATAGTAACTCTAATATACATCCTCACTGGAAGCTTCCGGGAATTATTAACATTCGTCGGTATGGCCGAATGGGTGTTCTACGTCAGTACAGTCATCGGCTTGTTAATCTTACGCAAGCGTGAACCACAGCTTGGTCGACCGTATCGTCCCAATATTATTCTCCCAGTGACGTTCATAGTCGTTGGTACGCTTGTAATCCTCCGCTCCGCTATGTTTGCACCAGTTCAAACTGGAATACTTGCGGGGCTTCTATTATTTGGGGCTTTGGTAGGCCGAGTCCGCGCACGATTACAATAACAATAATCGGAATATAATATATTAGTATGCAATGATTTGAGTTTCATCCAGGAAGGCCTCTCTTTACACACCGACGTTATTGTCGGATAACATGATTAATCATATTGCATTTCCTTTCGAAAGTATAACGTGTGATAAATGACACTATATCGTATCCCAGGAACCAGAACGAATATTCGCCAGCAGCTACTCTCAATCTGTTCATTGAGTAAAGAGGTATTGACCCCACATTGCTGCCGAAGCACAAAAAGATCTTTTCGCAATCAGTTGGTATACGATATGTGAAATGAAATGTACAAACCACGTGAGAGTCATATCAAGTCTTCTTGGCGCAGCAGCAACGTTTACGACGCCATCCACAACCCTGCATATACATAAATCCGCCATAGCCGTCACAGTGATATTCGCACTGCCCAGAGTTGAGCCACCCGCATTCACCTGGGTGGAAGCATTGCTCGCGTGTCAAGAGTCCGCTCGCCTCGCTCACGGGGTTTCCAGCAACTGCAGATGTGAATACCGTGGCGACGAGAATGATGGTGGTTCTCATTTCGATGGTTTGGGTTCGGAGTAGTGTTTCTAGATTATCGATGGGCCGGGAACAAAACGTATTATTAACCCGTAGAATAATAAAAAAGAATAAAAACTCGTTGATAGTGACGAAATACTTGTACTTTCATACTCCCAGCTCTTCACACTCTACCCCGCTTTTCATGTCTCGTTATATCCTCCTGGTAGAATTTTTGGCATCCTTTACATTCTTCAAAATCAATTATGTTACGCTAATCCGCTGATCTTTCATCACTGTAGTGCGCCCTTACCAGTATCTAATGAATCATGTGGTCACTCCACTACGAATAATGTAACCTGAATTTTCAAAAACCCTAGATCAACGAGCCACCATCCCTCTCGATTTAGATGCTGTGACCCCATATAACAATGATTACGGTTGCTCAATCCTACGTGTAATACATCTCACACCCATCAGCAGCACTTCTTTGCACTACAATTGGCCAGAAGCATGTTACACCTTCGCTTACATTACTACCTAGCTACCTTTCTCAGGCAATGCGACTCATCTTACGGTGGTACGCAAATTTCTACGTGTATGCAAGGGACTTGGAAAAGTGCTCGAGGTGAAATGAAGATGAGATGTTGAGAGTCGATTATGTTTCAATCATCACGGTTTTATTCGTTAAGATGAGCACCTTCGCTTTCGTCGCATTCCCTGGGCCAGATAACATCATTGACCTCCCAGATTTTGCTCTGGAAGGCACTCCCTTAGGCTCCTCGTTTTCTCGTTGACAAGCCTATTATGATGAAGTTCGTTATTCTAGTCTTCATTCTCTCCAGCGCCGCCATGATACAAGCGGCGAGCCACTTCCGGCCTGGAACAGATGCTGACACACATGGCTATACAACTCTCGCAATGCTTGAAAAGCGTCGAGGCTGTACTGGCGATAGGAAGCAAGGGGATGTGTGCAAAGGAAAACTTCTGAGAGCTCAAAATTCATTTCACAATTGGTAAGTAAACTCCCAAAACCGCTCGAGACGAGATGATATGGCTAATCATACCAAAAATCCATAGTGACAATAGTGGTGGATGGTGTTGTGCAAAGAATAAGAACGGAGATTATGGATTAGATGTGAACAAAGGTGGTGGCAGAGAGGATTGTGGCTATTGCTTCAGTGGGAAGTGCAGGGCTGAGTAGATGGCCATTGAGAAAGAAGTATGGCTTTTATTCTACAGGAGTGTAACCAGACACGATTCTATAAAATGCGTTGAGCCTCGGACCTGCCGTTTGCTAGACTATATACACTTTGAGGGAACACACATGCATCGTCAAGCATATCGCACGGCCATCTTCGCGGACCCTCCTTGCGCAAGCGACACCGTTTCGATATGCATATAAACTGGGTCCTTCGAGCCAGCCTGTGGGATCTGAGGCTCTCGTCGATACCACTTTCGATCAAAGCGCCAACCCTTTTGATTCATAGAGCTTGTCGTGCTTCCACTCAACATCCTTTCGAACACTGTGCCTTTGAAGACCTTCTTGAGCAGTGGCCTCAGAGTAGCCATGACTCCAGCAACGAGGTATATACCCGACTCTGCAATAGTCCAGCAGAAGGGCTTCACATTTTCGTAAGTGATGTCGTGGAAATCGGTGACCAAGAGGAAGGCTCGAATACGCATGATAGCTGCTACGAAACCAACTATGCATACAGAAAATATTACAGTCAGTCCGAGTTTCATGGCTTTGGAGACTTGGAGCTTGACCAGTGCCGGTACGGGGATTGCAATGACCATGATGGTTGTAAGGGCGTTTGGAGTTCCAAGGTATCGCCACAAGGCCAACGATGGGATGGCACAGTTTCCAGGGGTTTCGGGATCCCATGTTTTCTTGAAAGGACGGCAGTTAATGAAGGGTATAAGGACTTGAACTATCAGGATTGAAAGTACGAGCGCAAAGGTGACTTGGATGGCAATGCGGTATTTCCGACCTCTCTTGGCGAAGATGCGATGCAATAAGCACAGCACGCCGAGTTTCGATAATGATGTTGTAAATGGACACACTATTTGCGATACAGTGCTAAGCTTAAGCGCATGGGCGAGGTTCGCTTTGGAAAGGGTAGCTAAGTGGTGTCCTGTCCCACCGATCTTGACCATGACTAGAGGCTATCAGCTAAGCGACGGAGCGAGATGAAGGAGTACTGACGAATGGCGACTACGATTTTCCCAAGACACACCATGTAAGTCAGCGTCATGAAGATTTCCATACTCATGTTTGACCGTTCGCCGCGCGCAAGATATCGAGATGTGTAAAGGAGGGTCATGAAAATAGTCTCTATGACGAGAAATGTAATAGCGACTGCTAACAAGGATCCCCCATTGTATTCGTTCAGATACTCAGGTGAAGATTGATTGGCATTCGGAGGAATCATTTTAACGTTTAAGCACTTGTCTGCGCGGTAAAAGTTAAAGTCAGTTTGTGTTCGATAAGGCTGCTTTTGAATGGCATATGTTCATGTAGCATGGTTGGATGCACAGTGCTGTAACATCTGATCAAACTGCTTCAGGAATGCAGTGAGCTTTTGTGTATTAATTTATAACCACTACGTCGGGACGTCAGCCTCGATGTAATTCGTGTAGGCGATGCTCGTGCAGTGCGAACTTCTTGATGGGGTATTAGTGCTAGTAAGCAAGCAAGGAACTGCGGCAGCTTGGGTAGCACAACCACGGCAGTGCGGGTGGGGCTGTGAACGCTATCTAGCGAACTCGTCTGTGTATAAGGTTTTGAAGTCGGATTCACCGTTTACATGCCTTCACTATGAGCTTATACAAAATATCAGAAGTTAAAATCCTAGCATGATAGCATTCTATAAAAACAGCATAGAATAGTCTTTTTTTCTCTTTTTATTAACGTGAGCATTCTGGATAGCATACCTGGGTAGTTGTGGTATACAAGGCTGTATGGGTTTCAAAGTGGGGTATCTATTTTTATACATCTGCTTAGTTGCGCTCGCACGTCGAACTGGAACGTCATGGCGCAACTTCAGCTAATAAGAGTTGAAGATCGCCAAAGACCATGTCGAAGCCTGCAATCACTCTCAACTGGATTGCAAAGCCGATATCCCGTGGCCGATAAGAATTACTGCATTGCGTTCTCCTCGGGAATCAAAGTCGGGGACCAAGATCATGTTATCAAATTGTTGCAGAATCCGGTCGAGAATCAAACCGGGATCGTGTAAATATCACATCGAAGTGCTATCAAAGAGGTTGTGTATTGATTTTGCACCCCAGTCTTTACTTTTTCTAGGACCAAGTGAGTGTTTTCTACATGGGTGACTTTGAAGCTCAAGAGAAAGCCCCTATCTCGTGAACGCATAGTAAGAGCATCAGACCTGCAATATGAAGAGGATAATCAAAGCAGCAGCGCCGGTCAGGGATGTAAAGAGCCTCCCACCCCACCTTTCATACCTTGTTTATTATCCTTGATGCAGATTTCGAAACACGTGTGGCAAAAAGCCATGTGTATCAAGGAACTAGTTTGCAATGAACGGTTACGGCCGAGAACTCGCAATGATAGGCTGAGCGGACTTTAACATGCTGATATTGGTCAGCCATAAACTGTAGCATACCCAATGCGATGGTTCGGCAAGGTCCCTGCTCACATCAGCACACTGATAACACTATGCGGCGGGACGATCCCTATAGGGCTGCTTCTGGTACTTGAAACTGACATTTGCTCTTATGTCGGCCGCTCCAATTGAAGAACTTGAACGCCGTCTCAAAAGCGTTTGAAATGTAATGTAGTGGATAAGAGCAGGAAGCGATGATAGACGTATGGGAAATCTCGGCTTTCATCACCTCCAAAAGGCGGGAGATCTGCAATAGAGATATGTATGGACATGTTTATATTTGGCTCTGCATTATAAATGAAGTACAAATATCACCACTGTTTACCAAACATCTTTTCAGACAAGCTCAGTGTTTACGTATACACCAACATCGACGTCATACAACGATTACGTCTCAACTTCATACAGTATCTCATACTCCACGTCCAGCATCCGTAGTCAGCCACACTTGAACTGCACAAACCTCAGACGAGCCCCTAGGTACGTCATACCAAACATCGCATGCCCATAATTGATTTGTTCGCAGTTCCATTCAACATGACACTCGCTCAGCCCTAAGGCCGACTCCTGAAGGACTAGTCCATACTCCAATTTTGAAGTCCCGAAAGAAACAAGTGAGATACCGAAAGAGATCGCCAGTCAGATCCTACTCCAAGCGTTATACTGTGATCAGAGTGTACACAAGAGCGCCATGTATGAAAATCGGACAACTTCGTTCCAGAAATGATCACTTTAAACATTTGCCAGCAGTTATTCTCTTACACATTTTGAATACCCTTTGATCGACACAAATTATCAAGAAGCAACAATCTCGTTTCAAATTCAAAATAAACACCGTCACAAAATCTTTTATTACAATTCTGGAAAGAAATAATACCTCATAAAATCTAAACAAACCCCAGCCCCGAATTTTCGCCTCGCTTCTAAACCTCAAACCAAGATCTTGCTCCTCCAAATTCTCAACCACACCCTTCCCCAACCCGCGCACCACCCGCGAGTAGCACGTTACACTTCTAAACATCACTACCATCGTACCACCACGCCCGCCAGGTCCCACGACTACCCTACAATCTCTTTATGCTTTTTATATTGTTCAACACCTATCCATTCCCCCATGCGTGCACTACACTGTTCACACATCGCTCATACGATTCTATCTTTGCCTTCTGCACGTCGGATTTGAACTGTATTGGAGGACCAAAGTCTTTCAAGAAGTAGCGTTGCGAAGTTTGGTAGTCTAGTATAGTATCTAGGAGTACACGTGTGGGAGGCGGTAGTTGCCGTCCGTGTTGATGAGTGGATTTTTTTTGGGTAGTGAGCGTGCGTGCTAAGAGTTTTCAAAGGGGAGGGTGAAGGGGATGTCATTAATTTGCTCATGTGTGTCACGGCGGAGGGTGGTAGTGGGTTGTCAATTTTTGGAGTGAGAATGTCACGGGTGGTTGATGAGAATGACACGAAGAGAGGTAGAGCGACATAAAAGATGACGTTGGGCCACTGCGTGGTATGTCGTGGATGTATTTTTGGCGTGCACGAGCTGAAAAGATATTGTGCGAGATAAAATGGAGTGAGTTGAGCTGGCAATATTGGCAATCAGAAATGCGTTCGTTTGTGAAGGAGCGAACCGTATATCGGTGTTGTAAAAGTTCTATTCTTGGAGTTTGTGCATAGTTAGCGGGTCGGAATACCGTTTCCGTCGAGCGATACAAGGGTATGGGTTGTACTCGATCATTGTTATTGGTGGCAGCAGCCACAATAAGCGCCCGCATCCCCAATTGATCACGGTGTGAAGGGAGTTTCCAATAAAACACGGGTGACGTGATGCAGCGCTTCTTCAAACAGGAGACGGGTGATCAATTGTTAAGAGGGGCAAAAATTGGGGTTAGAGTACACCAGATTTGGAGTCAAGTGTTGAGGTCTGGCACTGGTATAATGCAGGGCCTTGTAGATTGCAGGATGCGATGCGATAGTGTTTAGTTTTCTCAAGCCTGGGGTCTTGCTGGGCCGTGCAGACCTCCAGATGTTGGTGGTGAATGAATGGGGTAGCAAGACGGGCTCATTGTGGTAATAACTTGGGTGAAGGCTGAAGATTGGAGGCCACAAAGCAGCCCAACGTCAGCCAAAACCGCAGGCTTGCTCAAAGAGGCAAATTTCGAGGCCGACCAGAGCCTCTCTCGTAATAGGCAGGGATAGGCAGAACGGAAGGCTGACGTTTGAGCCGTGGAACGAAGGTGGAGGCCATCGATCTTGTGGTGCTTGTCACCTAACTAGTCCACCAAGCTGAGCGTGGATAGGACTAAAATGATGGGCCTCCTCTGCGTTCAGATGGTCACCAACGGCGGCTAGCCATTAGACGCAGAGACCAACCACAAGCAACGTCTTTCAGTGGGCGATGCAGCGCCAGTCTGGGGCCTTGAGAAAGTCGAATAAAGATTGCCTACGTTGCGAGCGGGCAGCGAAACAAGGTTTGGGGCCACTTATTGAAACGGAAAGCGCCAGCGCTTGCGAGGATTTCCGCCGGCTGGTCGAAGGGGTGTTCAGGCCAGTGTCTGCGCCGCATTAGTGTTTTGTTCAGCCAGGTGCACACGCAGCGAGGTTGTGCTGGACATTTGCTGCGCCCATTCGCTGAGCAGACGTGCCAATTGGCTGTGATCCTGGCAGTTCCCCTGGTTGGGTGTTGGCACACGTCGACGAACAGGAGCATACTAAGGACTGTGACGAGCAGGGCGGGAGCTGTCAAGGCCTCTTCCCCGTGCCGCTGCGACAGCCATAGTCGATGGTAACTAGATGGTAGAGGTAGTTAGTACGCGGTAGCTAATGAGTGACTTGCAACCTGCATGGATGGATGGCGAGAGAGTGGTGGCTAGTCCGGTTTGGCCATAAGCTTCGCTCGCACGCGCCTACGACAACCCTCCACACCCGCCGCTGCTGAGAGCCCAGTGAGCCCCTCGGCCACACGTCGAATCCTCTTGAAACTCGCCCGACCCGCAGCTCCAAAAGCCTGGCCTCTTTCGCACGGCGCTGTCCTCCGCCTGACCCCCCTTCGCTCGTCGACGTTCTGTACCAACAGCGCCCTTGCTCAAGTGTGCTGTGCTGTGTGCTGCCCTGCATCTCGTGCATCTCGCATCTGTCGCCTACTTGCCCCCCCACCTGGCTGCCTTCCTTCCTGCCCGGCAGTGACTCGTGGCTGCCAACGTCACCTGTCGCCTGAGAAAGAGCGGCCTTTGCTCTTGCCTTGACTTTCCCTCACTCTTTGCCTGCCAGCCTCTCGTCTGTCAACAATACCTCTACCTCACCCCCCCACCGTCATTCGCCTGGGCACCGCCTGCTCTCTCTTCCTCCTGCCACGACCGCATCCTCGAGACCACACAGACGGGCCACACGTGACGGCTAACTCAACCTGCGGCAATACTACTTGCTTGCTTCCAACACATTGTCGTCAAACCCTCTCCACACACCCACCATGGCCACCGTACCCCTCCTCCGTCCGCCAGTTCCTGGTGGTCGTGCCCAGAGTGGCAGTCGAACACCACGCTTGGGTCTATCCATACCTGCATCACCAAATGCCAGACCCGTCGTCAATGGCGCAACCGAAGTGCAGCCAAATGCTTCGCGTCCCATGCCTCCACAGCTCCGCCTCGCCACCCCCATGGGCTCCAACACCACCCCTCAAGAAGGCCGACAAAACCCTCGTGGCCTGCCGCCCCTACAAATCGGCCCGGGGCTATCGGCCGGCGGCTCAAGTGATGCGAGCGCACACTCTAGGTCAGGGAGCTTTGGTGAGGTACAGGCCAATGGCTCAGCATCTTCCTATCAAGCCACACTTGGATTCCCTGGGCTCCAAAAGGCTACAGATCCCATCTCAGCGATATCACAGGGAGGAAGTGATGGCGCGGCTCCAATGGAGCGGGAGGGTAGCAGCCAGCCGGTAGTCGATTTGGAAGCTTTAGCAGCGGAGAAGGGTCGACCGCTCGAGGTGGATGATCTTGACGAAGCAGGGTGGAGAGCAGCAAGTGCCAAGGGCATGATTGAAGAGCTAGGAAGTTTGGGAGAGGGTGCTGGCGGTGCTGTCACCAAAAGCAGACTCAAAGGGGGTAAGACTACATTTGCATTGAAGGTTCGTATTGCCCCAACGCCGTCATCCATCAGATTGCTAATATTCGTCAGATCATCACAACAAACCCGGACCCCGACGTCAAGAAGCAGATTGTACGAGAGCTCTCCTTCAACAAGAATTGCGCAAGCGATCACATCTGCCGATACTATGGCGCTTTCGTCGACGACAGCACAGGCACTATCAGTATTGCCATGGAATTCTGCGAAGGTGGATCCCTAGACGCTGTATATCGAGAGGTTAAAAAGTTGGGCGGTCGAACCGGAGAGAAGGTTCTCGGCAAAGTTGCTGAGGGCGTTTTGAATGGCTTAACATATCTCCACTCTCACCGCATCATCCATCGAGACATCAAACCCAGCAACATTCTGCTGTGCCGAAACGGCCAGGTAAAACTTTGTGACTTTGGTGTGTCTGGAGAGTTTGGCACGAAAGGAGACGCAAACACATTTATTGGCACATCCTACTACATGGCACCTGAGCGCATTACTGGGCAAAGCTATACCATCACAAGTGATGTCTGGAGCTTGGGCGTCACGCTTCTCGAAGTCGCACAACATCGCTTCCCCTTCCCCGCAGATGGGACCGAGATGAACCCACGTGCGGGTCTCATTGATCTGCTCACATATATCGTCCGGCAACCAATTCCTAAATTAAAGGACGAGCCAGAAAACGGTATCAAGTGGTCGGAGAATTTCAAATACTTTATTGAATGCTGGTAAGTGTAGGAATGCAACAACTTGACAACCTCGCTAATAACCATTAGTCTTGAGAAAGAATGCCCACGACGAGCGACCCCATGGCGCATGCTTGAACACCCTTGGATGGTGGAGATGAAGTCCAAGAAAGTCAATATGGCACACTTCCTCAAGCAAGTATGGGATTGGAAGGAGTAAAGGTATACCTGCTGCATACACATTCGATTTCATTACATTGCTGCTCGTCAAGCGCAATTTTATACTTTTCACGATACCGGAAGTCGTGTGCTGGCCATTAGACTTCAGGTCTGGCAAATTTCAACGAGATAATTGGTCATGGAGTGGCAGGCCAAGGTCGTCAGCAAGTGAGGCGGTGTGCAGCCTGCTTAAAATTTTACATGGCTTGGAAATCAACTGGGTTCATCTATTGCATCAGGGGAAGGTTACAGGGTAACGAAGGAAGGTTGACAAGGAGAAGTGTGCAACTTCCAATTTTACCATGAGAGGCATTGGCAGGCGTTCGGTTGTCGTGTTTGATGTTGCATATAGCGACGCAGTTTTCATGATACCTGCAATATTATGCAATCTTAGAAATACATACATATCTTCAGCCCACTTTCACTTGGACCTGTTTGATGCTGACTGTAAATGCTGACTACTGTAAGCAGAGCACTGCATTAGTTGATAGTTACCAGGTGAGACGGCCCGACGGTTTTTCCGAACAGCTCCAGCTTGGAGTCATACAGAATAATTTACAGCGCAACACAGCGGCCCCAGCGACACTCCAAACTACGCTTGAACAAGCAAGTTACTGACGAAGTCTCCGGGAAACTCGATTTAGAGCCTGTTCTGGGCTTTTTAAGCATCTCGTCACGCTCAGGAAGCGCATCAACCCCGCCATTGACCCCGCCATAAGCCTCACGCATACCAATTCTTTCTTCGAGCGCCTTCGAAAATGCCCACGATTGCGGTAGACAAGGCCGCGCTCTTCAAAGAGCTTGGCCGTGAATATACCACGGAAGAATTCGACGAGCTTTGCTTCGAGTTCGGTATTGAGTTGGACGAGGACACGAGCCAGAGCACAAAACCCGAAGACCTAGCGCAACCTCCACAATTGAAGATTGAGATCCCGGCCAATCGCTATGATATGCTTTGCTTTGAAGGAATCGCTCTGAATCTCAAAGTATTCTTAGAGCAACAAAAACTGCCCAAATGGACCACCACTGTGCCAAAAGACGGCGGACTACAGGTCCTGAACATCAAGGAAGAGGTGCGTTCACCTTTGTGCATATGAAAATCCATGTATACGCGGATGTACTGACAGGCCCAGACTGCGCAAATTCGACCATTATGTTCCGGCGTCATACTACGAAACATCACCTTCACCCAAGAACGATACGACTCCTTCATCGCATTACAAGACAAGCTACATGCTAACCTTGCACGCCAAAGAACTTTGGTGTCAATTGGAACACATGACCTTGACAGTGGGTTTAGGTTGAATTGAAATTTTGAACATGCATTGACGAGTCACAGCAATCCAGGGCCCCTTCTCCTATGAGGCGCTTCCACCAGAGCAAATTGAGTTCATCCCCTTGAACCAAACTAAGAAAATGAACGGAAAAGAACTGATGGAGTTCTACGAGGTAGGCGTTCCTAGGTGCCTTCGTATACCGCCGATAGCTAACACTTCGCAGAAAGACAAGCATCTTGGACGATTCTTGCACATTATTCGCGATTCACCCGTTTATCCCGTCATCTACGATGCGAACCGAACAGTATTGTCCCTTCCGCCCATCATCAACGGAGATCACAGCAAGATCACGCTCAACACTAAGAACGTGTTCATCGAGATTACGGCACTGGATAAAACAAAGGTCGAGATTGTCAATCACATGCTAGTCGCCATGTTTGCCGGATATGCTGAAACAATAGAGCCCATCAGAATCATATCACCTCACAACAATGAGTCAAGAGAATCTCCTGATCTTTCACCACGGAATTGGGAGGTCGAGGTCGATTACTTGAATCAAGTCACAGGCCTTGATTTGTCACCAGAAGAAATCTCAAAATTACTTTCCAAGATGGGCCACGATGTTTCGCCATCCAAGACTGACAAGAACATTCTTGATGTTCTGGTACCAATTACAAGAGCCGATATTCTCCACCAGGCCGACATCATGGAGGATTATGCCATTGCCTACGGCTTTAACAAATTACCACGATACTACCCTAACAAGACTGCAGCTGTCTCTGCACCACTTCCCATCAACAAGTTAGCCGATATTGTGCGAGTCGAAACTGCAGCCTCTGGGTGGACGGAAGTTCTGCCTCTGATCCTGTGCTCTCACGAAGAGAACTTTGAGTGGCTCAACCGCAAAGACGATGGCAAGACAGCTATCAAGCTGGCTAATCCTAAGACGGCAGAATACCAACTCGTTCGCACATCCTTGTTACCTGGTCTGTTGAAAACCATCCATTCAAACAAGCACCATTCGGTCCCCATGAAGATTTTCGAAGTCAGCGACATAGGCTTGATCGACTTGGAGCAAGAGAGGAAGAGCAGGAACGAACGACATTTCGCCGCCGCAATCATGGGCAAGACTAGTGGTTTCGAGCAAGTACACGGTCTGCTGGATAGACTGATGTTGATGCTGAGGTCGGCATTCATCACCCGGGAAGATGGCCTGAAGAACGATAAGCTCGAGGGATATTGGATAGAAGAAGTCGACGGTAAGTTTACCCCATGATGAGATGAGGTTTAAAAGCTAATGCATCATAGACCCAACCTTCCTCCAAGGCCACGCTGCAGCCATCAAGCTCAATCTCGGCGGCAAAAACCACACCATAGGTGTCTTTGGCATCCTTCACCCCAGTGTTTTGCAGAAATTCGAATTACCGTAAGCTACCGTTTTCCTCCAGAGCTTGAGTGACTGCTGACACCATCTAGATACCCCGTCAGTACGCTAGAATTCAACCTAGAAGTGTTTTTGTAGACAGAAAAATGCCTCAGTGGAGTGAGGACGATTCGGCTTCGAAAAGTCAGAAAAAGCTCGCATGAGTGAAGATGTAGACAAGAAGAACGATATCGCATATAGGTTCAACACTTTTGCACATTCTCAATGAATTATATAACGTGACTTCTTGCATTTAATGATCTGGAGGCCTTATTCAGGTGTGCACGAGTACTTGGTGCTTTATTATGTCGGCCAGTAATACTCGTAAATGCTAACTCTTTTCTTCGCCTTCACACCTTCCACAGCAGGGCCAGCGCCAGACTAGCGGCGCGTTTCCTATCGCATACCAATTCCAGGGATTCCCAGCGACCAATCTGCAGTTGAACAGGATCTCAGAGTGCTAGTGACATCCGAAGTGATGACGCGAACTCTAGCGTCCTACGTTGGTCGACCTTCCCAATCGGGTGCGGATATGCTCGTGTTTGTGATAAGCCTCTCTTGGCGACGGTAAGCTTTCCGCCAAGCGGGACAAGCTTTGGACGTCAATCGCGCTGCTTACGTTTACAGATGGGGAAAGATGCGAGATTATACCTTTCGGGCTGACTGCAGACCGAGATTCTTGTTTATTACCGTCGGTTGGCCGACTAGCTATGCTGCAAAAGGCAGGACCATTGTACGTACTCCCCGTATCATGTCCACCATCCCCGCATGCCAGCCGGGTTTATGTTGTAATGCAATATGCCGAGTGCATACAAGCGATGGAATTGAGCGTCTGAGGGATTAATGTGATCGCCATGCTTGAGAAGTCGTGATACTTAAGCTGGGCGATCCCCACAGGATGTCCCGTATCCAGACGTCCAATTCTGAGGTCAACTTGCTAAAATGCACATCTCAGGCTTGCTGTTGCTCAGCCTCAGTGCGATAGGCACATCTTCGCCACTTGGTACTCATGTCGTACACGAAAAGAGGCATGCGCTGCCAATCGCTTGGACCAAACATGAACGCGCACCCAAGGATACAGTGTTGCCTGTTCGAATTGGTCTGAAACAGCGAAACCTGGAGCACTCGGATCGCTATCTGGACGATATTTCTGACCCCGATTCGCCAAACTTTGGTGAGAGACTTCGGCCTTACTTAAATGCTTTGCGTTGTATTAACGGCGAAATCAGGGAAGCATTGGACCGCGGAACAGGTCGCTAATTTCTTTGCGCCGCATCCCGAAACATCAGACTCGACTCTCAATTGGTTGGTGAACTCTGGCATTGATAGGGAGCGGATAAAGCATTCAGTCGGTGAGTTCAAATCCTATGAGCACAGTTTGGATGTTTTTACTCATGGAAGACAGGACGTAATTGGGTTGAGTTTTCTGCTACTGTCGAAGAACTAGAAGGCCTTTTGAACACAAAGTACCACTACTACAAACACAACGAGAATGGCGGATACCGCATCGCCTGTGACGAATATGGACTTCCGCAGCAAGTTCAAAAGCACGTCGACTTTATTATGCCGACGATCCAACTCGATGGTCTGCGCCCTGTAGCTCAAACCAAGCGAACGGCTCTAGCTACTCCACTCAATATCACCGGTCTTACCGGCCTCACTCAGTGTGACAAGCTGATAACCATCGATTGCTTGCGTGCAATCTATAAAATTCCCGTCGGCAAGTACAATCACAGCAGCAACGTTCTCGGGATCGCCGAGTGGGCGGACTATCTGTATCTGCCCGACTTGAAGACTTTCTTTGAGAACTTTACTTCGCCCAGAATTCCATCCGACGTCGTGCCAGAGTTTGTCTCGATTGACGGCGGAAAGCCATCTAATTTGACTGTCGCCAAAGCCGGAGATGTGATTGAGAGTGCGTTGGACTTTCAAACTGCTTACTCGATTATTTGGCCGCAACAAACTCGGCTGTACCAGAACGGTGACTCAGTCAACGTTGATTCAGTCGGAACTTTCAACATCTTTCTGGATGCACTTGTGAGTGAAGAGCTATGTAAATTGCGTCATCGAGTGGCTGACATTCTCAGGATGCATCATACTGCACATATCAAGGAGGAGATCAACCTTACGTTGACCCAGCTTACCCAGATCCAAATGAAGGAGGCTACACTGGCCCATTGCAATGCGGCGGAGCACCAAGGAGCAATGTGATCTCCGTGTCATACGGCCAGATTGAGGGCGCTCTTCCACAATTCTACCAAGAGCGTCAATGCCGCGAATGGATGAAGTTAGCACTCCAAGGTGTCAGTGTGATCTTCGCCTCTGGAGATTCAGGTGTCGCAAACAGATACAACTCTGGCTACAACAACACCTGCCTCAACTCTGAATACGGCTACGTCGACCAAGACGGCAAACGCTTCTCACCCTCTTTCCCCGCAAACTGCCCTTACGTACGTCTCCCACCCCCTAACCCCCGTCCCTCAAACCCCATCATCTAATCCTCATATCTAGATTACCTCCGTCGGCGCAACAACCCTCCTCAACACCTCCATCTACGGCGGCGAAAAAGCCGTCGCCTCCCCCAACGGCCCCCTCTCCTTTTATTCCGGCGGCGGCTTCTCCAGCATCTTCCCCCGCCCCTCCTGGCAATCCAAAGCCGTGAGCACCTATCTAGAAAAACACGCCCCCAAGTACGGCGAGTCCGTCTTCAACTCCTCCGGCCGCGCCTTCCCCGACGTCTCCGCCCTCGGCCTCAAGCTCGCAACCGTCTATCTCGACAAGACGCTGGGCGTGGGCGGAACGTCGGCGTCAGCACCGATTTTCGCGAGTATTGTGAATATGCTGAATGAAGAGCGCCTCAGGGTGGGCAAGGGTCCGATTGGGTTTTTGAACCCGGTGATTTATAAGTATCCCGAGATGTTTAATGATGTTAAAGTCGGGGGGAATCCGGGGTGTGGGACGGACGGGTTTCCTGCGAGTGAGGGGTGGGATCCGGTTACGGGGGTGGGCACGCCGGATTATGAGAAGATGAAGGAGGTGTTTTTGAGGTTGAAGTAGGGGGTGGTGTGGGTGTGGGGATGTATGTTTGTATGTCATATCATGTGAATTAAGCGTACAATTTATGAGTGTACTTTCAAGGTCTGAATTTTGTGAGACACATTTGATCCGGTTAATGTCGTGTCCAATGATGTGTTCTTTTGTCTTGGATTAGAGTCATAAGAGCGCGCGCAAAACTTAATGTGTCTTTTCGCCCCCACATAAAACATACTGTACCATGTTCCTCCCACACATCAATGAACATGACCCCTGTCAAATTCGAAGCGATATACAATGCAATTTCCTTAGCTTGAAATGGAGTTGAGGATGACGATCAAGTAATTGTTCATGTAGTTATATTCTAGCATCAATATTCTAGTAGGTTGGTAAAATCATAAACTATTATCTTTGAAGTTTCTTATGTGTACGTCGCAACGCTCTTCGGGCTCTTCGATGTCATTTGTTCATTGGTTGTATGGAAGGCGCGTAACTTCTCGCATTTGGAAACCATGGGCTGACATGTGGTTGGGCATTACCCCAAATCCCCGCATCCTATGTGGCACAGTTGCTTGGCCGCATAGCTGATAGCGAAATGATGCGACTAGTTCATTTCGCATTTGCTTCTCTTTGTATCACTTGTTGTTATCCTTTCATCCCTTTCTTCACTCATTATAGAATGTGTAGTAAATGCTTATTGATTGGCAATGGACCACGAATTATTCAATGCTCTCAAGCACAATGAGATACTTGGGCAGCTGGGAGATCGAGAGCCGTGTACAGCAGTTGAAGCACAGGCATTTATCGAAAACATCAGAGCCGAGAAGGGTTACCTCGACGAAGAAACGCTGGAAGATGTTCGTAGGCTCAATCAACGAACCCAGGATACCATCTTGAGGATCGTCGAGCTTAAAAGAGAGACCGAAGCTGCATACACTACACAGTCTGCTCCCTGATCCTGTGTCACTTATTATGCTGATCGTTTTAAGGGTGTCGGAAGAACTGTACTCTTCAAAATACCGCTTCCTCTATGAAATAGTTCAAAATGCGGACGACTCCTCATATCGTGCATCGACTTTACGGGACGCTCATCCTTTCCTGCGACTTAGCGTTTCACAAGATAGCTTAATCGTCGAAACGAATGAGGAAGGTTTCAAGAGGGCCAATGTTGAAGCTATTTGTGCGACTGGTAAAAGCTCAAAGAAGCGTTTAGCAACTGATGAACATATTGGCGAGAAGGGTTTCGGCTTCAAAGCTGTTTTCGCAATCGCAGATGAAGTGAAGATACAGTCCAATCTGTGGTGCTTCTGCTTCAAACATCGTCAAGGCGACAACGGACTAGGCATGGTCACGCCCCTCGATGCGTCGCCAGATACTTTACCATCTGATACGACAACAAGAATCACTTTGCGGTATTCCAAAGAGACGAAATCAGAGTACAAGAAGCTCGTGGATGCAATCAATGACCTGCCCGATACTATGATCATGTTCCTGCAAAAGATTCGAAAGATTCATCTTAACGTGACAATCGAATACGGACAAGTCCAGAAAACGTGCATCACTAAGTCACGTAAGAAAGGGAAGATATCGTCAACCTCAACTATCACCCGTACGCGAAAGTACGAAGGAAAGGTAAATACTGACGTCAGTTCATATCTGATACATGGTTTCACACACTTTGGTATGCCTCGCCATCCACGCCGTAAGAACCGGAATGAGGTGAAGATACAGCTGGCCTTTCCAATTCACCCAGATACGCGCCAGCCAAAATTATCTGAACATGGCCAATATGTATTCGCATTTTTGCCTTTGCAGCAAATTCAGCAAATCCCGGTCAGCACAGCACCTACATCATAATTATCTTATACTGATGACTATCAGTTCCTTATTCAAGCCGATTTCATCGCGTCTGCGAGTCGTGAACAAATTATAGACTGTTCTTGGAACCATGAAATCTGCCGCTTGGTGGCCGAATATTTTACTACAGTGATAGATACTGTCTTTACGGTTCCAAATTCTGGCTTAGACTTCTCGTGGCTTGATTATATACCCGGGAAGTCAATACATCCGATCTGGAAATCTCTACGACCAGCGATTATTGACTCGCTAAAAACAGAACGTATATTACGAACCTGGGAAAGCGGGGACTTGAAGCGCCCCGGAGACCTCCGACGAGTAGGTCCATCCGCTCTGCATAATGGCCAGCCTATACTTCCAGATTTAAAAGAAGAGATCTATCTTGCTCCTGACTATGCAGCTCGTCACAACACAACAATTACGGAGCTTGGAGTTGAGCTTATTAGCTGGGTCTCCATATTAGATAGGCTTCAACATGACCTTGCTCAGATACAATCACGTACTAAAAATACTCCTGCGAGTGATTCTTGGCACGAATCTCTCGCCAAACTTCTCTTGCAACCATACTCAAGCAATGCTTCATTGACCGCCATTAAGTCCAGGATTAAGCGACTTGATTTAATACCACTCTCGCAGCCAAATCAGTGGGCCGGTGCTCCTGGCGCTAGCCCTGGCGCTCTCCAAAAGATATACTTTTCATTCAATGGAGATTGCCCAATTCCAGATTCGATCGGTCTCCGGCTTCTTGAGAAGAACGCTTCCCTGAATCCCTCACGCAGATCGTTTTACAGGGCCTTAGGTGTTGAAGACTGCACAAATGAGCATATCTTCGCGAAGATCCGAGAGGCTCATCTGTCTCCAGTTTTATCAAGCGACGTTTTGAATCAGCTTGATTACCTGTTTCAGCAAAACTATCCTCCAAAGGAGGCTCGGGCATGGATCAAAGTTCCGTTGACCTCTGGAAGAACGGCTCTAGTTTCCAAGTTCACAGTTTATCTTCCGACTGATGGCGAATTCGATACTTACCGTCTTCTCCCCGCAAATACGAATGCTGCGAGGTTCATTTCAAGAGAATTGATGAATCTTCACGATAAAAATTACCGTGTGAAGGACTTCGAATGGGGCCAATGGCTGGAACAAGCTACGTGTGCTCAAAGCTATCCACAACTGTTTAAAGTCACTTCATCCGGAACATATTTACCACGAGCACTACTTGGCATACAAGAGCACAACCCGTCAGCATTTTTGCCCACTCTCAGGGCGCACTGGCATATTTATCAGACTTCGATACATTTGGTGTCTGCTCGACTCAAGATGCGTGAAGTACTCTGTACCTCAGGCAAATCTCATCCGCTGTCATCGACATACCTTCCAACAGGCCCAATCCTTTCCAAACTTGACGAATTCGGCATACCGCAGAAGAAATTGCCAATCTTAGCACTACCTGACGCAGCTTTCGATGATGAAGCGTATAGGTCATGGAAGTTTCTCGTCACAGAATGCGACGTAAAGCCTGAGCCTGATCTTGGATTTTACATACTAATTTTGCAAGAGATCTCGACCAGTGATGGCCCGCCTGAGATTGACAAATTGAAGGATCTCTTCAAGTATATTTCAGGAGTTGCTACTGTCGATAAGTATAGTTATTTAGAGTATGTATTTTGTCGTAAAGATGTTGAATATTTTAATGACAGATAATTTTAGTGACAAATTTTCATGTTCCGATTGGATTTGGGACAGTCAGCGAACCCGCTGGGTAGATTCTGTGGATTGCTTTTTGGATGGCCCCGACTTCTTCAAGAGAAAGACTGTTCTGTCTTTGATATACGGCAACGATCCACAATTAAACAAGTTTTTTAGTTCCGTTCTGGATGTGCGCTGCTGGACGCTGGATGACATATTATTTGAGATATATGAACGAGAATTTTACCGCGACCCTGTCAATACATCGGATATGGAAGTCATTTACAAGTTCATTGACTCGAACACACATACAGAGGAGGATTGGTCAGCAGTCTGGTAAGTCAATTGTTTCATTTGTTCATAAAATGCAAATTACCAGGCATCTATGGGGTCAGGACTGAAAGGTCCTTTCTGCATTCCTGGTGGACTTTGATAATAGGCTATATATCTTGATGAAATCTGTACTGAAGCAATGTAGCGATGCATTCCGAGACGACGATATGGTATTAGGTGAAAAAGGCAAATGGCATAAATTGAGTACTTGCTTGTGGAGAAGCCCATTCAAAATCGCTGGCTTCCAAGACTTATCGAGTATCTACCCCGACCTTGAAAATTTCTTTGTCAAAAGATTGTCTGTTAAAAAGGCAAGTTTGAGTATGCTTATCAACGACGTCCAACGAATGGCCGGTGAGGCCGAGCCGAAGATTGACGACATACGAATTCGCTTGATTGACATTGGTATGAACATTGCGAAGAACGGCATTGACAAAAGCGTTGCAAAAGCTCTCGACGCATTGAAAGAAGTAAAATGCCTTCCGAAACGAACCGGCAATGACACCACAGAACTTGTTGGTCTGACTGATGAGTTCGTAATTTCTGATCACAGGAGATATAGCGAGGCATTTTCTGGCCATTTCATCTTTCTTGACTTTGAAGTGAATGAGGTGCAGATCTTACATGCTCTTTTGGAATATTGGAAACTCACAGATCACTACTTGTCCTCGATGGTCCAAGAGCTTTCCGTAATCGGCGCGGATTCGAGGGTGAACGAGAATTTGTCGCAACAGCTGCAAAGAAAAGCTTATGCATTATTTTGGTAAGCTCATAATTCATTTTCACGTTGCATCTTCGATTGGTGGACGATATATTGCGCTTCCAAAGTCTAGTTATCCTCAATATGATTGATGAAGACGATGAGAATACTGACGATATCTAGCTGTGCTGCCAAGCACAAAAGTAACAAGGCCTTGCGAGATGACAGGACCTTGTACAATGAACTTTCCCAAACATCAATTCATATTACAAGCGAAATATCCACGGACCTGCTGCTCCCTCTGAAGTCGGGCTCTATTCGGATTCAAAGTGATCGTGCATCCATACATCACGAAGTTTTGGATGGCCAACTGCGGATATATGTGCATTCGGATGAAAGGAAACGCTTGTCATGCTATCGATCACAGCTGCCAAAGTTGTTGTGTAACATCTTTTGTTGTGGAACTCACGCAGCATTCGACATCTCAAGCATATTAAATTGTAGCCTTCGGGACCTTGACGATATATTGGTTGAACAGGACATACCAGAAGTAAGCTGGATCGAGAAACCCGTGCTCGAGGCTGAAGACACATTCGAAAGCGAAGGACCTGTCACTCCGACAATAAGCGAAGCAGCCACCCTCACAAACGAGTTTGCTAGAATCAATTTGGAGACACCAGTGCAGCCTGGCCGACAGTTTGTGCAACCAGGACAGAATGCACCAATACTGATACCTCAGCCACATACACCACCACATTATCCCCAATTCATTGAACAGGTCGTACGAAGTGCGCAGCATGCCAGTAACAGATATCGAGAACCTCGCATTCCGGCCGCACGTACGCCGCCAATGGAGCGAGAGTATCAGGAGTTCAATCATGAAGATGTTTTCGGCGTCCGTGAGAGTAATCAATTTGCTCACGATCGGAGGATCGGTGCCGTCGGAGAACTCTACGTGGGTGCCCCTTTTCAACCTCTCATCGCCAATTAACATCCATGGCAGGTTTTCGAAATCCTGTCCGCTCTCAACCTTCCAAACTTCTCTCGGAAGAATTGGCGCAGTACGATCCGGGGTGTGTTATCAGAATCTAACCGGTTCTCTGATATTGAGGATTGGGTGGGTCGTGAGACTACGGATATTGTTTACACTGACCGCACTGGTGCATTGACACAATACTTGCAATCTAATTGTGAGGGTGGCTTCCCAGATCAGATACCTATCAACCATGATCACGATACTCAGCCTATTAAGTATTACCTTGAAGTCAAGAGTACGGTTAGCGCATGCAATACGCGATTTTATATGAGTAATGGACAGTATCAACGGGTGAGTTCGAAAATCAACACGTACACTAAAACACTACTGATAATAGATTAGATGGAGAAGATGGCACTCCGTCTTTTCGTACCGAATAATGTATACGTTATCATGAGAGTGTTTGATTTGATGACGCCAAACGTAGATATGAAAATATATGTCGATCCATTACGATTCAAAGGGACGTTGCTTGATTTTGAGACTGAGCAGTGGCTAGTGAAAACAAGGTAGTCTGTTCTTGCGAAACGATCGTATCTGAGCTTGCGGATAGTTTCTAGAGTTTTCAGATGTGTACGCAAAGTAACTTTGTAATATATCCTACACATCCGAATTCCCCCAAAATTTACCTCCACCTGCTCGTCTACGAAGATCCCGTATTGAAACTTAACGGTCGCAATATTCCAAATGACGAACATACACCAAAAGCCTCCGCACCTTCAACGCCTGTAATCAAATTTGGCCAGATTGATATATTGGTTCGTTTATGGGATACAATTGCATTTACTAAGCCTCGTGGAGATTTGAGGTCAGAGTCGTAGATGTCAAGACTTTCGCCAGCTCCGTGTTCCAGTAAACATCTGAATATATTTTGCTTGAGGCCATTGTATGCAGCAATATGGAGGGGTGTTCTTCCTTTATGGTCGATGAAGTTGGGATCTACGAGTCTATTTCGAAGGAGTGTGTCGATAGTATTGATGTCGTATAGGTCTATGGCACGTATGAGGAGGGCCTTACACACTTCGACGACAGAGGTGACATGTTTCCGTGGAATTATCTGTTGGCAAATAAAATCCACATGGACGGCGGGCTCTCCACTCTGTATCGCTAAGCGAAGTTGCGCGACATCAGTCAGAGGTTTCACCTCGCCATTCATTCCCTTCAATTTGATTCTTTCCAGAAGCTTAACATTCCCCTCAAATGCAGCATATTCAGCAAGCTTAGTGAAGCTCAGTATACCTACGATGTCGTCCTCATTGATATGCTGAACCAATAAAAGGAGTATCGGGTGTTTAGAGTGCTTGACCTCCGCTCTATTAATACGGGTGGTTTCTATTGCTTCAGGATCTAGTTGAAGAGACCGAGGCCATGGATCCGGATATAGCGCATTCGTAACGACAGATTCTGAATTCCATTCCGGCTCAGGTACCGTCAGTCTCGATCCAGATATTGCCAATTTCATAATTTCCTCGGTAACTCTGAAATCACATCCTCGCTCTCGAATCAGAATAGAAATACTGTCATACTTCGTCTGGTGGTCGCCAAGCAATACTTCTATCTCATCTAAGGTAAGCGGGCCATTCCTATGTAACATGGCAAGCGTTGTGAGAGCTGCCTCTGTCGCTCCCGCTCTTTTGGCAGTTTTGATTACTGCTGGAGTGACCGAAGTACGTTTCAAACATCTCAGAATTGGAAGGATACTATGATTCCAAGTCGATAGTTCTGTTGTGGCTGCCGCAAGCACAACACTTTGTGTGATATTAGTAGCACATCCTTCCCTTCTCAATATTCGAGCCATGAGTGTGCGGCCGTGGGTTTGTCGTTTCGCTACTGCGATCAGAACAGGCTCTGTGATTGATAATCCGATGCCTCCTAAGTCTAAAACAAGGTCCATCATTTCGACACAGTGATCGCACCTCATGCCGGCTATAGAAAGTAGCAATTGTTCTGAGATCAGCAGAGGTCTCTTTGCTGCGCCAAGTAATAATGACAGCGATTGGGTGGATAACCACCAATTGTTTAAAGCTTTCTCTATAGCTTGCATTTCAACGGGTATTTGTTTGCCGAGTATGTGTTTACAACGCCTCCAAAAATTATCGGCATTAACGCGATGGTTCGATTTGACTGCATCAATGATAAGTGGAAGATAATCAATCTCACCTTCCACTACTTCAAGTAGCCTTACTATAGCTTCCTCGTCATATTTTTGGTTTCGACAAGCTGCTAATATCACCGATTGTGAGGTTGTCTTGTCGGGTGCCGTTACTGAAAAGATTAATTCCATCTCGTCGACCAAAAGCTTTGAGGCAGCAGCTACCAGTACATCTGGTTGGAGTCCTTCAGATAAAACATGCCGTATGAATTTGACCCAGTCTGGCCCAGGGCCGGGATACTGTAGGTGTTGGTAACCTGGGAAACGAAGTCCACAACAGCTGAGAAGGGCGGCACACAGCCGCCATTCAACTTCGTTCATGGTATAGGCATTCTCATTTAGCTTCAAGTTTTGGTTCAAGGAAAAGCATTTCTGTTCGATCCATCGAGGTAGCCTCGCTTCGACCGCATCAAATCGGGCCTGTTTTTGTTTCATATCGGTCTTCTTCTTTTGGATGTCCTGAAATAAATGATCTTCGAATCCCAGATCTAAGTAATGAAACTGGTGAATGCTAGCGAGCAGCTCCAAGCCAAGCGTGTATTTCGTACATGATGCCTGCATTAAAGCCATATCATACGTGGCATGAGCTTTCTCTAAGCCATCTTCCCACGCGCAGGAGCGCCTCACCAAGTTCAGCGCTTCCATCTCTTCGCTTCCAGTACTGTCGTTCCAGTTCCAAAGCAAGATACACTTTCTTTCCCCCGTTTTGATGTTTCCTAGGCGATTATACCATGGTTTCCAACTCTTTGCATCATCACTACCTTCTATCTCTACCAACTGACTGTCTGTGACCATCATGATTTTGAAATAGCATTTTTGCGGCCTAACAATAACCAACTTTTTAGTAGTTTTGGTCAGAAGAACCATATCCTGTTCTTGAATATCTCTAACAGATCGGCGGAGCTTGCAGCGGGCGTCCCAAGCATAATTGCTGTTCAGAAATCTCTGTGGTTCCGAAGCAGTGATCCACAAGACTTGGTTGTCGTCCCAAGATCCCTTTATTAATATCTCTGAGATTGAGCCTAAGATAAAACACTGAGTGCGCACTACTAACATTTCATGAGACTCGCTGGCGGCGATACTACCATCAGATCCGAAGATAAATCTTCCAAACTCTTCGAATAAGTCGCTCCAATCCTTAGAGTAATCCGGTTCGATATTCTGTATCAGTTCGTGATCTGAACAAAGTCCGAGGAGAGCGTAAATCTTGTCTCGACGATCTGTAGTTTCGTGGGCGTAGAACATGTCCGCGAGTTCCGCCAAGGGTTGAATGTTCAAATGAGCCTGACCTTTGAGGTTCGTGCACGACGAGGAGTAATCCAGCAATGCTACAGCCGCTCGAATGCCACGCTGGAATACTCCCGATTCATCTTCGATATTTATCTTCAAGCTTGTGAGGCCTGCGCGGAAAGCATCTCCTTTGATTTCCTTGTCACCACATTTGAATAGAATATGTCGAGCGGCGACTAGCTCCTGCAAAATCTGCCAAAATCCAGCCATAAGTCAGCCATAATGAGCAGCTCTCGATAGACACTTTAAAGTGTTACTACATACCCACATCCGACGAAAGTAAGGTCTGCTAAGCAAAGCGCGAGTCGCTCTTTCTTTGGCCTTTTGGGTGGCTTCCTTTTCTGCCCAGAGTCCAGGCATCAAGGAGGCAGCCTTCACATTCACATCAGATACATTATCATGGCCTGTATGATGCATTGAGGTTGAATATGATGTTTCAAACTTGGGACCATTCCGGCTTTTATCTACGCTCGTAGATACTGTCTCTGAATTCCCGTCAGTAACTACCACACTTTTAGATGCCACTTCAAAGAGCCTTTCGAATGTCAAATCACTATTATCCTGCTCTTCACCCAGCCAAACAACGACACGTTTGGCAAGGCCGTAAATCCTGGCCATGGCGCCAACCTGATGTGCTTTCTCCTTGTCATTCTCTTGATCAATACACAATGCATCTACCCACAGAATACGTTCAAAATATGGGTCGCGCAGTTGAATGAGGGCCTCGTGTAGATTCTGCGTCGTCTCCACTTCGCATGAGTGCGCATCGGTCTCAATTATTATTTTCTGAGAATTCCTTGCGGTACCCCAAGCGTAAGACAAAGCCTCGTAAAGTTGTTCTTCTGGAGGTCGACTGTATAATGGATATACGACAAGCTTGCAATGGATAGGCAATGCAGCGTCTGCTGCAGGGCTGAGTCGCAACAAGCGAATACTAAACAAATCCTTTGGAAGCGGCGAATAAATCGATTCCGCCATCACGTGTTACGAGTTATCTCGATATAAAGTTTCAATCGCATTATTATGTTACCAAAGGCATTATATAGAAGCTTATACCTGGATTCATTGTTTGCAGAGGAACGGGTGCCTAAACGCCACTTCCCATGACCCCGCATGAGCTAAACAAGCCTTGCACGGTGTGATCATACACCAAACCACATGCCCGTACTATGGCATGTATTGTGTAATCCATTTTATATGGCCGCAAATGTGGAAAAATATGACACAGCTTCACGCATGCTTACACTCACTTTCAACAATCATAGCACCAAAAAGCAAATATCATTACATATGGTATTCGACGAATGTTAAACTCTACCACTATCAACCCAAGCTGCTACCAGCCTCAGAATCACAAACATCATCTTCATCCTGCAGCGCCATCTGGTCGTGCTCTCGTGCCAGATCCTGCCCATGTTGAAACCGCTTCCAATCAAGAATGCTCTGCTGCATCAGCAAACGAGATTTAAGAGAATGGAAATATTGGCCGAAATCCTCCTCAAACCCTTGAGGCAGATCAAGAATACAACCGTCCTCTTCATCAGCATCAATAAAGTCCTTAATCAAATTGACTAGCAATGCAGTCATTTCGTATACGAAGGGACCACATGGACCATCATCGCCGGTGAAGAGATTATGTACCCATTGATTCGGGCTATGTTCTTCAGTGACAAATTTCCAGCCGCCGTTTTCACCCAGAATGTGAAGTAGTCCTGCGCTGATTTGATATGCTAGCTCTTTTTGTGATTGGAGATTGACCCAAAGCGAGTCGTAGTAGTGAGTCTTTCTGTGAATGCGGTCCATCACAATGAGAGACCAATGTTGCCCACCGTGCTGGTCGCCACCGATGCCATTGTTCATGACAATGAAGATCCATCGGCTATCCTTGAACTTGTTTCGATACTCATCATAATGGCGGGTATGAGCGTCTTGGAGCATCGAGGCGAAATAAAATACTTGAGCTGTGTTGCTGTTGACGAAGTCGATGTTATAATTTGCGCAGTCTTGAGTACGCCAGAGTACTTCCAGAGCCATATTCAGACCCTCATCGCGCATCCATGCTTCTTCAGATATAGAAGCGTATTTTGTCATGCATCGCCATGAACTATTGCTAATTACTGAGGATCCGAGATCTAGGAAGATCTCTTCATTGAAAGGCGGTCGAGGTATTCGCTCGATCAAATCCTGGTGTCTCGGAGGCTTAGGGAGAGCAAGCTTTTCTAGTGTTTGGATGGGTGGCTCGTATTCTTCATGCCATTTCAACGCCTTTTGAGGAAATTCTTCAATGCATTTGGCGTTATTATGTTTTGTGGTGACATCAATACTATAACGGCGCTGCTTCAGGCGTGGATGTGTCTTTATCATTGGAACATAGCCTGTACGTTTGTAACCGCGCGAGGCAATCACAGCCATACCATTGGTCTTGTGATAAATGAACTGACGTGTCTTTTTGAATATGCGACCGCTATCGTAGTGCGTGTGCTTCAAGGCCTTGATTCGAATCGGGGGATTTTCAATTTTTGAATATGAATCTGCTGGGTTTATAGAGACTGCAGTTGAAGGAGGTGGGATAATACTAGCATCAAGGACATTAGACATGGCTGATGCGGCGGTGGAAATCTTCGTGAATGTGTCCCAAAGTGAGTGCTTCTTTTAAGTTAGAAGAATATGAGCGCACAATATTTAGCAGGTGGCGATAAGTGCAAAAGGTGAAGGTGATGTTGAATGACTAAATTAGGTCAGATCGTATTCAAAAGTTCACAAAGTCTTTGAAAGTAAACAAAACCTGCTTGACTTAGAGGACGAGTTGAGAAATTGCGCTTTATAGAGAGAGAGATTTCTAGGCATAACAGGCTATTTAAACTCTCGAAGTAGTCTCTTTACTTTACTCTGTGCGTACACTATAGATTCAGCGTCCTATTGCGGGATCGGATTGTAGGTAGGATGTTATTCCATGAAGCGACCCGCTGTGCAAATATTATTGTATGAGATTCCTATCATACCCTACGACACAATGCCAGCGTCAAAACCCGATATACAATGTCTTTCTTTGGAGTGAAAAGGAAGTCTACATATATCAAACATAACACATTACCACTTCTGGGCAATAACCATGATACAAGCTACATAAACACTACACGCAATAGAATCGGTTTTGGCGAATAGTCCAGCTCAAGCGAACGTATGCCAAAATTTGATGACAGTAAGTTTTGCCATATTTTCAACCTAAGCTATCACATGCAAAGTACATTACGAGACAATGTCAAAATGAATACATTAAATGTATGAATACAAGAAATGACGAACACGTATACCTAGCCTAACAGATACATTTACGCAATACGATATTCTACGAAGGCACATGGGTGAAATAAAAGACTATATGAGTACCATAAATAGCGATGTTTAGCGTAAAGCTATCGACAATCAATCTAACTACAAAACTATTTCATCCTATTAACAACACTGACAAAGATCGTGATCCATTTCCTATTGAACAGAAATACTGTTCGGGAAATTTGCGATATATTGCATTGGTTACAGAACTAACGTAGAATATGGAAAGAATATATCAGCTACTTAAATCTCTGATGTTTTCGACTCTGCTCTCTTTTCACGAAGCAATGCGGCAATTTGGGGATGCCCTCTTAACTCAGCCATTTCAATGGCTTTGTCGTTGACTTCGGCACCGTTGTCTAATAACAATTTCACAACTGACGCGTGCCCTCGGAAGGAAGCTGCTTCAAGCCCATTATAATGCATTTTGCCCTTTCCTGGTAGCCAAATTGAATGTTTGGCACTAGCTTCGGCGCCGTGATCAAGTAAAAGCTTTACAATCTGCTCGTATCCTTTCGATGAAGCTAGGACAATCGCATTTCCTAGTTCTAATCCATTTTTAATAACCTTCTTGTCCGCGGCCTTTTCCAGTAGTAGTTCGACAATGCCCTTGTATCCCCCTGACGAAGCTTCTTCGATTGATTGACTGTCGACTTCAGCGCCTTTGCGTAGTAGCAGTCGAACAATCTGTTCATGTCCATTTGCTGAAGCCGACTCGAGTGCATTGATCGCTGTGCCATAGAATTCACTAGTAGCGTCAATTTCCGCCCCGTTTTTAAGCAGTAACTTTACAATCTTCTCATGTCCCTCTTTTGAAGCCGCAATAAGTGCATAATCATAATCTCCACCTTCGCCATTAACGTTAGCACCTTTTTCAAGCAGCAACTGAACTATATCCTCGAATCCTTTTGTTGAAGCTGCTTGAAGTGCAGAACCATAAAATCCACCTTGGGCGTCAACGTCAGCTCCTCTGTCAAGCAGCAACTGAACTATATCTTCGAATCCTTTTGTTGAAGCTGCTTGAAGTGCAGAACCATAAATTCCACCTTGGATGTCAACGTCAGCTCCTCTGTCAAGCAGCAACTGAACGATATCCTCGTAACCTCTTGCTGAAGCTGCTTCAAGTGCACTACCAGAATCTTCATATTGGGCGTCAACATTTGCTCCTCTGTCAAGTAACAGACGCACAATCTGTTCGTGGCCTCCCACTGAAGCTTCATAGAGTGCACTATCGAGGTCAATGTCAGCGCCATGGTCTAGTAACAACTTCACGAGTTGCTCATGTCCTTCCTCACAAGCCCACCCGAGTGGATTGTAATGATTAACGTCGGCGCCTTTATCGAGCAGGAATTTGGCGAACATGTATTGCCCCAAATTTGATGCCGTCGACAATGGGGTGAAATCCCAGAAATCTAATTCGTTGATTTCACTAACCTCATCGTGCTCCATCGCAGACAACAATTCTTGAGCTACATCGCAAAGCCCGTACTCTGCTGTCCAATGCAGTCCCGACCCAGTATACCTGAAGTCCCCGTCTTTCGCTTGCAGAAAACTTAAGAAAGGATCGCGGTCCAGAAGAAATTTGCAGACTGAACTTGCTACCCTTCTTTCCACTGGTATAGTATGCTCACCAAGATATTTGGCCGCATATTTCAGGAATTCATTTTGGTCCAGCCTCTCGCGAAGTTCTTCCTGGGTCGAACATGGATTTTGGAAAACGCTCAACGACAAATATGTAAGACAAGTCGTAGCGATATCAAAGTTGGCGTCAGGGTTCCATGTGCTTATTATTCGCTCAAAATATTCCTGGGTCGTATAGTGCACGAGACGGATCACAGCGCTCTCATGATCGACTACGATAAGGCCAGCGCATACAGACACCAAGTCTTCAACGTCGGAAATGTTGTCAGGGTCCAATTCCTCTTCGCCAGGCTCAACCGCTAAGGCGCATGTTAACTCAGCAGTCGTAAGCGGCCGCTTGGCATGAACTATCCAAGATATTACCCTCTTGGCTAGGTCGGGGTTGTCATCGTGCTGGGCCTCGATCCTCTGACGCGCTTGTGCATATGCACTTTCAAGCGTACCATTTGCAAGCTTATCAAGAGCTGCTTTTACAGCCTTTCTAGTCTTCTTGGCTCGGAGCGAGTCTAGATGTAGGCGAGCTAGAAGAAACCTTAGGTTTTGTGAGTGGGCATCACTAGGCTTTTAAAGAATGCAACTTACATGCCCTTAGCGGCTTTGACAATCTGCTCTTGCACCTGTTTCAATAACTGCGGCTCTACGATGCATCTGGGTAAATCATCTTCGTGCTCACTCACGAAATTTCTGATATCTTCGTCATGAGCCCGGACTTCTAGAACCGATGCATCTTTGAATGCATTTTGTGTTTCAGGTATAAAGCGAGAGGTTGCCATTATTCGAACATCATGCTTGACCTGAAGGTCCCGGAGCCTCCTACAGAATTCGCGTCTTGTGCTATCTTGACACTCGTCTAGAGCATCAATGAGCATGTACACAAAAGGATAATGTGCGATCACCTCTACGAGTGTGCTGAACATTTCGTCAACGGACGGTTTGGTACCTTTTTGCTTGTGACGCTCAAACAACTTCTCGATGAGTTCGATGGTTGATGGGCGGCCCTGAACTAGCTGCTTCAACACCGCTTTCAGTATATGAGAGGTATCCTGCTCCCCTTGAGCTTTGTAGTTACAGTACACATAAGCAACCCCGTAGGAGGTTGCAGTGATACCATCTAACAAATGCTGAATAACAATAGCTGACATCATAGTCTTGCCAGCTCCCGGTATCCCAGGGCAGAACAGAGTCGCTTTAGTTTCATTAAGCCACCGTGCTGTTTTGAGTGCGCTCAAGAACCATTGACCTGTCCCTTCACTTCTACGCCCAATGATATCGGATTGCTGAGAAGGATAATCTGAAGTCGATATCCACTCCAGAAGCATACGATGCCTGGTATCGTTTTGCTCATCTCGGATAGATATCACATCAGAGCGTATAACTGGGATGTGTGTTCGAACGACATTCAAATCCTGTTTAAGGGCTTGTGTTAATTTGCTTGTTGTTCTGTCAGTCATTGCACTCTAGAGCTTTGTGAAAGTAACTTACAAATGATCCATCTCCAACGCGACGCCAATCAGTGATTTCAATCGTTCCATCTGAACCAAAATCTTTGTTATCTCTTCTTTCTTGAACTTCCATAGTAATGCTTCACCAGCCTTCTGGAGCCGACCCCCATCAGTCATCTTATTGCACAATGTCTCCAGAGCTTGTTTGAACTGGTCAAGCGGCCCGTTCTCGACCGCAAGTGATCGGACAGCAGTGTACCATTCCTGCGTACCATCTCCCCCCTCTAACCGAAATCGGAAGGCAAGAAGGAGGCTGTGGAGGTTACTTGCCTCGATCGCAAATTGGACACGGTCTTTTGAACTGTCCTTGACATCGTTCAGATAAGAAAGGACCTTCGCTGAGAGCTGAAGAACAGCTATCACACTGGCTGCCGCTTCCATGAAAGTAATAGGGGTTGAAATGCAACCGTGGATATGAATGAACGAAGAGTGGAGTGGAAGAAAGATAGTACAAGTAGAAAAGACATTAGGCAAGAAGCAACCTGCTCACAAGGCTGAGCGGGGCTCCAGTGGCTGAGTTGTCTTGATGCGTATGTAGGCACGTGGTAGGTTAGGCAGTTGCGATCATGCATTATCGATAAAGTCCTTGGCCTATAAGTGCATAGTACATGGACGAAGTACCATGTAGCAGTTTCAGATCCCAGAAACAGAGCATTAAACTCATGGTAGACCTTGATGATCTGATTCATAGTAACAACAGCTGGTAAAAGCAACATCGCACTCCATTCCCGTCACAGCTATTCCGCCTCATGCGTTCCTTCGGCATTTCACCCTCAGCCACGCGCTAAGTATCGCACTAATGAATTAGCCTTCATCAACACCATCAAAATTCCGAACTTTTACCAACCCAATAAGTCAAGCAAACGTCAAAGTGTAGATGTCTTGCTCTATATATATTTACACCATAGAAATATATATCCTCGATAACCATCTGCATTCCTCAATACCAACCCGCTACTGCCCCAACCTCCTCAAACCCCATTTTGAAAAACCCCCATGCATATATACATACGCATACCCAATACCAAAAGCCCCGTCTCAATAACAAGAACCCCTCAATTCACACTCCACCTTGAAACACCGCGACCAGATAAACTCCTCCTGCGAAAGAAAACGAAGGGAAAAAATGTAACACACACAGGTGTGACTTCTGAAAGGAAAAGAAAACGCCTCTTTTGTCCTGTAATGCTCGAATAAAATCCCCCAGACAAAGCATAACAATGGGGGAGGGGGGAAAGATGAATGGAAAAGACTCTGGAATAATTCAATTACGCCATACCGTGTTCCCAAGCATGAACACGCAATTCAACAGCATTTGCGCCGCCAAGCAAGTAATCGAGGTCATGTCGGATGGTAAATCTCGTCGCTGGAAAGGAATCATCTCTACGTTGATGTTGTTGAACTAGTGTCGTCTTGCAGGGTTGTGACAATAAGCTTATTGAGCTTCTGCCACTTTCTGTACTGCCTCTTATTTTCGATCTTGTGGGTATCGCACGAGAACGGTAGTCGCGAAGAACCTCTTGTCCCGGGGCAACTCGCTATAGTGCCGTCGAGAATGGAGGTTTGATAATCGACGTACAGTGTACTGGGCGGAGTGCTAATCCACGTTGACCGGATAATAAACTGGGCAAATATCGTTGCGATCGTCAATACATGTAATATACTCAAGTGCTTTTTGACATTTCTTTTGCTCACTCGCCAGTGCTATTTCCTCTCATTCTCCTCCCCAAGCTCACACTACGCCCTAGGTCAGATATGCCGCCAATAGAATTTCGATTGTTGGGATTTCTGTTCGCTGCCAGGTGTGCACGAGCCCGAAGCGTTCCTGCGGCTTGCTTTTCGTATGCAGGTGAACTCTCCCGGAGGAGGTCGTAGCGCCTATTACCGTCTCTGAACAGCAAACTGTTCTCATTGCTGGTACCTGAGACTGTCGGCCGTCGTAAGCTCGCTGTGGAGTGCAATGTTGGTGCTGGTTGAAGGTCTGGCATAGGCTCACGTGAAGTGTACTGTCGACCAGTGAGCCTGCTCCTCTCATTGGTACTTCGCATAGACCTGAAGTCGGTCATGGCGCGAGAAGGCGCGCGCATAGTGCCATCCTCATCTTCATCGTCAACACTTTGTCTTGTGCGGTGAAGACTAGTACCAGCACGTGACAGCCGTGAGGGTATTTGTCTATCGTAGTCAAAAAGCTCCTGGCTTCCATCTCGTGTCCCATTCAGCATGCTGGTTCGGCGGGCTTCAATTCGGTTAAGCGCTCGGCTAGGACTAATACCCGACAACGTGTTGCTCTCTGGTTCGATGCTTTGCCGAATTGTGGGAGAGTCCAGTTGGACGCTAGGCCGACGTGGTATAGGAGCTGGTGACGCTCGTACAGCTGGACTTGATATACTGGGATTAGTATCACAGAGAGCTATGCAAAGTTCGGTCAAGCTCCGACAGATGTTGTCGGCCTTGCGGCGAATCTGTCTGTCTGATCCATTCGCGCTGCCCAGGATAGAACTCGCCGAGTGCAACGTGCCTTGAGGTCCTCCACTCCCGGTCAGTTCTGCAAGCGTTAATGCCTCGCTTGCAGTGGCCTCCAGTGTGCGGTACACCGCAGGTGTGATGTGTATTTTGGCTTTTGCAAGAGCTTCACGTAGTAGAGGATGTGGGCGTGTAGGCGTTGGAGCGCCAACCGTGGATTCTGATGGTGATGGATTGGACTTGCGTTGCTGATTCGGCGAGGACGAAACCGTAGTGGCTGAAGTGTTTGCTGTCCGTGGGCGTTCAGCCGTGGCCTGCGAGATGATGGCACTCGAGGTTGATGGGATTTTGCCTCCCATCTCAATTCTGCGAATTCTCGTCTTCAGTTCGTCCAGCTCGTCCCATACTGATACAGCAGGTCCTGTGGAGCCGTGGGACTCTGTGCCATCGGGGCGGGAAAGTGTCTCAATTTGAGCGCTCTCAGGCTGCACGGTCCTTGGGTCGTCACGAGGGGTGGAATAATGTCCTAGATTGGACGGGCGATAAGTGCTGGATCGTGCAGGAGGGGTTTGAAGAGCATCTGGTTGGGATGGCCGTCGCCTGTTTTGTATTTGCGCAAGGAACTCTTGTGGTGAAAGCGAGGAATCTGGGCGAGAAAATGATTGTTTCGAGGACAGTTCTGGGACTCGTGAAGGGGGTCTTTCTATGGGAGTGGATGGAGACATTGGTGCTCGGTCTTGGTATAACGATCTTGAAGAGGTGGGTTGGTGTGAGACCCTACGGTTTTGGATTACTGTTCTAGTTTCGCCAGTGGAGGCCACTCGGTTAGTGGAATTAGCCGTGGTAGGTGTGACGGAGCTGGATGGTCCAGGCGAGGGAGACAACAATGGCAGGGGTGACGATTGGCGATTTACACGGGCAATGCGCGACTGTTCTGGTGGTTAGTATGCCATAGAACATTGGGTAAGCCAAATGGTTTGGGAGCACTCACGCGTAGTCTGTCATGGCGTGATGCAGCATCGGCCAGACGTTGTTTGGGAGCGCTGTCTGCAGCAATGTGCAAAAACAGATCTTCTCCCTGCTCGCCGTTGCCCTCACCTTCGCCGCTGCCAGATCCAGAGCTAGTGGAACTATTTTGAGCACGCTGAGCGCTGGGTCGTTGCGGTGGTGGTGGGCGAGTGTCTTCAGAGTGACTGGGTGGACCCGAGTCGTACTCTGACGAATCGTCGACCGAGCTGGCCATGTGGTGCTTCTTCTTGGAATGGTGCCGGTGAGGCGTGGGGCGGGTGGTGCTCGTGGTCGAATTGCGACGGGTGGAGGTGGCGGTTGTGGTGGTCGAGGTGTTTGTTTGTTGTGTTTGCGGGGTGCCGGTGCTTGTGCTGATGCTTGTGCTCCTGCCAGTGCCTTCCTTCAGCTCGCGCTCGTCCCCTCCTCCTCGACGATGCCCTCTCGACGACGTGTGCGAGCCTCCCGGCGATACCAGGCCCGACTGCAGGAATTGCTGCTGCGCAAAGGCGTAGTCGGTGGGCTTCTGCTGCGACGACCTGCGCGCGATATCCGAGTTTCCGCGGGTGATGAGTGTGATGGGCGGGCCGCGCGATGTGTCTATGCCATGGCCGCTGAACGAGGCCGGCGGTCGTCTCGAGCCTGGCGAGCGCGCGTCGTTGGGCCCTGCTGGTGGAGGGGGTGCTGATGTGGTGATGGGCGGTGGTGCGGCTGGCGGAACATACGACGACGAGGTGGCTGTCGTGGCAGTGGTCGCTGACGACAACGACTGGGCAGAGGGGTTTGTCGCGCGTCTCGAGCGCGATGTGGTGGCAGCCGAGACAGTCGAGCTGATGGAGGGCAGACGCAGCAGAGTCGGGGGATCAGGCGCCGTGTGGGTGCGGTGGTGCTTGGGCGGCGAGGGCAGCTTGGAGTCGCGCGAAGACTTGTGTCGTGATGATGAGCCTCCCTTGGAGTCTTTGGATGACTTCCGGAAATGGGGCATGGCTGCAGCGTCCGTTGGCAAGGACAGGGTTCAGCGCTCGAGTCATCTACTTGTAAGGAAGACGCGGGTCATGGCTGGCTGCTACAAGGCCCGCAATTGCGCGCTGAGTTCTCTCTTCATGTTTCGCATTGTCCAAGAAAAATCAGCAAGAGCTGCCGCTCCCGTGTCTCCCATGATGCTGGGGTTAGACGGCTTCTTGACCACGGCCCCAAAAGCCTGGCCTAACCACGGCCGGGCCACTACAACCACTCCACTTCTCTGCTGCACGTCTTGTCACAATTCTTCGCCGCCAAATGACCTCTGTCAACGTCGTCGGCCCATGCCAATCACAGAAGCCGTGCATCAAGCTTAGCCTAGCCTCCCGCCATTCCCAGCGATGCTCGCTCAGCCAGCTCGTTCCCCCTAATGCCGTCATCCTGCTTCGCTCCAGATGCCCTAATGGCATGCACAACAACAGTCCACCTTCGAACGAGCCAAGTGATGGCTGGAGCTAGGGCTTTATCATGGCTTGGACTGGGTGATGATCCTCTGTTCCACCCGTATCTGCCGATAGCGCCAGCCCCCCCAGACGTGCATGGATGAACCCGTCCAACCTGCCTAGATTCGCATGTGTCTCTCTGGCAACCATTGGTAGCCATGGAATAGATTGCAGATTCTATCTCGTGACTGGCGGCTCCTGCATACGGATTGCCCTCGTTTTGCAGAGTCTGTGCCTCCAAACCTCGTGAAATTCCGTGGAGAAAGATAGGAACTTCCATAGCTTTGTACATCGGTTCCTGCATACATTTATCACGCCCTCGCGCGGCCGATGCAGACTTTATCACTAGCGACCTGCAAAAGAACAAACTTGGATGCATATCACATCACACGAAACTCTCTAGAGTAAATAAAAACTGAAACCAACATGCAGAATGCAGGGGCAGAACTGAAAGCCGCACCGCACTAGACACTTTGACTTTACTTTCAATGAACTACTCAACGTGAAGCATTCCATAGTGCGTTTTGAGCATGAGGCTGAATCAAGCGCAGTAAGTGCTTGGCCAAAGCTCCTGGATTCAGCACCTTTTCCCTCACGTGACCCGGGGCGGCAAAACCATTGGCCGTGGTGCCTGATGCAATAGTCTCTAAAAGTTGGGTTGCTCCACCCGACATCTGAAGTCCAGCAGTTCGCGCGGACGACCAACACCCAACTTTCACCTCCTCATCGCCCGCCATGTCTGTCGCCGCCCTGTCCAAGTCGCTGCCCAAGCCAAAGTACACCGGCGAGGATGAAGAGCTCACACGAAGCACACGCGTGCTAAGCACCGAGCAGTACGAAACTCAGGTCGCCAGAAGGCAGAATGGCCCGCCTGCTTATGGCAGCAGGAAGAACTGGCGACCGCGCACAGCTGAGGACTTTGGAGATGGAGGCGCGTTCCCCGAGGTTCACGTCGCGCAATACCCGCTCGATATGGGAAAGAAGAACACCCCATCCACATCAAATGCGATGGTACGCAGGGTTGATGCTGAAGGAAAGACAAAATACGATGAGATTGCGCGACGTGGACACAGCGATTCAAGAATTGTCCAGGCCAGTTTTAAGGACTTGATTCCCCTGCGACAGCGCGCAGACGCTGGAGAGCTTGACCTGTCTCGCCCCAGCCAAGAAGTCGTGCAGGCGACCAAGGAAAAGACAGAAAAGGCGCTCATGGCATTGGTCGCTGGGCAGACTGCTGCACAGCGCCCCAAGAACGTTCAAGGTCGGAAAGACGATGAGCCCACTTTCGTCAGGTATACACCAACTGCGCAGATGGGCGAGGCACAGGGCAAAACCCGTATCTTCAAGATCCAACAGAGACAAATCGATCCTATGGAGCCGCCAAAATTCAAGCACAAGAGAATTCCACGCGGCCCACCTTCCCCGCCTCCACCAGTCCTACACTCCCCTCCACGAAAACTGACCGCTGAGGATCAAGAAATGTGGAAGATCCCACCGCCAATCAGTAATTGGAAAAATCCAAAGGGCTACACCGTGCCACTCGACAAGCGTCTCGCCGCTGATGGTCGGGGTCTCCAAGACATCACTATCAACGATAAATTTGCACAATTTGGTGAGGCACTTCAGGCAGCCGATCGCCATGCTCGAGAGGAGGTCAAGCAGCGAGCGATCATGCAACAGCGATTGGCAGAGAAGGAAAAGCTACAAAAAGAGGAGCATCTGCGCGAATTGGCAAAGAAGGCACGCGAAGACCGCGAAAATGCGTCACGACGACGCTCGCATAGCGATTCAGACACAGATTCGGAAGAGGAGGCAGTGCGCAAGAGGCAAGCAGAGCGCAAGGAGCGCCGTGAAGATTTCCAGCGCGAGCTTCGACAGTCTCGCATGGGCACAGAGCGCAAGATACAGATGCTTGCACGAGAACAAAATCGTGACATTTCAGAAAAGGTCGCTCTCGGACTTGCAAAGCCGACGCAAAGTGGCGAGTCCCTGTACGACTCGCGGTTGTTTGGCCAGTCAAGTGGTTTCAATGCTGGTTTCAACGAAGACAACCATTATGATAAGCCGCTTTTTGCCGCGCAGGATGCAATCAGCAGCATCTATCGACCAAGTGTCCAGCAGGACGACGGAGAGGATGATGGGCAAACCTACGACCGCATCACAAAATCCAGCAAGTTTGAGGTTCTCGGCAGGGCAAAGGACGGCTTCAAAGGTGCCGAGCTACAAGACGCCCGCGAAGGCCCAGTACAGTTTGAGAAAGATACAGATGATCCTTTTAACATCAATCAGATGATTAATGAGGTCCGCGGCGAGAAGGACGAAAAGACTGGCGAAAAGCGCTACGGCATCCAGGAGTCCGAAGGCAGGTCATCAAAACGCCCGAGGGTCGAAGATGACAGTGATTAGCTTCCTTTCGCTTCTGGAGCAGAGGAAGTATTAGGTGATTGTAATTCAGCATTATTAAGACGGAGTTTTCTTGACATTTAACTGATATATCTGCGAAGATTTGGCGAGATTGCATTCTTGGGGTAAATTCAGCACCTGGAGGGAAACTGTAAATGAAGTTATGCACGATCAGGCCACTTTAGTCAGAGTACATGTGAATTGATCGAGCATGGATTATCAATAGCAATAGAAATCAGGTCAGGCCAGCTACTATCCGATCAAACAATAATCAGAGAACCGATATGCCCCGTGAGTTGATTACACAGTTCGCGGATCAACCGGCGTGTGATTGGCCGACTAGGGTCTACAGAAAGCTGGCTTCGGATAGTGCACCTTGACCGACGTCAACTCCCGCAGCACAATGCACCACACGTCTGGTCACGACCACAGTAGGTCCACAACCGCCCCGCGCATCTCGGGGGTTTATCCGCAGACCCTTGGTGCCCTGAAGCTTTTAAACATACTCAGCATGCGCGCACCAGTGTTAGTTTTTGATTTCCCCAGACCTCCCTAAATCCTAATTTCTGCTTGCTCTCACCAACCTCTGCAACATTCCATATCGAACCAATTATTGCTATCTTTGAAATCAAGTATATATACTCCTGGCCAAGATGACTACCAACGGCGCAGCTGTCAACGGCAAGCCACACAAATACAACCCTACCTTCACACAGTCTGTCATCAATGCGACGGGTCCTAAAGCGCACCCTCGTGTAAGACAGCTTACCGCGAGCTTAATACAGCATCTTCACGACTTTGCACGGGAAAATGAACTGACTGTCGACGAGTGGATGATGGGTGTTGAGTTGGTGAGTCTCACTTGGAATCTAACTGTGCTTTAGCTCATACAATGCAGATGAACGAAGCTGGTCGCATGTCGGACGATAAGCGCAATGAGGGCCAGCTCGTCTGTGACGTCCTTGGTCTTGAATCGCTTGTCGACGAGATTACCTTTAAGCTAGCTACAGACGCAGTCGACGAGCCCACCTCCACAGCCATCCTTGGACCCTTCTACCGTCACAACGCTCCAAAGCTCGAGATGGGATCATGCATCGTTTCAGAAGATATCAACAAGACAGGCGACAGGACATGGATGCACGGCACAGTTACAGACTTCAAGACAGGCAAGCCTATCGAAGGCGCAGTCATGGATGTCTGGCACACTGCACCAAATGGTCTTTACGAACAACAAGACCCCAACCAGCCTGAGATGAACCTCAGAGGGACATTTACCACAGGAAAAGACGGCAAATTTGATTTCTACTGCCTGCGTCCTGTGCCATATCCCATCCCATATGATGGGCCTGCAGGCAAGATACTGCAAGCGCTCGACAGGCATCCGATGAGGCCCGCACACATTCACTTTTTGGTAAGTCCTCTTAAAGCTTCATGAAATTGAGGAAAAATCTAATGTACGGCACAGCTCAAAGCGCCTGGCTACAAGCCAATCGTGACACAAATTTTCGATCGCAACAGCAAGTATATCGAGGATGATGCAGTTTTTGCAGTGAAGGATTCGTTGATTGTAGATTTCAAGCCTTTCCAAGGCGATCCAAAAGCTGATTTCGAGCTGCCATACGACTTCAAGATGGCCAGTTTTGAGGATGCGCAGAAGAGTTGAATGGCGGGGCAATATAAATAAAACTATGAAGCATAAGACCAAAATCAAATAGAAAGGTCACAATCAAACTTCCTATCACATGTGAATCCAAAACAGGAAGCTCTCTCCAAACAAACACTGAAACAAGCATTTCTATCCACAATTAACCACGTCTCTCTCGCATTGCCCTCGTGACAAGCAATCGAGTTCCGATACCAAAGCGGGGCAGCAACAGTTTGTATTCCGAAAACAAAGACACACCCCGCATTCCCAATGGACGACTGAACCCCTTCTCCACAGTCAGCCGGTGGCAACCGAGCCGCGGCTCTTCAAGGCATCACAACGCCCTATGCGCCTTATGCCATATATAGCGTGCCTTTGGGGTATGTAACTCCGATTGCAGGTGTTGTTCTTGACTTGTTGCAATCTATTTTCCTTCTAGAAACTTGCAAGGGCTCTTTTTGTAGACTTCGCTTAGCTGCCTCTCGTATTGTTGCCAAGGACGTCGGCCTAGACTGGGGTACTTGTACAAAGGTATGCTTGTGTGCTTGTTTGTTGATGCAGGTTGATAACTGATTGCTATAAAGGTCGAAGGATTTTGCATTCTCAATTGGAGTTTCAGACATCCCCACACTCAGTCAAGTCTTAAATAAGACTTTACAGCATACTTTGTCATCGACTTTAAGATTGTTAAGAGCTATACGTCACCATGGGAGACATGCCTTCTGGAAAGATCACCCTCGGGCGTTACATGTGGGAGCGCATCCACCAGATCGGCGTCGACACTATCTTCGGTGTGCCAGGAGACTTCAACTTACAGTTCCTTGATTCCATCTTCCACGTCGACGGCTTGAAATGGATGGGCAACCAGAATGAGCTTAACGCCGCTTATGCCGCAGATGGATACGCCCGTGCCAAGGGCGTGCCTGGCTGTGTAGTCACTACACACGGCGTAGGCGAACTTAGTGCTTTGAATGGTATTGCAGGCGCGTTGTCTGAGCAAGTTAAAGTTATTCATGTTGTTGGACAGACTACGAAGGCGATGCAAAAGAATCATATGATGATCCATCATTCTATTGGAAATAAGCCTGATCATCAACAGTACAACAAGGCTTCTGTTGGCTTACGATATGCTGCAGCTGAGCTTTGGGAACTTGAGACTGCGCCTGCAGAGATCGATCGTGTTATCCGAGAGTGTTTTCTCAAGTCAGGGCCAGTTTATATCTTCTTGCCACTGGACTTGTCATCAGAGCTGGTGGATGCTAGCTTGCTTGATACACCTATTAACACAAAGCCTGATGTTGATGCTGCTGCTCAGGATGCGGCAGTTAAGGCTATTGTTGAAGCAATTAAGGAATCTAAGCATCCTACTATTTTGGTAGATGCTTGGACACAAAGATTCGGTGCAGCAGAAGAGGCAGAGCAACTCGTCAAGAAGCTCGGTGTACCATTTTTCTCAGCAAACATGGGCAAGGGCGTTGTAGACGAGACAAACGAGTTGTACGTTGGCGTATGGAATGGAGAAATCAGTGCTCCTGGTGTCAAAGAAGCAGCCATGGCAGCAGACCTAGTCGTACGTTATACCCACCTTCTCCTCCCATTCATCCAAACACTCACACTTCTCAGATCACCCTAGGCTACATCCCCGCCGACACCAACGCAGCAGGCTTCTCCCGGCAAATCCCCGACTCCAAAGCCATCCACATCAACCCCCACGACGTCGTGGTCAAATCCCAATCCTACCCAAACACATCCATCAAATCCCTCCTCTCAGCCCTCTCCTCCGCCTTGCCATCCACTCCTCAACACTCCATCCCGACACCCCCCCCCCCCCCCCCCCCCCTCGACGCCTCCGCAACCCACCTCACCCAATCCTTCCTCTGGCCCTCCATCGCCACCTACCTCCGCCCCAACGACCACATCATCAGCGAAACCGGCACCTCCAACTTCGGCCTCTGCGACATCACCTTCCCCACCCGCACGCAGCTCTTCACCCAAATCTACTACGGCAGCATCGGCTTCGCGACCGCCGCAACCCTAGGCGTCGACACCGCGCGCCGCGAGCTCGGCGACAAGGGACGCACCCTCCTGTTCACAGGCGACGGCAGCATGGCGCTTACCATCCAGGAAATCGGCACGCTGATCAAAGCGCAAAGCAAAGCCGTTATTTTCGTGATAAACAACCAGGGATATACGATTGAGCGGCTTATCTGGGGCGCTCGTCAACCGTATAACGATATCGTGCCTACTGATTACTCGCACTTGCTCCCGTTGTTCCAGCACCCGAGGCCCGAGTCGTCGTTTCATAGGGTTGCGACGAAGGCGGAGTTGACAGAGGTGTTGGCGAAGAAGGAAGTGAGGGAGCCGGAGTGCGTGCAGCTTGTGGAGTTGGTGGTGGAGAAGTTGGATACGAGTTGGAGGTTGGGCGCGCAGTTGGCGTGGAGGGGGAAGGGGCATCGGGAGTATCTTGAGAGAGAGGGGTTTGTGGATACGTATGGGGGTTGGGGACTGGGGGAGGGGAGTGGAAGTGGGGAGGGGGTTAAGTGGAGTTAGGTTGATGGAGATGAATGGGTTTTTAATTGGGAAGGGGAATGTGTAGGGTGAATGAATAAATGAATGAAAGATACTGAATTATGATCGGTGTTGGTGATGTCGAATTTCATATGGTTGTGATTGAAGTGAACTCAGACAAGTAGATACTTTCGAGGATTTTTTTTTATACATCAAAGATTGATATTGAAAAGATATGATTGTTTTATTGACGTTTACTCAAATAGGAGTCACATGACACAACATCCAATTCTCAATATATTCAATAATCTTACCTGTCAATCCATCGCACTTCGGAACGGAGTACGACACCATCCATCATTCCCCGTTCCGTTACATCTCGGTCCTTATTCGGTCCGACGGGCACTCCCAATTCGCAAGCAAATCGCGACGCATTGGGAGTCCATCTCCTGCTGTACATGGTACTGCATGGAGTAGTTGCTTACGGACCGTTTGTCCAAGAACCAAAAGCGCCGTTTGACGTTTGAAGTGCAAACGGCCGCCGATGACAAGAATAATGCTTAGCGAATCTGACGCGGAAGCGGAGGTTGAAACCTTATTCTGCTGCGGTTGAGGCTTATGCTTCCTTGTTTGTGATGCCCTAGATATGAGTATGTCAATGTCGGTACATTTGAGATGGTAAATCGCCGTGGTTGACTTTGTCGACGAAAGTTTGATGAGGTGCGCTCTTTTTAAGCTCATTCTGAGGCATTTGAGAACGGAGGCTTCGGTTGCTGACATGATGAAGCACGGCGATTGTGTAATAACCTCGAGGGTAGTAACCTCAATTGATCTTCTACCTTGTTAATTGCTTCTATGAATATCAGTATTATGTATGTAATCGTGTTGCATTGTATCACATGATGGTATAGTCCGCGATGATAGAGCACATGAAGTCAAGGGCGGATGATCCTTTGCAAGGACGGTCCTGGCAGGGGGATGGATGTCCGTATCCAATCAGAGCATTGATACATCACAAATCCATAGCATCTGTTTGAACACGTGTAGTGTTACGGAAGAGGCTCCGCAAGTCCACAACGGGGTGGCGCAAGTCTTCTCGATCTAGGCCAAGAAGCGAGCCAAAATAGCAACTGGTCGATTCCGTAGTGACAGGTTGAAGATAAGGTTATTGCTTGTGATCGAGTGTTTGTCCATTGGAGCTAGAAGGGATTTCTCCTGACAGATGTTTGGAGAAGCACAGGGGTGTAGTTGACGGCAAAAGATCCAGTACTGTGGATAGATCAAGGCTAGTCAAACCAAGCGAAACGATCTGCTGGACTGTTGCTGGAGAAGCTCGGCAGCGCAAATGAAGATGTGCAGTCGAGATATCCGAGTGTAGCCGTGATGCAATACAATGGTGATGCAAGACTGTTGATTTTTGGAGATGGTGTGGACATGAAGTTGGGGTAACAAGCAGCACCGAACCAAGGCGCCCACGCCATCAGTGAAGATGCATGGGGACACTAGCTGCAGCCGCACGTAGATCAGTGGGCAAGCGAGAGAGTCGCGTCGCGCTCACAACACGGCACAGGGGTCCGTGTCCGGCTCACCCGGGCGTTGCTGAAGAAGCAGTACGAATGGATTCAACTTGTGTTGAGCGCGTCCAACATGCACAAGTCTTGGAGAACGTGCAGGACCGGTTGTTTGCGCGGAGAAGAGGTCTCCCAGAGCTTGTCCAGCCTTGCGCGCCACCACAGTCCATGGCTCCAGTGGATGATGTATGGCTAGCTGTCAAGCACGGCAGCCTGGGGCCAGCAACACGGGAGTGCACAGTCGCAAGGCTGCTGGAATATGACGTGTCGGGGGAGTTGATGAGCAGAGTGGAAGCAGCAGCGAGTGCCGTGGTACAGACTGGAAGAAGAAGCAGAGGTAGAGCACGATAAAAATACGGCAAGCAAATGATGTTATGGAGCTGGGGAGGTTGCAAGTTGGCAAGGCGCGTTCACGCGAAGACAATGAGGCGGTCTGTGTCTGATGGATTGGGGTTAGCGCAGTTGAGCGATGCGGAGGCCACATTTCAAGGGCAATTGGCGCCGCAGCATCACCACCAGATTAACCAGGGCAGCAGCACAAAATCGGGCAGCTCGGCGGGCCAGCGCAAAACAAGTGGATGGCGGCCAGCAAATTATCATCATCGCGCAAAAGACGTTGGCTGGGGCGCATTGAGAAGGTAAATTTTTCGAAGCGGTGGTCCAAGCGCAGCGCTAAGCCGCTTGAGACAGGATGCGGCAGGTTCGAGTATAATAGGTGCAGGTGGTTGCTTCCTTGAAGTAGCTGACGGTCCCGCCCCTCGATAGCCTGCCCACACTGCCGTTGCCTCTCTGCGTGCACGTGACTGTCCACCACACGCTCCTCCACTACACCACCTCTACATCCACGAGCAACCCCCATCACGTACCGCAGCTCTACCATTTTCCAGCTCCGGTCCCTTTCAATGGCCGCGCTCACGGCGCTCACTCATTTCCATTGAATTCTCCCCGCGCCCTGTTGCGCATATCCCCGTCGCAATGAGGTATGTTCGCCTACTGCATGCATGTTTGTCGACTATATCCGCTAACGCTTTGATAGTGCCACAAGATTGGACCGTCTCGTAACGTAAGTGCATCTCTGATCTTCCCCATATTATCCTACCCACCAGGCCGCGAGTCACCCTGCAAAGCCACATCTGCCGCCTGTGTTGGCCTCGGTGTTGCCTTGCACGGCTGCTGTTGCACGCTTTGCTTAGTCATTCCACTAACCTTTGCCAAGGCTTCTCGAGACGGGCAGCACAGCATTGATCAGAAACACCGCAGCCGATCAATTAGCCGATGTGCAAAAACAACATCCCGATGAATTATTCAACCTTCTCACCAGAGTCATTCCTTATCTGCGGTCAAAGAGCTGGGAAACTCGGGTTGCTGCCGCCAAGGCTATTGGAGGCATCGTCACCAACGCTGACAAGTTCGACCCCAATGCTGAAGATGAACCCATCAAACCGGAAGTCAAGTGTGAGACCAACGGCCATGCCAAGACCGAAGACAGCAATGGCGACGCTGTCAAGAAGGAAGAGAATGGTGACGCTCCCCTTCCACCCCTCAGCGACCGACTGGACCTTGCAACGCTTGACCTGGCCTCCATACTCAAATTCGGAAAGCAGCTCGTATCTAGCGGCACAAAAGAGCACGACTACAAGCTGGCTGCCATGGATCCCACTGAGCGTATCGCCTATCAAAAAGAGACGCTTCTCAAACGATTGGGCTTTGAAGGCGAATACGTCGAAGAACAGTCCCCTCCCCTCGAGGACATGCTCTCCCAAACACCAGGAAACCGAACACCCGCCATGCATCGTATCGACACCAATGTATCAAGATCAAATACCACCAACACAGCTGCATCGCCGCCTCTGCCCACACCCAATGGCGAAGGTCAACTCAGCAAGCGCCAACAAAATGCCTTAAAGCGCAAGGCGAAAAAGGTTGCTCAAGGTGGCGCAAACAAGGTCCAGATTGTCGACTTTGGTGGTTCGCGTAAAGACTCTCAATCAGATGCAGCACAGACTCCTGCTCGTGCACACCCTGTACCCGTCAAATTAGAGAAATCTGAGACTGGCGACGAGGGCACTGGCGTCGATGATTATTTCTCACTCGAGCGAGAAGGTGGCGATGATGACCAGAAATTCGTCAAAGAATTCAAGGGTGCCCCAGTGCCAGACAAATCCTCTTTCCAGGCAGAGGAGGAAGAGGAGGGCCTGCGATGGCCGTTCCAGCGAGTTGCAGAATACCTGTCGGTTGAAATTTTTGACCAGACTTGGGAGGTCCGCCATGGTGCTGCCATGGGCCTGCGAGAAATTCTCCGTGTTCATGGTGCTGGTGCTGGTAGGAGAAAAGGAAAATCACGATCTGAAAACGACGACTTGAACCAAAAGTGGCTTAATGACCTCGTATGTCGCATTTGCTGCGTGCTTATGCTTGATCGATTTGCCGATTACACCTCTGACAATGCAGTCGCGCCGATCAAGGAGACTGCTGGTCAAGCCTTGGGGTCCGTTTTGCAGTATCTTTCAAAACAAAATGTGCTTGCTACTTTCAACGTCCTGCACCGTCTGATTATGCAGCATGACCTTCCCCAAACTGCAAACTCAGGCTGGCCCATCTGCCAAGGCGGCATGATTGGTCTACGTTATCTGGTCGCAGTACGAAACGATCTCCTTCTGGAAGATGGAACATTGATGGATGGTGTCCTAGTCGCTGTCATCAAGGGTCTGGGCGATTTCGACGACGATGTTCGTGCAATCAGCGCAGCAACCCTCATTCCAGTCGCCAAGGAGTTTGTCGAGATGCGACCCAAGGCTTTGGAGGGTTTGATGAACCAGGTCTGGGCATGTCTTTCAAGCTTACAGGACGATCTCAGCGCAAGTACTGGTTTCATCATGGATCTTTTGGCGAAGCTTTGCAGTTTCCCTCAAGTGCTCGAAGCAATGCGCACCAACGCTCGCCAGGATCCCACACAATCCTTCCACGAATTGGTACCTCGCCTGTTCCCCTTCCTGCGACATACCATCACTAGTGTGCGTGCTGCGGTAGTCCGTGCACTCATCACTTTCCTCAACATCCAAAGTGAAGGTTCAGATGGTTGGATCGACAGCAAGGCTCTGCAACTCATCTTTCAAAACATCCTCCTCGAACGTAATGAAGGTGTCCTGCGCCTTTCAATACAATTGTGGAATGCCGTTGTTGAAAGCCTTGGAGATCAATTATCTACACATCTTGAACCTGTCCTAGACGCCATCATTTCTCTTACGCTCACTCCTATCGGCATATCTCGCCATCCAATCTCAATGGACATGTCACTCCTCATTCGCCCATCAGGTCAGGTCATGGGCCCTCCACCGAACCAAACAATGAGCCGCAGATCGACACCACCTCTTGGTGCCGAGCCAACACAGAAGAAACGCAAGAAGTCGCGCTACGGAAAGGAAGATATGATGACTCCCACACCACCATCAACGTCCCACAATGTGGATGGCCATATGATCAGCGGTGAGCTCGAACTGATCGGCGCTGACACTATGATTCGCTCCAGAACATCTGCCGCTGCAGCGCTTGGTAAAGCAATGGCTGCATGGCCAGAAGACTCCAGGCAACAGACATTCCAGTCCAAGATACTCACGCCACTATCATCGTCACATTCCTCGACACAATTGACGGCTGCCATCATCATTGAAGAATTTGGTAAGAACATCAAGGCCAAGGATGGCTTAGGCGAAGCCTTTGCACAAGCCCTTCTGCCTGTCGTTGAGGGTGAACGTCCTGTAGCGTACGAAGATCTTGTTCCCAAGCTCCAGATTATACGAACGCAATGCACTGCACTGCTCAGCATCTTCCGTGATGCGCATGTACAGAATCTGCCAAACCTTGCCGTCGTTGTGCAAGGAGATCCATCTGCCAGCCAATATGCTTTTGGTGTCGCCGATGCAGAGAAGCTGCTGACCACTCAATACGAAAAGCTCAAGAAAGCAATGACACCATCAGCACGTATGGTTGCCGCAGCTAATCTGGATACTACCCGTAAGGAGGTCGAATCAAGCCTTCAGGAAGCCAAGGATATCAAAGAAGAGCGCGATGTTCGCATCAAGGCCGCCGCTGCTGGGGCCTTGGTATGGCTCAACTCTCCACCCAAGAAACCCTCGCCACCTATCAAGGCTATGATGGACAGTGTCAAGAAGGAAGAGAATCTCGAGCTCCAGAAACGCTCTGCCGCGGCAGTTGCCGGCTACATCGTGTACCTTGTCAACGCAAATAGGTCTGGCGTCGTCAATAAGGTTGTTGGCAATCTCGTGAAGTTCTACTGCATGGAGACTGCAGAGACACCAGAGTTCCTGGCGCAAGTCGGCGTTGAAACTGGAATCCTGACACTGAAGAAGGACGAAGACATTCGCGATCACCCTGATGCTGCCAAGTTTGCTGAAGAGTCAAAGGCCGCAAGAATTACCAAGCGAGGTGCTCGGGAAGGTCTTGAACAAGTTGTGCAAAGCTTTGGTGCCCAGATCTTTGAAAAGGTGCCCATCCTCAAGGATCTCATTGAAAGGCCAATCAAACAAGCTTTCACTGAAGACACATTGCCTGCTGAGATCACCAACGAGGATGGCATTTTCGGCCAGGAAGTTGTGGATGGCTTGTCAACGCTGCGAGCGTTAGTAGGCAGCCTTCACCCTGATGTCCGAGGCTTCGTCAAGGACTTGTTGCCGCTCATCGCCAAAGCGCTGCGAAGTCGACTATACGTTCTCCGCTATATCGCTGCCAAGTGTTTCGCAACTATTTGTAGTGTTATGCCTGTGGAGGGCGTGACAATGCTGGTTGAGACTGTTTTGCCAACGATCAGCGATGGTGGAAATGTGCATGGTCGTCAAGGTGCCATTGAGTGTATCTACCACCTGATTCACGTCATGGAAGATGCTATCCTACCCTATGTCATCTTCCTCATTACGCCTGTCCTTGGCCGAATGAGCGACTCCGATAATGATGTCCGCCTTCTTGCAACGACCAGCTTTGCTACTCTTGTCAAGCTGGTACCGCTTGAGTCTGGTATTCCTGATCCACCAGGTCTTCCAGAGTCTCTTCTGCAGGGACGAGACCGCGAACGTAAGTTCGTTGCTCAAATGCTTGACGCCAAGAAGGTCGAACCGTTCGAAATTCCCGTTGGTATCAAAGCAACTCTTCGCTCTTACCAGCAGGATGGTGTCAACTGGCTTGCCTTCCTCAATCGTTACAACTTGCACGGTATCCTCTGCGACGATATGGGTCTTGGGAAAACCCTGCAAACTCTTTGCATGGTTGCTAGTGACCATCACCTACGTGCTGAGGAGTTTGCTAAATCTGGCGACCCCAATTTCCGACGCCTGCCATCACTTATCGTTTGCCCGCCAACATTGTCTGGTCACTGGCAACAAGAGATCCGACAATATGCGCCTTTCCTCACCAGTGTTGCTTACGTTGGCTCACCAGCTGTTCGTGGCCAGTACAGGAACCAGCTCGACAGCGTGGACATCGTCATCACGTCCTACGACATCTGCAGGAATGACCTAGACATACTCAAACCCATCAACTGGAACTACTGCGTCCTCGATGAGGGTCACTTGATCAAGAACTCAAAGTCGAAGACCAGCCAGGCTGTGAAGAACTTTCAATCGAATCATCGTCTCATCTTGTCTGGCACCCCTATCCAAAACAACGTACTCGAGCTGTGGTCATTGTTCGATTTCCTCATGCCTGGTTTCCTTGGAACCGAGAAGGTCTTCCAGGAGCGTTTTGCTAAGCCCATTGCCGCTTCACGTTTTGCGAAATCGTCTTCCAAGGAACAAGAGCGCGGTGCACTTGCCATCGAAGCGTTGCACAAACAAGTGCTACCCTTCCTCCTCCGTCGTCTCAAGGAAGAGGTCTTGGACGACCTGCCACCTAAGATTCTTCAGAATTACTACTGTGATCTTTCTGAGCTCCAGCGCAATCTCTTTGACGACTTCACCAAGCGTCAAGGTAAGGAGATTCAAGCCAAGGCTGGTAACGCAGATCGCGAAAGCAAGCAACATATTTTCCAAGCCCTGCAATATATGAAGAAGCTATGTAATTCACCTGCTCTGGTAGTCAAAGGCCCAACCAACAAAGCATACGAGTCAACGCAGCAGTACTTGAAGAAGCACAACACTACTATCGACGATATCGCACATGCACCCAAACTTAGCGCACTCAAGGACCTCTTGGTTGACTGTGGCATTGGAGCGGCTGATGTCGCCACATCCCAGTCTGCACCTGCCAATGGCGATCTCCCTGAAGCTGTCTCGCAGCATCGTGCACTTGTCTTCTGTCAAATGAAGGAGATGTTGGATATGGTGCAAGATACTGTGCTTAAGAAGATGTTGCCTTCTGTTCAATTCATGCGTCTGGATGGTTCCGTGGAAGCTACCAAACGCCAGGAAATCGTCAACAAGTTCAACTCTGATCCGTCATACGACGTATTGCTTCTCACTACCAGTGTTGGTGGTCTCGGCTTGAACTTGACTGGTGCTGATACTGTTATTTTCGTCGAGCATGATTGGAACCCGCAAAAGGATATTCAAGCTATGGACCGCGCTCATCGTATCGGTCAGAAGAAGGTTGTCAACGTGTACCGCATTGTTACGCGCGGGACACTCGAGGAGAAGATCCTCAGGTACGTTCACATTTGCCATTTATCCTTACTACCTACTAACGAATTTCTTCAGCCTTCAACGCTTCAAGATCGACGTAGCATCCACAGTCGTCAACCAACAAAACGCCGGCCTAGGCTCCATGCAAACAGACCAAATTCTCGACCTCTTCAACGTCAGCGCCGACTCCAACGATCCTGCCGCCCTACCTCCACCCCCAAGCAACTCCAAAGACGACGTAGAGCGCATCGACGAAAACGACGCCGTCGACGCTACAGGCGCACTACGCGAGAAGGGCAAGAAGGGCTTCCTCGACGAACTAGGCGAGCTCTGGGACGAAAAGCAGTACGAAGAGGAATTCGACCTCGAAGGCTTCTTGGGCAAGATGAAGTCTTGAGATGCTTAAATGATGTTTTGTATAATTCAAGCCCCACCAATTCCGTGGGCTACTTCCTTTTCTTCTTTCTCTTTCTTTGTTCATTTCTGCTCCCCTTTTGAAAATGATTTCAGGGCGTTGGTTGGTGCACTCGGAGCATCATGCATGCATCATGTTTTTGGACCCTGGGGGCATGGCTTGCATATTTTATTTTGATATGCATATTTGTATGTTTTAGTTAGCATGGCGTTGGGCGGGCTTTTGTGTTTGCCTGCGAAATGTGAATGGAAGGTGGATGTGGATGGAAGCTGGAAGGGGAAAGAGAGATGAGGGTGTGTGTACGTTAGGTGTAGTGTGTATTTAGTAGTTATGAAGTCGGAGAAGGAGTGGGGGTGGGGGATGGGGTTAATAAAGAATTAACTTTTGTGCTGATTATTGATTAAGAGTGTGCTTTGTGTCTTGGATGTGTGAAATGAGTGAAATAGGGAATGAGGTTTGTGATTTTGATGAGAGAAAGTTTTTAAATCCATTCTCAGTCTCAAAAAAGTTCTTGAATCCACTAGGTATGCTGGAAAAATTCTTGAATCCATTTTCATTTTCAAGATCCATCGAGAGTTGAAGTACGAGGGTATCTCGCCTTCCCTCCCCTTTCCATTCCACTTCTCAAGAGAAGCTTCTATAAAAGCCGAACACACATTTCATACTACCATTTTCATCTCCAGCCACTCTACCCCATTCATTACATCTGTTCACTTCTTCTTTGTCGGAAGCCATCGGGATTGGGGTTGATATGCATGGTTTTGACTTTGGCATATTGATATCGCCTAGCCCAACTAGCGAAGTCCAACACAATCTAGTCATACACACTCAGTGAAGGGACTTCGACATATGATCAATTGGTTCTACATTCTTCCATCAAATATCTCCCCAGCGGTGTATTTTCATTTTTCTTTTGAGAGGCAGCGTTTTCGGCAACACAACGTCCATGCAATCCTCTGACTGCGACTTCCCGCAAAACCAGGGTTTTCGTGTGTATCAAAAATCAGAAGAGCCCAAAGAGCATACGGGTTTTTTCTTAGGAGATTCGGTGAGTCATATGAATATGGTGAAGATCTGAGAATCACTCATACATTGAATTTGCTCTATTGTTTTCAGCATCAGAATATTTTTGAATGCATGTTGGGTTTTGGAGAGGAGGGGCGAGAAACAGCGCAGGGAAGAAAGAGGAGGGGCATGTAATGATGTTCGTCCTTTTGCTCATATATAGGTACGATTTCAAATTTTCCGGCATGCAAGTTCATCTCTGTTTGTTGGGAATTTATTTGATTGTACGTTGTTTTGGGTCGAGAGAAGGGAGGGGACATGTATCAATTATGACAGGTGTTCAAATCATTTTAACCGCTCGACGTTGGTTTTGTTTTGGAAAAGTTCTCCAGCATTTTCTGATTTTGTTGTAGTTTTTTGGAAGATGGTGGGGAGAGGCGCTGGTGCTAGAGCCATCCGTCCGACTCGAAAAGCATGTTTTTGTAGAGGGGGTCCTTTTGTAGGTGGGATCATTATTGTTTTTCGGAATCATTTATGTACGTGTGGTGTTTCTTCAGCGCAGGGAGGACATGGGGTGTGACGCGAGAAGCTTCGCAGAGACATACACAGCATCAAAGCAGGGTCTTTTCATCAGTAATAAGTGCGATGGCTTGAGGTGGGTGAGGAGGAAAGCGAGGTGGGTATAGAATGAAGAGACAGGTTATACTGGAGGACATGGCGGTATCTGAAGTTCATTTGAGTATCTCAGTAGTTGAGAGCGGGAGCATCGTTGCGTATTCTTTCACTTCTGATGGTCTTCCTCGATTCCTCTGCGGGAAGCTTCATGAATCAATGGCCAGATCGCTTGCCATAATCCTAAAACGAATCGATTCCGGTTTCCACCCGTGGAACTCATTTGTAGATTGTGGCTACCATTGTGAAATCATATCTGGTTTGTGTCCGCCATATTGAGGAAGTTTCATTGCGCCTTGAGCAGCGAGTAGCCATAGAAGTTGAGACCCACGTTTCTTCTATGGGCTCTAGCGAAAACATTTTCCTGTTCATGCCATGATTGAGCCAGATCTTTATTCTTTTAAAAAAGCAGTTTTTCCAAGAAATATACTGGAAACTTCTTGGTATGAAGACAAAAAAGCTCAAGCGATCCATCTAAGGCTTGCGGCGCTGGATTCTTCATGTGTTGTCGTTGATAACTCTTCTTCCCCATTTTTCGTAATGTCTGGGACTTCTTTTCGCCCGGCATGAACTCAGAGCTAGGCATATTCCTGCAAAAGCACACAAACTTCGTACGCCCCCTTCCAAATGAAAGTAAAAAGGATGCGGAAAACAGGAGTTATCATAGCACATATTCGTGGATTTGAGTATTCTAGGGCATTTCGATCGAGTCATAAGAGTGCCGTATCCTAGTTTCTGGATGATGGCAGGTTCTGACACTTCATACATTCCGATTTTCTTCACTCCGATTTGCGGTACATGAAGTTTGAGTAAGTAAGATACGTGTGGGAGGCCGTACACGTGCAGTATCTGCGATCATCTGTCTGGTCCAACAAGAATATTTCGAAAGAGGAAAAATGGACCACATGATGCTCATTCATTTAGTCTCAACATCATCCATTGGCATTGAAGGGGGTCCAAGACATCTCAATTTCGTCCGTCTTGTTTTGATGATCCTGTTCGATAAGAGACATGTCGTGGCATCATTGCGTTCTTCGCACGCAATTATACAGAATCCAAACGAGACAACAGACATTCAGGACGTCAGAACCACGTTTTAGCATTTGAATCCTCAACGTGAAAGTCTACTTAAAGACATACGTGCTCCATTTTATCTTTCGTCTGGAATGTGTAGCAGGGCAGAGAATCCAGAGAGCCATATGTAGTGCTCAGATGGATATTGTGATCAAAAAGGCAATGAGGAAAGCCAGGATAATCAGAATCAAGAAATATTTTTCTTTTAGATCATGTCGTGTGGCCAGAATATATCACACAGAGTTATCGAATCTTCCATAAACTCTGGATTGCTTCAGGCTGAACATATCTGTCTTTTGCGATACTTTGCGGTGTTTCCATCATAAAAGAGCGGTGAGGAAGATACTCATGACTCCGTAACATTTCATCTCGAGGGAAATCATGAAATGAAGTTCGGAGAAAGAGCAGGCCATACACACGGAGACTCGACGAGATGATGTCTAGAAAGTGAATGATGGTGGTGTAGCCTCAAATTCTTGCCATTATTTTTCATGGTTCGTTTTCTCAACTTCATGCGCAAATCATTCTCTACCTGATGTTTTGTCATGTAAGCGCGGCGCATGATCGATTTTGGTCCCTCATTTCCACTTCTTAATTGTCCAGTTAATGAGGATGAGAAAATTGGGACAGTTGTCTATCACCAATCATTCTTTTGATGAGATCCATAAAGCCGAGAAAAGGAGAGGAACAGGACTTCGGCTCCTTGTATGATGGGGCTCTGCCATGACTGACATTTTGTCGTTCACGAGAAGCTTCGTTCCATTGATCACTTGCATATTTTCCGTGTCGATCAAAAACGTAAGCCGCAAAAACAATGCCGTAAACATGTACAGGTTGTTTTCTAAGTTGGAACGAGTCATAGGTCGTTGGAGATGCAAAGTCGGAAGGAAAGAAAATCATGTGAGTGGGCCAAGTATGTTACGGTGGAGAGCCAACCGGAGATATTTCATTACCGGTGGTTTCACTGCCCTTTCCAAAACTTGTTTTTGGTAGCTTTCATGTTGAAATGTGCAAAGCCTATACTTGGTATCTCTTCCAGCTGTACTTTCCCACTGAATCCGAATGGTTGAGAAGAGGAGGTGTTGATGTGCTTGGTACTAATGCGGCCATGTAAGCAAGTGTGTGCAGCACATATATCCAACATCGAGTTCTTTTTGGTTTTCAGAAAAGATTCAGGACCGAATCCAAGTCAGAAGATATCGTTTAGATGTAATTGTTGCTGGGAAACTCCACCAAACCTCATTGTTTTAGATTTCAATTGTGAAAAGAAAGTGCAAATCATGGGAAAGGCCCAGTGGAGATCGTTTCCCATGAGACGACATAGCACCAGCTTTGGAGTTTTGAATTTGTTCAAAAGGTGTAACAATATCAGGTCTTAAAGCACATCAATGGGGATTCTGGTATTCATGAATGATTTGTATGGCGTTGGAGCAAACATGAAGAGGCGCGTGGAGAGAGATCGATCTTCTTCCCACATAAGTCGCACATAACAGAGCGATGAAACGTCTCCAAACAACACATTCCAAGTATTTTCAACTCGAATGTGTGCTCCATAGGCACTGATCTTTGGAAACTCCGTAGAAAAGTAACATGCCTTCTGATTGATCGATATATCCTTTGACAAAATAGGCCAGTGCCGGTGCAAGGCCCTGAATCAAAAGACATACCGTGTAGATCTCGCGAAACATATCAATTTAGTATCTCACTTCTTCACGCAGACATTCACAGCAGGTTCGAATTATTTCGAGATATCGATCCAGTTCAATTCATATTCCACATGATATGCTGCCGGCCTTTTTTTCCTATTTTAGTTTTCAAATAGAACCCTGTGGAGTTCATAACACGAAAAGCATGTAGCTTGTTGCGTTCTTTGAAACTTTTCCATTGAGTTTCGAGATGTCCAACCTCGTCATAATTTCTTCCCTGCGTAGATCCGGTAACTTTCGTGAGACTTCCGGTACATTCAACCGAGACCCGCTGATTTCGTAACGAGGGAATCATGAAGCCTTTTACGCATTTCCAAACCCTTTGACTTCATAACACGAAAATCATGTACCTTCTCCAGCTCTTCCTAGTCCCGAAACATTGTACTTGGTCCTAGCTGTTCTCAGACTAGATGCGATCGCTTTGGTGAAGTGTTCCAAATCAAATCCCTAAGAGAGCCGCCACTTCGTGACACGAAAATCATGCAACTTGAAGCTGCGCCATATTTTCGTGTGCTCGTGAAAATGCATTCTTCGTGATGCCTTTGCTCATGTCCTTCTGATCGATTCCGACAACCATTCATCTTCTGTATCGAATGCTGATTAAGTCTTTTTCGCCGCCGAATGTTGTTTTGTTAAGTCTTTCGAACTCTTGGTGATGAATGTTATGGCTCAATGAACACGGCATCCCGCAGTCCTTTTCAACCCTTTTACCTCCATTATACTCATCCGCATCTTCTGTTTTTGGACTTTTGATCCTCCCAAAAAAAAACAAGCTTTGACTTCATGAGATAAGCCTTTTGTACCTTGAAGTCTTTCTTCTCCTCTTCGTATGGGCTATCTTCTGTTTCTTTTCGACAGAGCATTTGTCATCTCCGAATGCAACTTCAATGTTCGAAAAAACACAAACGTCTTTCGACAGCCATTCCAATTGACTGCTTTTCGTTTTTTTCATGTATCCGATATGAAAATAATTTGAAATATCTTCAAACTGGTGTCGAGAGCGCTTGTTCTTTTGTCGAGCTCTTTCATATGGCTCAACAGTGTTGTGTTAGTAGGCCAAAAGTCGAAGCTATATCATCGCCGAGTGCGAGAGGGAAAGTCTTCATGAGAAATGATCTGAACATGGTGTGTAGAATCTGGTTTTCGAACATGGTCTTACACAACGCTCTTTCGAAATGAAAACTGATCGAAGTTCAGAGAAACTGCTTCCAACATCTGAGCGCTCCAGATAAGTTTCAATCGTCGTTAAGTCCAGCTCAACATGTATACTTGATTGTGTATGCTGATTCTTTTCGAATGATCCATGCTGTGCTGTTTTGGCTAATCTGATCCATGAGGATGTCTCGCAAACAACACGAACTTCGACTTTCTTTCGAAATGGAACAACAGCGGTACCGCATTGTGATCATTAGGTGTCACATGTACTGATCCGCATTGAACTTTTGGGTCCAAAGAAAGACCGCAAAAGGCAGGTGTTAAATCCAGAAATTTTTCGAGACTCAAAATAGACATGTCGATATCGTAGAAGGACTTTGATGCCACCAGAGCATATCAAACTGAGAAATGGGGTTTTCTTTTCTTGAATTCTGAGGTAGGCGTTCTAGGCGAAACCAACAGCATACTCGACCATCAAGTCTTCGATGGCTTGTTGATGTTGGAAAGGCACAGTTTTGAACTTTCCAAATGTGTGCAAAACTCATAGAGTCTTGGTGTTGAGTTTTCTCAAATTCATGTGAGTCTTGGATTGATACTTTCGAACTCATATACGTCATGACAAGGTGCTTATTTGAATCCATGTAAGTCATGAATTGAGATTCCGAATCCTCATAAGTCTTAAATTGACGCTTCTTTGACCTCAGATACGTTCAATCATGATTCTTTCTCGAACTCATGTAATATCCCATATGGACCATGGAAATATCGATATGGAGCTTTCTCGAACACAGATGAGTCGAAACATCGAGTTTTTCTGAGTCCATATATGTTCTAACATGGGGCTTCGAAAATCGATCTAAGTCTTGAATTGATGCTTTTGCAAAAACACATGGGTTTCGATATGAGGCAGGGATTTTTGAATAAGACTCTTCAAATGTACCTCAACCTTGAAGTGGCCCTTATTTATACCAGGGTGTGTGGTCGAAGGCTTTTTGAATTCCATGTAGATATCGAAGTGACTCTTCCTCCATATGCGCTTTGATATGATTTTGTTATGAATTTGTGTAAGTCTTGGAGTTGCGCTTACTCGAATCCATTTTTGTCTTGTGATGTTGTTTCCAAAATCCAAGTGTATGTGGACACGAAACCTTGCGAGATCTGTGTATGTCCCGATATGGTGGCCCAATCCATCGGGGTTTCGAAATGCTGATTTTCAAGATCCATGTAACAATTCATAAAGCAGTTCGGGTCCGGAGGAAGATCGTGACTCTTGGCAAAAAAGACTTTCGGAGAAGAAGACATGTCCGAAGCGATCCTTATATTCGTGTGCTACCAAAAAGACATGAACATGTTCCGAATAGCTTTCGAAATTCCAGAAAAGGCAAAGAAACCATATTTCAGTGCCGTGATGGATATTGAGTCTCTTTTTTCGATCTCGCTGACCGATCTTCCGGGAAGACGTCTTCATACGTTGCCTGTCGGCATGATTAGCAAAACTGAAAGACACACAGATTTATCACGCACTGTTTTGTTGAATTCGAAAGCAGGAAAAACATTCCCAACACGATTGCCATTTTGCAGAGACACTGCCAAGATCCATGGGAAGAATGGTATGGGTGGAGCAGCTTTCAAATTTTCGGAATTTTCCAGGTTCGATTTCGAAAAGGGACATGATAAGAACGCTCGTGTTATGGTCGAATGGTCTTGAGGTTCAAGGCGAAGAAGTCACGTTAAAAACTTATCAATGTTTCGTTGGAGTCTGTTCGAACAAAATTCATCAAGGAACATGTCCAGAACGATTGCCGCTTTTGTTTCGAAAGGGAAGCCATAAAGCTGAGCATTTCCGAAACTTGGAAAGAGAGGAAGACATGTTTTTGACGACGATAATGTGAACGAAAGACATCTACCAAAGATTAGTAAACGGTTCGAACAAGAAGATCAAAAGAGTGTGAAGAAGAAGATAAAGTCAAAGGAGCAGCGGCGAGAGCCTTATATGCCTAACAATTAGCAAACGAGCGCAAGTGGGCTGTGCAAGTCAGTGACGTGTTAGCAAGAAAAGAATGAGAAATGTGAATTAAGGGAATACAATCCATTGGTTCATGATCTGCGACTAACGCTATGAACGTGGCTTCCATTGGCTTCAGCGGTTTGACAGTATTTGTCAGTAATTACATGCAGCATGACGCCGCCAATAGTGAAGAGGAATGGGCCGGATTGCTCCAGCAGACACACCACACCGCTAACCTGTCATTTGCCTTCTGCCGGCAGCGGCGCTGACGGAGAACAGGAAGGCCTATTCTCCGTCTCGTTGACGCTCAAGGGCGTCAAGCCGCATCGCAGCGACATCCAGCTCACTGGTTTTCTGTTAGTCGATAACTGACGAGGGCATTCAGGAGCCTCAAGTTAGTGACATACTCCTCCTCCCTGGAGTCCACATCCTCAGCAAGTTCTTCGAGGTTGTTCTCGGCCTCCTCGATGGCCTCGTCGACCTCGGTCAGAACACCGACGACAACACCAGTTGGGGCTTCAGGCTCGGCAACTGTGTCGTCTGAATCCGCGACTGACTCCCCAGGTGCGTAAGCCAGATTGTAGAGGATATCTGACAAACCACTGGCAATAGCCATGGGTGCTGCTGTCTCGGGCTCGGGCTCAGGCTCCACCCTGTTGGTGTTGAAGTTCTGGCGCCAGTAACAGCTGTCTTGTTTGTCGCCGCGCACGTTGGAACGCTGGTTGACGATGAACAACAAGACGAGCACACCTTCGATTTTTGAGTAGACATCGAAGCCCTGTGAGCGCATGTAGTAGCAGAGACGAAGGGCATCCTTAGCCGTTGGCACCATGCACTCAGGATCGATCTGCTTGGTCCATGTACGGGCTTGAGCAGCAGTGAGGCCATCAGCGGGCTTAGTTTCCAGGTACTTGAGCACGGCACGCTGGACTTTGATGTAGTCAAGGGTCTTAGGTGTCGTGTCCTTGTCATCCTTGTACGTGGTCTTCTTCAGTGCTGAACTGATAGTCACGATAGGCTTCTTGGCGGCCTTGCTTGACTCTGGTTTGGAACGGTTACCCCTCGACTGACGCACAGGTCCAGCTGCATTGCGGCTGAGTGCTTCAAGTGTGCACGAGGAAGACTCCTGAACAGACTCGCGGTCGCTCACTTGGGCAGGCTCAGTAGTTTCGGGACTCATGTTTTCAGCAGTAGTGGTGTTAGGAGTGATACCTGGAGACGCTCTTGGATCGGGCGCGTTGTCTGACATGATCGGAATGAAGTAGTAGTACTTTGTGTAGAATTTGTGGGTGTATGTCGGCTGTTGATGGCCAAGAGGTAAAGAGTGGGTTGATGAAGTGGAGGAAGAGAGAGGTGGAGTTTGATGAGGAGCAAAGGTATTGCTAGTCGCCACAGCAATTGACGCACAGAGCATGAGCAAACGCTGTAAATTCAAAATACGTCACTATAGAATCTTCAGGAACATGGGAGCCTAAATCCGAATTCACTTGCTCTTTTGCATTGACCAATAGCAGTCCGTAAAACCAAGCTGTCCTTGAACTGTCACAAAGCTCTCCCAAGTACAGTGCTCAACAAGACAACGTCCAGACAAGACTAAGAAAACAGAACCTTTTAGGAAGAAAAGAGGAATTTCAAAGGAGATTGAGGATATGAAAAACCTCACTGAGTCCAACAACACATGCTGCTTGTGTTATACGTTGACGGTATAGTCCCACACCTGTTAAATCTTGTGTCTTCCAACGTAGACCACTCTCTCCCATCCATCAACACCTCTGGGGTCACCGAAGATTCTCCCTAAGCCCTTTATACTACTGTTGAAATCTCTTGCATTCCTTTCGGTATCAAAGTCCAATGCTACATCGCCCATTTTGGCCGTGCGCACTCTGAGCAAACCATCCGGCATGGGCAGATAAACCCAGGTTTGGCGAGCCAAAGGCAAGATGCGACCTTGCCTACAGCGTGACTGAAATAGGGCAGCATCTTCAGGAGTTGCAAAAACTAAGACAGGTTCCAGTGGCTTCACAGAGAGGAAAGCAGAGACAATGGAAGGTGGTGGCATGGTAACAGTGGGAATTGAGGCCCTAACAAAGTGAGCTCGGCTTTTCTCTATATGCAGCCTTGCTGGCTTACTCAAAGGGACTAAAAAAGAAAAGCTTCAGTCTGATTGAAATATGAATTGCGTTGCGTGTGTTCACTGCTGGCATACGATGAAAACAAAATAAAAGCGTGCTATGCAAATTTCGAGTGGATGAGGCAAGAACCTAGATCAGCGGGGTCCTCAGCTGCACTAAATAAAAGCTGACATCGCAGCTCAAGGCTAGCTTTCAGCTGGCGGGGCTGCTCATCGTAGCTGTAAGCAAGGCCCGGAGGGGTGTTGTTAGGTTCGATCGCTTATACTTGCCATTCATTCCATACGTCGGCTGATCTTTCCCGGCATTTGCGAATCAACTTATTTCACACCAATGCACTGCGACAATCTCCTCAGATGAATATGGTAGTCTAGGGTCATATAATTCCAATATCATCCAGACTGCTCGCTATATAGTCAAGATGATAAGAAGTATCATCAAACGGCCACTGGGCCAAACATCCCATCTCATTAGACCTTCAGTGAATAAGGCGCAATGCAACCAGTAGTCAATGTACCATTATTGCGACTCTTCTGATTTCTCGCTGGACGAGAGCTTGGCGTCTCTAAAAAGACAGCTCAGGGACTGGAGGTGCACGCACTATTTGTCCAACCCCTCACACGGCACACACCACGCACAATCCTTCCACACACCCCACACTACGATCGATCCTCAGAATAGCTTCACGCAACTGTCCGTGTAGCGGCACCATATGAAAAACCCGTAATGAGAAGTCTTCCTATGGACGACGAGCATGTGCCCTCCCGCGACCTGGACCACCGTTCGGTTCCAGTATCTCCACACTATGGCAGTCTAACAGCTCACCAGGACAACAGTAACAGCGGAGGCATTGCACCTCCAGCACCTCCCTATGAATTGCAACGAACCAATTCACGGGGAGGCGATGTTCTTCTACCGCAATACGAGGAGGAAGTACGAGGTCAGGACTCAAGGCAGCCGATAGCACCTTCAAGATCTCAAATACCCGGGCAAATGGCGCCAGAAACGAACAAACCTCTCAGGAGTTTGCATTTGCCATCGCACACTGAGAGCCTCGCCTCTCCAACTTATCAACTTTCAACCTCTCTCGTGACTCGCACACGGCGCCGACCTGCCTTCGCCATCGATGTCCCTCTTCGACCATTCACCCAAATCTCCAGTCTAACAACCCCAGCAAAGAGTTTCCTCATCAATAAGCCCTTTGTAGGCCCATACTGTCCCTCAGTGCCGCACAATAGATTAGTTAATACCATTTCCCATGCAGTATACGCGCGCTACGACTTCCACAGCGACAGGATGTGGATCGCAGTCCGTCGAATATATATGGCGCCCACTGAAGTCAATCGCAAGCAGGAAGTCAAGTGGATGCGCTTCGATCAATTCTGCAACCTGGCGAAAGGCGTCGACAAACATAAACCTGGCTTCAAAGCTACACAGATGTGGCAATTATTTGTGCCTAATCAGGAATGCTGCTGGAAGGGAAATCTGAATGAGATGCGGCTCATGGCGTTGTGGGATCGAAAGAATATCGAGGGCCAGGAGGGCTTTGCTGGAGACGATGTTGTCTGAAATTAATGTGGAAATAGCGTCTGAAAAGCTGTACTATGAAGAGCAGCATATATGGCATCTACGTGGGAATCTAGCAACTAGGAAATATCTTATGGTCTTATGCATTCAATGTCTCGGATCAGACATTGTAAAAAGTTACTCAAGCGAATTTCCATAAAATCATTTCTGAAGTACTACAAAACATATCTCCTTCTCTGAACTGATTAAGACGTACTACCTATACGCATTGCCAGATGTAACTACATTACAACACCTACCGTTTGCCCCATTCACCACCACAACATCACCTCAACGTCATTTCTTCCACGCCCTTCTCTCTCTCTATTCTCTCTCATTACAAAGAAACCCCTCAAAAAAAGATTCTCAAGACAAATCACGCATTCATCATTCCCAAACCTCGACCCCATCTCATCCTTACTCACTCTGACTAAGCCCACCTTCCCTTCCCATCCATCCCTCCTCTCTAGCCACCAACCACCAACCCGCAACAACCCGACCCCCCTTACCCCAGCACATCTGCAAATCCCTCATCCGCCCCGCCCGCCTGAGTTTCAAGCCCTTTTTTTGTGTAATTCCGCGCGCGAAAGTGCTGATCAGCGATGCGCGGAATAAAGGGTTGCGAAAACGAAAGGAAAAGGAAGGTTGTTCCTGGTGGGTGGCGGTGGCGAAATGGGTCGTGCCGAGGTGCGGTGCGGTGCGGGACTAAGGTTATGACGAAGATGGAGATGCGCCCGATGGATGGGGGGAAGGCGGGTGTACCTGATGGGCAGAGACGGTGGGAGGGACTAGGCTGGGGGATGGGGAGATTGGGTTTGGGGTGGCGAGGGGGATTGATGGGAGGAGGAACAGAGGGAGAGGATGGGGTGGGTTGTGGTGTGGTGGATTGGAGTGGGAATGGAAATGGGTATGTGAGTATGATGCGAGGGGAAGATTAGTGTTGGGGAGGTACTTTGCACAAGTATGTAGGTAGGTAAGTAGAATTGGAATATGGCGAATCGCTGAAGAGTAAATGTGTTGATTTCAACATTTATTCCAAAAGAGACGAGGAGGAAGAAGATTAGGCAACAAGGCAACGACTACTTACCCCACCATTCTCCTCTTCTACACCGATACCTACAAACTTACAGCTTGACTCCACCTTTGAGCCTCAGCCTCAGCCTCATGGTATCCCCACAACGCGGCGTCGCGCCGTGCAACTCAGGTCCCTCATCTTGCGAGGCTGCCACTTGATAAATCCTGCATGAACATTTACGCGAGGTATGGGGATAAGCACACAAGGCAACGGTTCCTAGCCACGCAATTCGCGTTCCTGGCTTGCATACTTGACCGGATGGGCCATGCGGGGGATATAGCCGTTGCGATGGGATTGTGGTGTGGAGGACGTGAAGGAAGGAGGATGGAAAGTTAGGCTGAGGAATGGATGGTGAGTATGAGTCTTACTATTCTGCTAGTTAGCCTTGTATTGGAAGATGCCCTGTTGAAGGAATGGAGGATGGTGCGTGAGGCGTATGAGGCGTGAGGCAGAGTGAGTATGGCGATGAAGGAGGAAGATAAGAGGAAGAAGGCAGTGCAACATTGGCAATCAATATCCAAGAGGACCTAAATTCTCAAGAATAGGAGTCAAGACTATCGGTAGATGATGTATGCATCAAGGCAGCCTCGCCTTGACATCAAACTCTACCGCTGTACTTACCATGTCATGTATGTATGTACATGGCAAGACACAGCCGTTCACCCAAACAATGCACAATGACATACATCCATCCAAACTCCATCTTGCCATCTCTCACGAGCATTACACAAAATGACACAAGGCCATCTAGCCCTCGATAGACCACAGCACCAACACATCAGTCCATGAATCCATCATCATACTACCACTCCTACCATCTCCTACGTCCGATGTACCCAAGCACAAATGGCAATGCACCACGTCTTCGGCAAGAAGGGGATTGGCTGTAACACCATGTCTTCTCTCCACTTTTGTCTGAAAAACTCACTTTGCATAAGCGAGGGCGTGGATCGGACGTGTTAGATGCTTGCGATCGATTCTGCTAGAAGGACGGCTAGTACGCACGTCACGTACGTAGGTGTATTACGATGGAGAGGGGGCAGGGCAGGGCAGGAAAGTATGAGGCTATCTAGGCAGCATGATTTATTTTGGTGATATGGGAGAGATATTGTTGAGGGGGAAAAGGGACGAGGGCAGGAATAGGGCATTGACGGTCCGGTGTGAAAGCGGGGTGATCCCTGTGTGTGTCATCAGGCCAGGTCCCTCAGCGCATAACAGATGAAATGGTGGGGGAAGAGGAAAAAAAGGTAGGCTCGAAAGCGGTTAGTGCATGGAGGGAAAGTGGGTGATGATGTGGGCTTGCTCGTGACCCAGGAACCGATGCAGCGAGGTAATGTACTACAAGAGAGTGACTGGATGAGATGATGATACTGGATGTCTCGGGTCATTTTCGATCATCAAGAGTGTTCGAGAAGGGTCTCGCATTTTGATGCAGAGGCAAAAAGAAAGGTGTGAATCATCCATGGCCACTTTTTGAGACAGCATTGGTTGCAGTTTTGACGTGGAGGTTTGTCGTGTGGACATGGAAGGGCAAGGGAAGGCAGGTCACATTGACGGGTAGCCATCCATACGGAAGGGAGAAGAGGGTTTCTGGACTCATGCAGGTGGTGCCTATCATATCTTGGGTGGTAATGAAGCGGCCACATGGAGGGTTTCGGGAGGGCTGGGGTGGTGGGAGTTGATTGGGCGTGTGTTTGGTAGGCGCCCAAGCCGAGCGATTCGTGAGATGCATGCAGCGTGCTCAACATGCGAGGTGCTAAAGGTGGCTCAGAGCGAGAGAGGCGTGAGAGGGCGATATGGGAGCTGGGGCGCAGGATTGGCTGGGGGAATGGGTCGCGCCCTGGGGCCTGGTGGCCGACGGTTTGCCTGCTAGCAGTGCTAGTTTCCAGAGTCGTCGATGCATGTGCTGAGCAAGCGTGAATCGCGAGAAACGGTACAGCCCCCAGTGCCAGAGCAAAGAAAGCCTAGTTGATTGACGGTAGCAGGAAGGGATAAGCCAGCGGACCGCAGCCCTCGCTTCCCAGCAGCGTATTCGTCGTCGAGGCGTTACTACTACAAGCACTCCAGCTGCTGCTGTTCTGCTGACGGTTGATAGTCGACTTTCCCCCCTTTGCTTGTACACTTGTAATACCAACCCTTTCTCTATTTCCAGCCGCAGCTTTCTATTCTCGACGAAGCTGTATTACCGCTGGGGTTATTTGCGATCCGGAACACAACACGCCGGCCTATTTGGAGACGCTGGGCATCGCGTGAAACGGGTTCGGTGACGTCGCAAGCCTGCCCACACCGCCAACTCTCAGCAGCCAGCTTCGCTGCTCGGCAACCACGACGACAACAACAATCCACGCCCATCGGGACTGTTCACTGCCTCACACTGCCCTGACGCCCGACGAGCATCCACGGAGCATCCAGGGACGAAAAAAACTCTTTGTAAGGATTATCATTCGGCCGTTGCCACCATCTTCTCGCGTCTTCTGGGGGGCGCTCGCTCTCGGACCGCCTCTTGCCAGGAACGAGATCCGGCTTAAGTCAGCGAAGCCCGTCACCTCATCACAGGAGACCCAAACAGGCCATCCACCACCCACTCACAACCACACCACCCCCGGACTCGCGCTCGGGGCTTACCTTCTTTTAAGCCCTCGCACGCTACAGGTGCGAGTCGTTTGCATTCTTTGCATCACTTACCCATTTGTCTTGTCTTGTCTGTTGCTGTTGCTGTTGCTAGCATTGCCACCCAACCACCAGCCTCATCTGGCTGCGTACCCATTGCCACTACTGCCCAGTCATTGTCTCGCAACTGCATGTGTGCGAGTCAACCCACGCCGCTATCTGCGCCGTTATAAAAGAACCACCCCTACCTCTTCTTGTCCTACCACTACCACACCACACAATACAATACACAACCATGGCCTCAGAACCGCTGCCCGATCACTTCAAGGCGCTGGGCGTCGACAGGAGCGCAGACGCAGCCACCATTAAGGCCACATACCGCAAGCTCGTGCTGAAATGCCACCCCGACAAGGTTACGGACCCTGCATTGAAAGAGCAGAAGCAAGAAGAGTTTCACAAGATTCAGCAGGCCTACGAAGTACTAGTCGATGACGAGAAGCGTGCCCAATACGAAGCACATCTGACCCTCGAGTCACTCAGGAAGGACACTGCTGCCAGGAGAGCTGCTGCATCAGGTGGTGAGAAGACTGCACGCTTCGATGTGCCCACTCGTGGCGCCACAATGCGTGCCAACGGACCTTCTCGATATACCACTGAAGAGCGTAGGCCTACAGGACGTAGCTATGACGAAGACGAAAAATACTACGACGCCCACGACCGCAGCGCCCGAAGCAGCAGCAAGTATGACACATACCCCGCATATCCAAAGTCAGGCGCAACTGCAGCGCCACAATCGAAACGCGAAAAGGAGTCATCGTCCAAGTCGTCACGCTCTACCTCTGACCGCACCCGCTCAGATCGCAACAAAACGCGCGACAAGGAACAGCGCTCCGAACGCAGATTCATGTCGGTCGAGACTGACTCATCAGCGGATGAAAAGGTTCGCTACGAAGAAAACTACAAGAGACGGAGTGCCGACGAAGAGCGCCGTCAAGCTGATATGAGACGCTCTGCTGACGATAGGCGCAAGTACGACGAACCTTCGCGTTACCCCCAGCCTTCCTCTGTACGCAGGATGAGCGAGAAAGAGGAGGAGGCACTACGTTACCAGTCCAAGTCTCGCGCACAAGTCGACGTCGAAATGCGTCCAGCTACCACTAGGACCTCGTCGCGAGATCACTACCACACAGATAGTCGCTCCTCGAGAAAGGACTCTCGCCCCGAAACCGTGCGCAGGTCGTCTGCTGCTCGCACCACCAAGGACCGAACTACATCATCATCAGCCCGTGAACGAGAGCGAAGCATTCCTGAGATTGTTGACTGGGGCTCTGACAGGCGACCACCCACCATGAAGCACGCTACGTCATCGCCCGCCAATATCGAGATCCCAATCACGCGTAGCATGCCCCAACGCGCCTACACAGAAGGTCCACGTGAACATCGCTCGTCACATTCGCCACCAGGATTGTACCGCTCAGCCACCATGCCCAACGCGCCGCACCCAACGTCGTCCCGCCGAAAAGAAGCCCCAAGCACCAGGCCCTCGACATTGCGCGAAGCCATGAGCCCCGAACGCGGCAGCCCGGAGCGCGAATACCCAACTGTCCCGCCACCCCAACCTGCCTCGGCCAGCAAGACTAAGCATTACTACTACCCATCTGCCACAGGCGGCGTCACTCTGCGTCCAGAAGACATCTCAGCTGGCGGCCACCGCACCATCCTTCGCGAGCCAGAACGTCAACGCCACCGCTCTCCCTCGCCCCTGTCTCGCCCCCCAATCGGCCCCAATCGCCCATCGGAAGCAAACATTTCTGTCAAACAGGCTCCTCTTCCACCGCGCCAAACCTCCCCTGTTCGCGGTCGCTCGGAGCGCCTCTACGGCGAATCGAATAACTCAGACTACCAGCGAGCTCGAGCACGCGGCCAACCCACGAATTACAGCCCCGATAGCGTACAATTCACAAAACGCTATGGACCTGAAGATGTCCGCTGGGCCCCGCGAAGCCGCGAGAACAACAATCCTCGCGAATTCTCCGCTAAACCCACCCTAGGAAGGGCGGCTACATCTGTGTATTAAATCGTCTTTCCTTGGTTCAAGCATCATGCACTCTCAGCGATGAGAGTACATTCCTCTTTTTTTTCTAAATCATTTCGGCATTTCATGTACCATTCATTGCTTTTTGTAATCGGCGAGTTGGGGCGTTCTTTTTTGTTCCGTTTCTTGTGAGTATCATTATCTTCACAGGTTCTTTTTTCGTGTCTCTTTTACAACCCCATCATCATCCAATCGGTCAACCAGGCTCGATCTGTCAGTTGTGTTTGTTATCTTGTTTTGTTTTAAACAGGGCCTCGACGTTGCAAGGGCTGCTTTGCGTCGAGGCCTCTTTTCCTTTATTTCATTTGAGACTCTCGTTCATGATGATGTGTTTTAGCATTGGTGTGCTTGCCTTTTCGGGAAGTGAGAGTGAGGGTGTGTATACGGCCGAGCGTGAGTGTGATTGCGATTGCATTTCAGACAGAGAGGTGGAGACGGAGAAGGGAATTGGAGAGATAGATCATACGGCTGAGACATGGAGGGAGATTGGGAATGGGAAGAAGGGAAAGGGAAGAAGGTGTAACTCAGCAAATTCAATTATTTTGCTTATAACTTGTCTTTTTTATACCCTTTTGATTTTTGAGCTTGACCCTGTTTGAGTATATAGATTGATGAATTGAATATGGCAAATAACAAATTGAGAAACAGACTCTTTTGGGTTTGAACTAACTTGGCGTTTGAATTGCCTTCGTGATTGATCTGACTCTGTGTTTGAACTGTGACATAAGACATAAGTACACTTATCCTATCCAATCCGGTCGACGAATTACTGTTTACACCTTGCCTTGTTAACAGCACAAACACACATCACATCACAGTACATCACACATTTCAAAACACAAAAATAAAGACGGACTTATTTATTCCCACTCACTCATCATCTACACTGCGCCACCCCACAATCACGCGGGGCCCAACCTTTCTTCCCTAACACCCATCCATCCATCCAGCAATGATTATAAAAAAGTCCCTTTCCCTTCCAACCACCTTCTTTCCCTTGATTAATCAAGATAAGATAAGAAGTGTCCGCTTCCCTAAGAAAAATCCTTCTCCCCCCTTTCCCTAGGGAAAAAGAAAAGAAAAGCGAAAGAAAAGAAAAGGAGAAAGAGGACAAAAGAATATTTCCAGCTAAAAAAGCTCACATATCCAATATGAGCTGCTACAGAAGCACTCAAAAGGCACTCCAAGATTCGTTTTCCAAGATGGACCAATAAACGCCAGGCTCGGTCGTTTGATATGGGGGGGGGAGGATTGTTGTGGAAAGGGTGGGGACCAGAGCTTTATTTCGTCATGAGAAAAAGTGCAATAATGGAAGACAAAAAGAAAATGACGCAAGGAAATGCAAAAGGCCGCTGTGGGTTGTGCGCCTTTCCCTAATAGTACGCCGTCGAGGGGCATCGCTCATGAGTTCGGTTGATTCGCAAAAAAAGAAGACAAAAGGTGATCAAGTAGATTTACAATTAGCGAGTGTAATGGGTGAGGTGGTAGAAGAGCTTGGTAGCTCATAGTACGTCCCAAATATTGCGGACGATGGGACTGCTGCCTGTTTGAACTGGACTTCGGGGATCAACGGTCGCTTTTTCTGGGGTCCATTGTCGGGGCAATGGCTCTTCCCAAGTGTGTCCGTTGCGCCCGTCCTTGATGGTCTCGTTGGAAGACGCTGGACTGTCGTCGTCATCAGGCTTTTGCAGTTGAAAGTGGAAGGGATTCCTTGTGAATTCCTCCGCACGTGGTGACATTAATGCGTCGATATCATCCGCAGAATGCTGAGGGGTCGGTAACTTCTTTGGCAGCTTGGACTCCATCTCAGTCTGCAGCTTGTGCAGTTTTCGTTGCTCTCGTAAGTTGGGCGAAGAGAACCGCGTACGGATTCCTTTTGAGGGCGTCGACAAGAATGTCTCCTTTGGTGTTCGTGGTGTATCTGGTGCCTTTGGAAATGCCTGTAGAACGGGCGCGGGTGGCTCTGCATCAGTGACTGTTTGTATTGAAGAAGTGTTAAGGCTATCAATACGCGAGTCAACATGTGAATCTTGCTTCGCATCCAGAGTACGCAATGCTAGTGGCGCAGGGAATGCTGGTTGTACTTGTGCGGTGCCATCGAGAGATGCAAACCCGTTAAAATTTTGGTGTGCGGGAGGCATAATGGCCTGGAATGATGGCTTCCGTTCTTCAGCATCATTGGCACCGCTGACGTCCAACATCGGTCTGTCGAATGGGTTTCCGGCGTACTCAAACCTTGTGGGAGAGGTCAGACCGAATGGATCTTCATCTGCTGCTACCTCTGGCTTGAAAGGAGACATGTGGAACTCTTCCGCCCTGGGAGACAAGACCTCATCATCGTCGGTATCGTCAGCCTTGCCAAAGATATCTTTCGGGAACTGTGTCCTAATGGGTGATGATATCTCAGCAATATCCAGGGCCAGGTCAGTCTTGTCGAATGTTCGCTTAGGAGGCCCTTGAAGATCGAATGAGGTGGCACGAGGAGAAAGTAAGCCATACGATTCATCGATAGCATCCTGGCCCAGACCAGTCATGTGGAACTCGGTCGATCTTGGAGACATGAGTGGTGCTGGTGGAGCACGGTCTTTTGATTTTGGCAAGGAAAGAGATGGCTGTGGTTCCGAATCGTAGCCTGCTGGCCATGGAATATCGAAGGACGTTTTGATCGGTGACATGATTTCCGAGTCATCGAATGGCTGGTGGGAAGTGATTGAAGGAATGTTGAAGCTAGCAACAGCAGGAGACTTCAACGCTCCAAAGGAGAGCGGCTGTGGAGGAGCTGACAAACCAATTTCCCGATATGACGGAGCAGAGTCACTGGGACCATCGGCCTTTCTAAGGGGCAGTTGGCGAGAGAAATTCGGCACCGCAGGCTTCAGTGTTGATTCTTCAGCGACTTCCACGGGTTCAATCCGTGGGACAGATTCTGCTTGCACAGGCGGTCGATCGTTCTGTGTGACAGAGAGCACAGGAACGACATGGCCTGCCGGATCTACGTAAGGAGTAGATGTGGGCGTTGGCTGTGAAGAAAGATCGAAATGTGACTGGCTGGCATCCCATGAACGACGGAAGCTTGGAGGGAAAGCCCCAGAAGGCGCTGAGAGTGGCCCGGGTGATATTGCCATCATGTTGCCTGTACTGGCTCGTTGCATACTCATGTCGCTGTCTGGAGGCAAAGGAGCTGTTCGAGGGGTACGCGAGCCGGAGGCATTTTCCCTTTCATATGGGGGATATTTACCAGTCGACCTCGTTGAAGGCAACCCAGCCGAACGCCTACCAAAGGTTTGATTACGGCTGTCGTTGGCCCTGAGAAGGCCATTGCGGAATTCTTGAAGCTGCATGATAAGATTCATGTTGGGACCAATCCACCTACTTCGTTTCTTCGCTCGGTCGTAGGCCTCCTGCACGCTCATGTTTGGATCCTTGTACAAGCCGTATGCGACAATCAAACTAGCCGAACGACTCACACCACATTGGCAATGGATCAGTACTCGCTTGCCCTGCTTTACTCTATCGTCCATTATCTTCACCAGTCTGTAAAGATCCGGTACGATATCAGTGTTGTGCTCCCATGGCATGTGAATGTATTCAGGCGTTTTGAGGGTCTTGCCATCAATGACAATTTCGCCTGGCTGCGTTGTGTGCATCATTACAGGAGTGGCCTTGGGTGTGGTTGGTGAACTGTCACTCATGCCAAAAGAAGTGGTAGGTTTCGCGCGCCGGGACAGAGCAGCGAAATCAACACTCTCAGCAGGCGGTCCATCGACACGTCTCGCATCGATATCTTTTTGTGAAACTGTAGTCGACGAAGTGAAGGGGTTTTTGACCTCACTGGCCACATTGATGATCACATCGAATGAAGCTGCCTGTTCAGCAGTTGGTTCGAAGTAAAGATATACACCAGCCTCGTAGATGCAGATGGGGCCATTGGGGTAGGCTGCTGGCTTCTCTTCTCGAGACTGAGGTACGTCGAAATTTTGCTCTTGATCCTCCTCTTCCTCCATCTCGAATGGTACTTCAGACAGACCACTAGGACCTTTGGTAGCAAGTGGACGTAAAGTTGGGAACTGCATGCCGTTTGAAGGGGCCATGCTAGGTGAACATAACGGTAATGAGGGAGACGATTGGAAATGGCGCAGAACCGGCCTATTCAGCGATGGCGTAGACGGGATCACAAGTCGCGCAGGTTTATTTTCGGTACTGCCAGGAGAACCAATGGTCAAGCTAAGATTAGACGGCCGCCTCTTGGGTGGTGTGGGTGGCTTTATGAAAAGAGGAGATGGTGGTGCAGAACTATTCCTTTCCTTGCTGACGACTGCTACAGGCGCAGGCGTTTGAGCGCGCAGGTTCGAGAGCGAAGAAGTGGTGTTGATGCCCAGATTTTTTAGATTTCGTGCCTTTTTGGCAGGTGTTGTGGGCCTCTGCAATTCGAAGAACGCGCTTGGTGATGAGTCTCCAGAGCTGGTCTCGGGCCTTCGCGAACGGAAGTCTGCGACAAAAGACGAAGATGCTGCAGTCTTGGCCAAAGGTGACTCGGGTGAGGCGCCTGGCGAAGGATCGGTGACGGATGACGAATCCATGGTTGATATTGTGGTCGTGGGAGAATTGTCAGAAGAAGCTGTGGAATTACTATCACGACTGTCGTGGTGCATGTGGAAGGAGGAAAAGGTCGCGCCACTGGCTGTGTGACCGCTCGAGGCAGGCCTGGCTACATTGCTGCCATTTGTGTCTGTGTTGTCTTTAGGTCCGTTGCTATGAAGATCTCCTCCAAAGACTGAGCCGAATGAGGGCATCGGCATGAAATTGCGCGCGGTTGTCTGAACCATACTGGGTCTCCGGAGTTTGGGAGAAGGCGCCAGTCGAGGGCAGCGTGTACTGACACTACTGTTCCAGCGCGGCGAGGGAGGTGGTGCTGGTGTTGTCGATTGTCGCGGGTTGCAGTGGGTGAAGTCTTGCTCGAGCTTTTTGGAAGGGAAGGAGGAATTAGAAGTAAAGAATGCTCTTTTTAAAGTAGGACTGTCAGCGTCCGGTACTGTGTAGGATGGGGACATGGCACCTGTGTCTCTGGTCTCAGAGCAGGCAGTATATACTGGGGCAACAGAGAACTGAGACTGGCGACCCGTTTCCGGGAAACGGTCGACCGCTTCCAGGATGGGGGATAGGGGAGACATGAAGCGCAAAACAGAATACAGGATAGAGTACAGGACACAGGATACAGGAGACAGGCACAGGACACAGGATACGGATTCCCGTCTACTGCATTGTGGAGTGTGGAAGCGGACGGGCCTAGACAAACAGCGGGTGGGGAAGAAACGTGGAGGTGGTAATGGGAGTCATAAAACAGGCGGGACGTACCGAGTTGGCAACGGCAGAAGAGAGACAAGCTGCTGTTGGTGGTGGATTGAGGATACCAGATCCTCAACTAAGCGCCTGGACAAGGAGCGACTAGGCGGGCGATGCGCCTCAGCCTGGATTGCGGCGCGGGATGAATAAGGTGGAGTGGGCGAAGAGAAGCTGCTGGGGTGGTGAAGAACAAGAAGAAGAAGAAGGGTGTGGTGGTGGTGGTCGCGGTGTTGTTGTCGAGGTAGCTACTACTACTACTCCAGGGCTCGAGGGAAGGAGCGAGGCAGTTGTCGAGCAGCAAGGCGTCACGCAAGTCAAGGCGGATACGGTGCTCGATCGGTCACTGGCCTTTTGCGACAGGCGGGGAATTGGGCGTGAAAGGGAAGAGGAGTGGTTGCGAGAGAGAAAGGGACCAGCGTGGGAGCGACGAGGAAAGGCGGGAGCAGAGCCGCTGCCGCCTGGGTGGAGAGGAGGAAAAGGTTGGCGCTGGGAGGCTCACAGGTGGTGTGGTGAAGCTGGGAGGAGAGCGAACGAACCACAGCGCTAATCGCCCAAGCGCCGGCGCTCAAAATAGAAACGCCAGCCGTGCGCTACGAGCAAGTCTGCGACCAGTAACTGAGTAGCACGCTAGGCTGATGCGAAAGACGCTGCCGAGCGCCCCAGTCAGACGAGGAGCCTTACACTGCGCTGGATGCTGTTCACACCTCGACCAGCTGGTCGATTCGAGCTGGGTGGCCAACGACATGCCATAGCAGCTTCCTCACTGCCAGCGCGAACAAAGGTTCGCTGTTCGCCGCCCGCCACTCCATTCGGCCCCCCCTGAGACCCAGCACTGTGTACGCGGGCTGGAGCGGCTAGACGACTGAAGAATAAGCCGCCATGGGGGATCATTACAGGGCTCCATATGCAGCCTGCTCGTCCAAAAGCCCTTCAAACCGAGTCCACTCCCCTGCCCTGCTCTGCTTGCTCAGCAGAGTGGAAAAAAAAACGGATCTCGCTTGAACTGCATTCTTTTGTTTGTGGCGCCTTGCTCTCACGCTTCTATTACGGTTGTTGGTCGCCACAATCATCGACACTTCGCTTTCGCATCTGGCATAGACGCCCTCATCCTCCAGCCACCCCCCTCCCCTCTCTCCACACCCACACACACCTACACCCATTCGTCGCGCACCCATCTGACTTGCGAGGCAGACTCTGCCAAAGCAAATATTTTCTGCGCTGAAACTCTCCACTGCCCGCCATTCGGCCCACTGGTTGGCAGGGTGAAGAAGCGTATTTGTTACATCGCGACGACAACACCTGCACAGCGGATGCAGTGTCCCGCATGTGACCTACCTCGCCAGTTTCATCTTTTCACCACCCTGCTTACGGTGAGTTTCGCAACCTCACCCTTCCGAGCCTCGCTCTTTTCTTCTTGTGCAACGATCCCCGACATGACAATTTGACAGCCTCTGTCGGCTGCTTGTGACAGGCAACTTGCCTGCTTGGATTCTGTTTTCGGTTGTTTGTCCTTTCATCAACAACAGCCTGCCCCATCCGGCCCGCCAACAACAACTCTGTGTTTCAGGATGCTAGTCTGCATGCTCAATTTCCGTTCGTGGAGAATTGCGCCCACGGACCTTCGATCCCGACCGACGATCCAACGCTCGCGTTCTTCGGACAGACACGTGAGATTGCGATCGATCCTCTGACCCTGACTCGACATCTCCCACAGTCTGATCGTTGTTTTTGTTGACAAAATCCTGTGGGATGCCACTCCTACAGTACATGTTCATTCATCTGCGTACTGCTGCGTAGGTGCTACAGTCGCCAGAGCTCTGACTCGACCTACTGTTATGGTTCCACCTAAACAGCTGCAGGAGGCTAAAGCATTGTGTCCTCTGAGCACCGTCCTCTCACGTCCATACCTCAATCTAGATCTTGCAATTGCTTTTTGCCGTATTCTGACGTATAGGTCGTGAAAACATAGCTGTCTCAGTCTATTCCTGCCTGTTTGGTAAGATTGATTCAGGAAGAGATCTTGGTAACTACTAAACCTGGGGATATACCCTACACACGCGAGATGAATAAAACCTTACCCAGGTATTATGCGATTTCCCGTGGGTACCTGGCAAGTTGTAGCGAGTAGAACTATATCACTGCAGAAGACATTAGATGGTGACGTATCAGGGTCTACTAATTGGACTCGTTATGCTCCTGAAGCACGGAGATTTGCCAGTTGCTTAGTTGTGCTCCAGACAAGTAACAACATGGATGGCTTGTCGACGGCGAACCTCAAATGGCTCAAACAACAACATTTGAACATCTATACTATAAACTAAACTTTGATGCATGACATCAGTCTTTTCCCATTTGATAAAACGCTTGTGCGAATTCATAGAGGATGCACATTATGGCACGTACTCTTCCGCGACCAGTGATGGGAACACAACATATAGCATAAGCAGGAGGTCCGCAAAAGTGAGGCTGTTAAGTTCTTCAGAGACACCGACAAATTGCATGCGTCAGGCCCTGTTGCTACATTTCCAGTAGAACTGTTTTGTATCAAGGCTCCAAAACTCCAGGGAAGCCAAGTATTGCGCCACCATGCTTTCGTGCATGATTAAAATGGACATTTATTTCGACGCATTATAATCGGTAGCCCTGCAGGACTAGCTGCACTCACACTATATCACTGGAATTATTGTTGCATCTGGTGTCGCAAGGCAATATGTGCGAGGTAAATTTGTAAGGTCGAATTGGTTACATCACGTGACTAGACACACATCGCTCGGACCACCTCTCGCCTAATTAGCGCCACACCACGAAAATCGAAGTTCGAAAGAAGAGAACTTCTCGCCAGTGCGTACTAACAACAGCAGCAACGCCCACGAGAGCCATAATGTCGAGGCCTACCGTCACCGTCATCTCCGCCAAGGGCGAGTCCACCAAGGACACCGTCACCGTCCCCAATGTCTTCAAGGTCAGTCCTACGACACTTTTCGCAATTCGAGATTGGTGCTGGAGGGACAAATTTGCATGCGCAATTCGACTGAGGGACATACAAAGATGAGGAAGAGATGGACAATCGAGAGCACACACACCAACATTTTTGCATTGCGAATATACGGACGTTTACTTTCGAACGGATTGCTAACGTCCTCTACAGGCGCCCATCCGCCCTGATATTGTCCATGCGGTCCACACTGGCATGAACAAGAACCGCCGCCAGCCCTATGCTGTGTAAGCCTCTTCCCGAACCGAATAATTGCAATTTCTGACTGCCTACCAGCTCCGAGAAGGCTGGTCACCAGACTTCTGCTGAGTCCTGGGGTACTGGTCGCGCTGTGGCTCGTATTCCCCGTGTCTCTGGTGGAGGAACTCACCGTGCCGGTCAGGCTGCGTTTGGTAACATGTGCCGCTCTGGTCGCATGTTCGCTCCCACCAAGGTCTGGCGCAAGTGGCACCAGAAGATCAACCTGAACCAGAAGCGTTTCGCTACCGCCTCTGCGCTCGCTGCTTCAGGAAGCCCTGCTCTTCTCATGGCCCGTGGCCACAACGTCAGCACCGTCCCTGAGGTTCCCCTCGTTATCTCCTCGACTGCTTTCGCCGATAACGCCATCAAGAAGACCTCCGCCGCCGTTGCTCTGCTCAAGGCTGTCGGTGCTGGTGCCGATGTTGAGAAGGCCAAAAACTCTCGCAAGCTCCGCGCTGGTAAGGGTAAGCTGAGGGGTCGCCGCCACAAGCAGCGCCGTGGTCCTCTTGTCATCTACAACCCTGAGGAGGATGGCAAGGACCTCGTCAAGGCCTTCCGCAACATCCCCGGCGTTGAGACTTCATCCGTCTACTCGCTCAACCTCCTCCAGCTCGCCCCCGGTGGTCACCTCGGCCGCTTCATCGTCTGGACCTCATCTGCTTTCACCGCCCTTGACACCATCTACGGCTCAACCACCGAGGCCTCAGCGCTCAAGAAGGACTTCCTCCTCCCCTCCACCATCATGAAGCAGCCCGATCTCAGCAAGATCATCAACTCCAGCGATATCCAGAAGGTCCTCCGCCCCGTCCGCGGTGGTGCCATCTCCAAGCGTGGTGTTGTACAGAAGAAGAACCCTCTCAAGAACTTCCAGGTTCAACTCCGCCTCAACCCCTACGCCGCTGCTTTCTCCAAGGAGAAGCTCGGCCAGAAGGAGATCAAGAGCGGTAAGCCCGAGTCTACCGGCGAGGCCTTCACTGCCATGCTTCACGAGAACTAGATGTGTTTTAGCGGGTCAATGGTTTCTTTAGGTTCTTCACGGATGGGATAGCTATCATGACATAGCTGTTTTGCACGAATCAAAATACCTCACAAGAAGGTTTTCACTTCTTTAAATTCATTTATGACTTGCTTTTTGCCATATGTGATATCTATCTGCCCTTCTACCATCATGTCTGTTGCACAGGAATCGTAACCCCCTCCCCCTCCTCCACCCCAAACAACTTCAAACACGCCCCCCTCTTAAACATCCTCGCACAATCCACAGCATTCGGCTGTCCCAACATCACATCCGCACCCCCCTCAAACAACACCCTCACAACCTCATCATACCCCTTAAACACCGCCCCCGCAATGATACTCTGCCCCCTCCCATTCAGCACATTCACAGCCGCGCCGTTATCCAGTAACATCTTCGCAGTCTCGGTGTGCCCGTGGTACGATGCGAGCATTAGCAATGTGTCGCCTGAGGCGTTGGTGAGGTTCTTGGGGATCCCGGCGGTGAGGTATTGTTGGAGGGTTGGGGTGGCGCCTTCGCGGGCTAGGTCGAAGAGTTTGGCGGCGAGGTCGAGGGCGGCGGGGGGGAGGGTGGAGGGGGAGGGAGGTTGTTGTGAGGTGGGTGGAGATGTGGATGTGAATGTAGGGTTGGAGGGTTCGTCGAGTGGAGGCATGTTGTGTGGCTTCAAAGTTATGTAGGTTCGGGGTGAGATAGAGATATTTTATTGGTAGATTTTGGAGATCTTTGGAGGCGTAAAGGCCTTGGAGATTGTAGGGTATCACATTTTGAATGCAAGCATGGTTTGCTATGTAAGATTGCAGTTCTTAGAGGTCGATGACGAAATCACCGCGGGAGTGCCACCAGTACAAGGCGCGCTAGGTGAACGCACGACCGTTTGCTTGGCGCGAGCGCGATGGAGCTTGCGACTGCGACGATAACTTACTGCTTGGATCAACCAACCCGAATTTTCTGACTGTCGCAGCAGTTCCTCATCGTTAAACTTGTGGTCGCTGCGGCTCTACAAGGTCAACGGCAGCAAATCACGATCCGGGACGAGCGCGACAAACCTCACACATTCCTCTTCAACGACTTCACGGCTTCAGCTCTGCGACATATCCGCCAACGATAGCCCACACCTCCAGCTTCGAAGCGGAGAGTAAATCATCATGGCTTCGCCACCTCATATACCCCAGATCAACCATCCTCGAAAACGAAATAGCATTTCCTCTGTCGGCGGTCAGGCAAAAAGGCGCAAACCTTCGCAGCTCCGCAACGCCTTCAGTCCAGACGCAGAAAGCGTTGGTTCGCCGCTTCGATACTCTCGCTCTCCATCTATCGACAGTGTAGCCACTTCTTCTGTTGTCAATGGTGCCGGTGGAAAGAAGAAGCGGAGGAAGGGTGGTGATGATGCGGCCAGCGTGGTAAGCAGCGCAAGAGGAGGTAGGAACGGCAAAGGAGCAAATGGAAGCATGATCGGTGGAGAAGGCAGAGACGGCGAGGGTGATTATGAGGACGAAGAAGATGATGATGACATGGGCGAAGACATGGACATGGCTGTTGAAGGCGGTATGACAGCAGATGAGAGGCGTAATCAAGAGAAGCAGCATGAAAGGTACGATGATGATTGTCTTATACACCCTGAGGAAGTTTCCTCTCTTTGGACACTCATACTAACTTAGATGATCTCAGGATGCTTATGGAGTATATGACACCCGCTCAGACCGACCGTTATGCAACCTACCGCCGTATCCGCCTTAAGCGGGAAACCGTCCGCAAGCTCGTCAATCAAACCCTCTCGCAATCTGTACCACAGCCCGTCATTATCGCCGTTACATCCTACGCAAAATCCTTTATCGGCGACATAATCGACCGTGCTCTCACTGTCCGAGACGAATGGACAGTCGCCTCTACCCACCTGCCCAATGGCAAGATCGACCCTCGCGTCCTCATGCAGAGCTTGCAGCGCCCAAGCGCCCACATTCAAGTAGATGAAAATAAGCCTACGAACCAGGACATTCAACAAGCAGGAGTATACATCAACCACGTCGATCGCACTGAACCGTTGTGGAAAGCCATCAACGAGGACGCATCATTACAGGAGCGATTGAAACAGTCTAACAAAGGCCCATTAACCCCCGCACATCTGAGGGAGGCGTTGAGGCGCTACAAACGTGATCGTGAAGGTGGTGGCGCAGGTTTTGCGGGTATGAGTTTGGAAGGTGTGGAGAGGACCATGGCGAGGACAGGAGGCAAGAGGCTCTTCAAGTGAAAATGTGTTGACGTCTCTGTTTATTTTATTTTTTTCGATCAATTATGAGTCTAAAGGACTGGGTGTTACATACGGGTACCAATGGATGGACTCCATAGGAATTTGAGCATAGCGATGGCGTTTGAGGATATTTAGGGCGCTTGGTAGGCATACCTCGCCCTAGGAAATGGCATACATTCACCTGTCTGTGGAGCATGAGGTTTCGAAATCATGTGACGATGAGTCCATCATCCAAGGTGGTAATTCTTCTCTATTAGTGTGGCATTCTACTTCAAATACATGCTGCAATAAATTAAATCTTGCCTTTACACACAAGTCATTACCGTGAAACTGTGATAGCCACACTATTGTATCTGCAAGCCACTCCACAACATGCATACCAAAATTCCGGAATCACAAGCTCCAGCACATCCAACCCACTCAAACCTAATTCCAAAGTCTAGACTTCTCCTAAACAAGCTCCCCACGAATCGCACCCCCCAGATCGTGATCTCAAACTAACCCCATCACACCCATCCACGAGGCACCACATCTCCACGACGGCCTCGTAATCCACGCCTTAGTCGCCGATCAACGTCCCGCCCGCAGCGTGGAATTGGCCATCGTCGTTCCACACGCGCGGTTTTACAGGTTTTCCCACGCGGCTCGATCAAGTGTGCTAGCCTGATGACGTATGACGTTACCTACACCCCTGTCCACCTTCGTATCTCATTGTGCTGCGGGCGATAAACTTGTGACGGGCGGGTGGTGAGTGGGGATGAGATCACTGTTGGGGAGGGATGATGCAAGGTGGAGGGCATGCAGGAAAAGAGTGGAGGGTAGGGTGGGTATATTTGGGATAAAAATGTTGAGCATGTGAATACCTACCTTACTGTACTCTACTATCAACAACTATCAACCTGTTTCAGCTATAACACAGATTGAGTATCTCAAGAAGCCTTTATTTATTTGACCTTTGGCCTTTGATTTTTCTTCAAGTTCTTTTAAATTAAATCAAAATGTCCAACCAAAACGAACCCCCCAAAACTTACAAACAACAAGCCGGCGAATACTACAACCGCCAGTACGAATCCTGGATGCCATGGATTGAAGATAAATATCTCTCCTGGTTCACAAAAGATAACAAAGCTTCTTACGCTACAAAGGGTTCGTCTCTCCTCCTTTTCCCTCCCTCCTCCCTTCTCCATCCCCTACCTTTACCTCGCCTTCACAACCCCTAACACCCCACCAGAGAACCTCTCCAAAACCAAAGTCACCGGCATCTCCGCCGTCGACAACCTGCAAGACGGCGTCAACGATACAGTAGGTGGACAAATAGGGCAAGGCGGGCTTGCGCAACCTCTCGGCGACGCGATGTCGAAGGAGGGAATCAACCGCGCGGAGAGGGGTGGGAAGGATGAGAATGGGAAGCAGATTGAGAGTCAGGGGCCACTGGGTGGGTATGGGCAGAGTGCTGTGGATGGGGTGAAGGGTGGAGCGGGGGGTGTTGTTGATGGGGTTAAGGGGGTGGGTGGGTATTTGGGTGGTGGTAGTGGGGGGAAGAAGTGAAGTGGACTTTGGTTGCGGTTCCTTGTTGAGTGATTTATGATGAATGAATGTTGGTAAGGGGCTTGGTAATGATATCCTTGTTTTTCTTGTTGGTTTGGGTTGTGGTGTGTTGGGTGTGATTTAATTTTGTGTTTTGGTGTTTTGGTGTTTTGGTGTTTTGGTGATAAGGGAATTTTAGGTAAAATCAGAAACATTTGAAGAAACACCAATAGTACAAGTAGACGTAATTTAGTAAATATTAACAGCCATAAATGTTAATTAGAGTATTCAGAAGTCTTTAATCAATATTTATTGTAATAGTATTGGTATAATTTTCCATGTCATAGGCGCTGACGTCAAACCCGTTCGTCACCTTTCATAGGCACCTTTGATTGGTGCCTACTTAGTAACGACTTCAATGAGAGACCTTCATACGAACTCCCAGTAGCTTTGGGCTCATAGTAAACTCCATCAATGGCCACCTCATCTTTCCCCTGCAAATGCAAGTACCAGTAGAGTGTTCCCACAAAGAAGCCTCCTCCAATGATATTGCCCAACAATGCAGGGATGATTCCTTTCCAGATATACAAGGCCACTGTAATATCCGGTGATCCCTGGAAGATACCATTAGGTATTAAGAACATGTTGGCAACCACGTGGTCTGAAAGTCAGTCAGCTTAAATGTTTCAACCAATGCATTATTGAACACTTACCGAATCCCAACGAAACGAAAGCGAATGTCGGCCACCAGATTCCAACAACTTTTGAAACATAGTCCCGGCCTGAGCATCCAAGATAACATGCCATACACACCAGCCAGTTTGCTCCGATACCTCGGAGAAAGATTTGATGCCACTCTGGCGTGACTAACTTCTTGTTGGCGAAGGCAATGGACTCTTCATGGAACAGCTTCCCATCAAAGATGCCCCCATCTAGAGCCATTATTAGTTCAAGTCCTTCGTCGCACCTCATAGTCAGAACATACAGCCTACAATAACGCAGCAAACAAACAGACTGCCTGCTAAGTTTCCCCAAAACGTAACGAACCAGTGCCTGAGCATACGCAACACACTTAGTCGTCCATGGATTGCTGCAACGGTTGTGTACATGAAGCTTCCAGTACACAAATCACTGCCCGTCATCTGCACAATGACAAGTCCGTAAGGGAAGACTAGTGCCGCAATTGTCTTTATGAGACCTGGGGCGTTCTCCTGGTACCAAGGTGCTGTATTTGTGCTGATGAGCGTTGCGCAGGCGAATGCTAGAATCATGCCTGCTGATACAGCACTCAGAAAGGATTTGTCAAGACGCATGTGCGCTTTTTTGACGCCCATGCGTGAGACGATCTCGAGGGACTCGCATGGTGAGTAGTTTTCAGCTTGGCAGTAGGTTACTGAGGGAGGCGGAGAGACTAGATGGGAAGTGAAGGTAGCGGGTATGTGATTGACCGGTGTCGCAGTGCCTGACGATGGGGCAGTTCGTAACAGGCCCAGTTTTGATGATGGTAATTGTGCCATCGTTTCTTACAGTCCTACTACAGGAGCAGAGTGGACTCGAGTCAAGCCAATGAGATACAAAGAAGCCAGGAAAACAAACAGTCACCAAACACAGCACCAGGAATTCAACTTATATTTGTGGACCACAAAAAGTCCCCCCCGCCGCAATTTTCACCTAACACCCCGAACCATCTCCACTCCTATCCCGAAAGATCTTCCCTCTGGAGTATATTCGGAGAGCTCACAAAAAAAAAGCTTTCCAATCTCAAGGCGTTTCATCGTTATCAGTGCAACTGGGCAAAAGCTTTCCTGAAGCGGTATCGGGCACCGCGCGCTTGCACAGCTGGTGGCTTGTCCTGGGTGCTTGGCAACCACCACTCTTCCTGACGACATTGCAAAACCTGATCGCCAAGCACGCTCGGCGACAAGCCACCAAGATCTTTGAGAAAATGAGCCGCATGCTAATACGGTGGTAGCCGGTTGGGCCTCGGGTGTCATGGACTGTTAAGGCGGTTTGGGGGGGACTGGGCTGGTGGAGTCATGCGGGATGGGGGTTTTGCATCATCGTGGTTGAGATGGTGGATGGTTATCTGTGCTTGATTGCTGGAATTGGGGATCTATATGCTACTTTGGTCGAATTGTGTATCTGACTTGTGGATGGATTTGGGCTGTTTGGCATGTCTCCGACGGGCATAAGAGAGTAATCAACATGACACAGTTTTCTTCGAACGAACAAGTCGAATCACTTAAAAGCTTAACTTAGAGTACGAGAAGATCCAAGACGGAACAGTGAACACACTTCTTCGGTACTTCGACGGCTGACTCAGGAAGCTGGCTAGACTGGCCATCGGATGTTGACGTGATCGTTCGTTTGAGTAGAATACGACATCGATCATGCATACTACGTAGTACGCGTGAGTGCGAGCCAGAAACTATAGAAGGAGGGCCCCTTAAAGCTGCCTAAATTCTAAGCTCTACGAACTTAAACTTCATATTTGATCGAGCAGTGTGTGGGACATCTTTGCAGCCGAAATACCGCCGATCTAAGAAGTGCATTTTAGATGAGTTTGGCATAATGCGATTGAAATATGACGGCGTCTTGGTAGACATAATGAATTTTATAGATAGCATTCGACATGAATGGTAGTGTCGTGTATAGCGGGGTCGGGAATGTATAGATCACAATGGCTGTAGCTTAATATATCAACAAGGACTTCGAGAAATCTTTATAATAAAACGTGAACGTAAATGGTATTTATAAACCCAGTCTTGATGCAAAAGCAATACCCCCGCCTTATTCAAATGTCGTCTTTTTGCCCTGGCTTTCCACAATAGCATGACTAGCTCTCGGTGCATTCGAATGTGCGGCACCACTTTTAATAGTTCTGGGATCGACCTTCTTCCTCTCCCGCGGCTGCCACTCCTTGGTCTTTGAAAAGTTCTTCCAGCGATCTGGGTTCACTCCCTCGACAGCCTCATGTTGCTCAGGCTTATCTTTGCCGTAGCGCTTGTTGTAGCGCGTGGTAGAGTCTTCTGCGAACTCGCAGCGGAGATCTCTGCCCATGAGTTTGTTCAAAAGCCATTTCCTCCGCTTGTTGCCCTTCTTGGCATCTACTTCGTCTTCGGACTCGCCATCTTTCTTCTTCATGTTTTGGATTTCGGCTTCTGTTTTGAAGACAAAGCCTTGAACAGCTGAAGTCGCTGATTCGACATCGCCGAATGTGATCCATGCATAGCCTTTGCATTTTCCTGAATCCTCAAAGGTTGCCATGTGCAATTGTTCGATCGACCCGCATTGGCTGTAATGTGCTTGTAAATCCTCCTTTGTGACATCGAATGATAAGTTACCAATGAAGACGCGTTTATTTGGAGGATGCGTTTGCTTTGCTGCACCTTTACCACGACCGGTTTCTTGTGTCTCCTCTGTCTTGGGTTTATCTGGTCGACCCTCGAAGCTCTTTGCGTTCTTGATGAGTAGAGCGCGACCGTCCATTTTCGTCTCGGTCAATGCGATGGCAGAGTACATGGCGAGTTCGGTCGAGAAGTCAACGTATGCGAAACCCTTGTTCAAAGGTTTGGTAGTCCAATTGGGATTAACGGGCTTCGTTGGAGGGGGCATATGCACTCTTGTGATCTGCTCACTCTTCATTTCGGCATGTTCGACGAGGAAATTCTTGAGTGATTCTTTGGTAGCAGACCATGGCAAGTTTCCAATCCATACACCAAAGTCTGAGCGCTTTCCAGCCTTGTCCTTGTCATCAGCCGCCTCGCCAGCAGGTTTTCCACTCGCTTCGCCATCGCTTGTTGCAGGGTTCAGCTTTGCTTTCTTTGCTTTACGGGCAGCCTTTTTCGATGCTGGCTCAGGTAAATTGACGTCGATTTCGATTTCGTCTGGAAGGGCCTCTCGTTTTCGCTTCTTCGCTGGCGTGTCGGCTGGCTCTTCAGATGCTTCAGTGTCTTCGATTTTTGCCTTTTCCAATTTTGCGGCACGCTTCTTTTCTTTTCTTTCGCGGCGTTCTGCCTTGGTCTCGGCGACAATCTCGTCCTGGGAATCTTCCTTGGACTTGGACATTGTGCTGGTGTTGCGATGTGTACGAAGTATCTCTGCAAGAGCTCTCGAACTTTTTCCTGCAGCCAGCGCGGAAATTCGTTCATCGGGCTAGCCGCGGGCAACAGTGGATCCCATGCTTAGTCATTGCATTAGTCCGCCGACCCTTGATTGAACTTCAAGAAGTCCAAGTCACGAGGGGTGTCAGCGGACGAGATACCGGATTTCTGTTCATCGAGGCACGGAAGCAGCATTCGTTGATTTGTGTTAAGCTCAATGTGAATGAATATTGGATTCCAGCAACACAACACACACAACACACAACACGCAAGTCTATTACCTTGGCTAAGAGGCAATGAAATCCAGCCTTTTCCTTTCACGTCGAGCTCTAGGCAATGCTCGGCCAAACAAACAGCATTCGTCGAGGCTATTGACCCATGCCCAAGGCTTCCATGTTGCACTGTAAGGAAATTGAGCGCTTGCGTCACCTATCTAGTGATCATATGGCCACGCTAGTGTTGTCTTTATTATGAAACCTTGCCAGCCCGTCACGTGCGATTGCTGTCGTGTCAACGTTTGAGCGCTCGAGGGCGAGAGGAAGGGATAGCTCAGCAAGTAGTGAATAAACAAATAATAATAGAGCCGTCAGCGCCTTGCCCCCAACTTCGACCGCGCGAAATCTGGACGGCTGACGACAAGAGTGTTGCCTCTTTCACCTAGAGTGGGTCGGCGCTTGGGACCTAGGAGCTTCCGGTGTGGAGAAGCCCGGCGCTTTGGCCCCGCTCAAGGCAGCTACAACACGACCTCATGCCCTGACCTCTATTACCTCCAACCCTCGCAGAACCCCATCAACATCTCTCTGACCGAACTCAACTTTAAGCCTGCTGCATTTCCCTCGTTGACCTTGGCGGCAGCGAGACTGCAGTCGTCGCTCTCTATCTCACCGCCCCCGACCGATTACGTCGGTCAGCCTCACTTGCCCCCATGGCGACCAATATGCCCGTTACGTTGGAGACGCCCATCGTCGTCAAGATCCTGTTCCGTGGCCAGACGAAGAAATTCAAGCTGCCTCTAAAGGATCTTGGGGCTCATGTTCTCCCTGAGAAGGTTCGTCATCTCCATATAGCTCCCTGGGGCGAGCCGGCAACGAGCTCCCCTGGGCCCGTCGAGCTAGGTACAGCTGCAACAATAGCTCAATACTGACGATATTTCCGTGATATAGCTCCGAGCCATACTCCAGATCCAGGACGATGAGCTGGTCATATTCGAGCGTTACTCCGATTCGGCTGGTTCTTACGTCACGCTCGACTCGGATAAGCCCCAGGTCTACAAGACCCTCTTCCGTGCTGCAAAGGCAAAGCTCAAGCTCCGCCTGAGGGCCACCATTCCGGGAGAGCAATCTGAGGTGCCAGCTTCGGCACCCACGGCACCCGTCCACGAGATCCCTGCACCCGCCTCATTCCATCGTATGAGCGCTGATACCCTAACGTCCAATACCATCGCACCTGTCTCACCCGTCATTGTGCGCTCTCCAGTAGCTGCACCAACAGCATCCAGGGCCGAGATCGTGAGCCCAGCCTCTCCAACCAAGGAAGTGGAGGCCGAGAATGATGCTCACCCACAGCGCCTGGCCAGCGACCGCAAGGGTAAGCATATTGTCCCATGCCATTATAGTGACAAAGACTTATTCGATTATAGTACCATTCACTTACAATGCCGACCTTGTGTTCCGCCCCAAGCCGAGCAATGGATGCTCCACCTGGGTGGTGTACTGCAACGCTTGCAATAAGCCAATGGAGGATGTACACTACCACTGCGGCGTCTGCGATGGAGGCGACTATGACCTTTGCCCTAGTTGCGTTGACTCTGGAATTCATTGCCCCGGATCAGGCCACTGGATGGTGAAGCGCTTCGTGAAGAATGGCTGCGTAGTGAACAGTACAACTCAGCGCATTCCACCCAAGGTCAAGGCCGAGGAGAACCAAGAAATTCCGGGAGCTTACACAGAGGAGAAGCAATCAATTGCTAACGAAGAGGAGCCGACACGCACTTGCAATTGCTGTGTCAAGGTCCTCCCTGAGGAGGAGTTTGTCACCTGTGATACATGCGACGATTATGATCTATGCATGGAATGCCACATCAGCAACAAGCATGGCCATCATCCCGGTCACGTATTCAGTGCTGCCACTTCAGAGACAGTCCTCACAGGTCTCGCTGACTTCCTATGCAAATCTGGCAGGAATGTCCGCCATTCAGCTGTTTGCGACGGTTGTGACAAGTTCATCTACGGCGTGCGTCACAAGTGCTTGAACTGCCCAGACTGGGACTACTGTTCAGACTGTGTCAAGAGCGCAAAGCATATCCACCCTCGCCATCGCTTTGTTCCTATCTACGAGCCTCTCGCAGAGCCTCTCAATAGCGGTAATCGCCACTATGGCATCTACTGCGATGGGCCCCTCTGCAAGGACAGGGAGAACTTGTCCTATATTGAGGGTATCCGCTACAAGTGCGCTGTGTGCCACGACACCGATTTCTGCCAGAATTGCGAGGCGCACCCAAGCAACAGACACAACCACACTCACCCTCTCATCAAGTTCAAGACTCCTGTACGTAGCGTAAGCGTGACCACAGTCAATGATGATAAGACGGGCCGATCGCTCGCCAGGCTTGGCGACCGCCAACCACCCCAGCGATCTACTGCTACCGAAACCACACCCGTGGCATCATCAACCAACGCCGCGACTGAGGTGCAAACCATTGTCGATCTCAAGCCCTCAGATGAGCCTCAGATCAAGAAGGAGAAGATTGCCATTCGTGATCTTCTGATTGACGCAACCGAGCCTGCGCAAGAAAAAGAATCTGTTCCTGTCGAGGAGAAGCCAGCTCCTGAGGCTGTTCCTTCATGGACACCAACCGAGTCCAAGAATGGAGGCTTTGATGCTCATTTTGTTCGGGATACTATCGTTGATGGTTCCAACATGGTTGCTGGCGCTCAATTCGTCCAAGTGTGGACTCTTCGCAACCCAGGCCCCACTGCTTGGCCTGCGGGATGCAGTGTGCGTCACGTTGGTGGCGACAACATGCTCAACATTGATAACAACCGCCCGTTAAGCCAGGCTGAGCTCGCTAATGCCAGCGAGAGCAACGTCATTGGTCGTCCTGTCGAAGCTGGTGAGGAGGTCTTTTTCCGTGTAATTATGAAGGCTCCTCAACGTGAAGGCACTGCCATTTCCTATTGGCGCCTCAAGACTGCCGATGGCCTTCCCTTTGGTCATCGTCTGTGGTGCGATATCAATGTCGTAGCGGCTCAAGATCAAGCTCCCGCATGGTGCTCAATGGAGCGTCAGAAGATGGAGCACATCCAGCAAGTACGCAACGCTGCTGTTCAGCTTCTGATGGATCGTGGTCGCCGTGAACACATGTCCAGAGCTGAGAGGCCCCATCAAACCGGACCGAACGCTCAGAAGACTGCGATTCTGCCCACTACAGAACTACCAGCTGAGGAAAAGCCCAGCAAGAGCGCTCCAGAGCCAATGGCATGTGGCATGGTCTTCCCTCAACTAGACAAGGAGTCTCCGGAATCCAGTACTTACGAAGCTCCCGCCGCTGTTGAACACCAGTCTCCGGTGTCGGAGAAGAGCACCATCGCTCGTACCGTCACTGTCACTTCTGACGATGAATTCTTCGAGGATGCTGAGAGTGTTGCGCTTCACTCTGACGACGAAGGCTTCATGACCGATGAAGAGTACGATATTCTCGATGCTAGTGATGAGGAGATGCCTTAGATGGTATCAAAAACAATAACAAGCGAATTGTGAGTTTGTGTCCGACTGGGCGGATACGAGGTCAACAGGCACCCAGGGTAAGGTTTCTCTTCTACAGTGTCTCGATTGTCTTTATAGGGTTAGGTTTCACGGCGTTGGGATCATTTCAGTGACCACACACTCCCTTCGAATGATGCTGGCGCATCTCTCATGTACACACTCCTCGACGGAAGATTCATACGGGCGCTATATGGCGCTCTTAGCTAAGGTCACGGGTATCTTTTGGTCCACACTACCTCTCCTCCTTGGTCTCCTTATAAATTTTGTAGTAAACGAGAATGCAATTTTCTTAGCAACTGCTATCTTGGATTATCGTGATTGTTTGATTGCCTATGCTTGGTCTATATGAGACTCGGAACGATGTGAATTGTTAAACCAGTTTGATGTCAGCTGAGCTCGCGTCGCGTTTTCGTCCGTGCGCCCGCGTTTGCCTAACCGTACCGCAAGGCACCATCGTCGAGCATTACGCTAACGAATACACTCTTTATATCTCGCTCGCTCTTTTCATCGTTTCTAATTGTATCAATCTATTTCAATCGCAGGTACAATCTTTTCCAGTCAAGATTGTGGTGTCCAGAGAGTGCATTGCCTAGAAAGAGCCAGGAACTTAACATGGCCGGCAAAGAAGCGACCGTATTCATATTGGACCTCGGTCGGTCCATGGGTGAGAAGAGGCATGGCCGTGATGTGACGGACCTCGATTGGTCGTTGGAATATGTGTGGGATAAGATCACTACGACGGTAAGCCGACGTTCTTTTGGAGACTTAGTGCGTATCATTGCATTGGACTTAGTCTTGTGAATCATGGAAGAAGACGACGACTAAATTGTTGTTATTTATAGGTATGGTGAACTGACTTCTATGTAGGTAGCGACAGGTCGAAAGACTGCATTGATGGGCGTGATTGGATGTCGAACTGATACCACTGATCTGGGTGGTCTCATGGAGGAGGCTGAAGGATATGAGAATTTGATGGTGTTTTCAACATTGAAGCAGTGAGTTTTCCAACGAAAATGCTGAGTCAACAATCTAAAGAGATACAGGTATTTGCTCAGCGATATACGGAAATTGCAAGATCATCTCAAACCTAGCAAGACAAACGACGGAGATTGTAGGTGTATGTAGAGATGCGGAGACGAAATTGCTAACGATAACAGTACTATCGGCACTCGCTCTAGCAGTTCAAATGATTGATAGTGCAACGAAAGGAAAGAACGGCAATCCTCTAAAGTATGATCGTCGAATCATCATCGTCACTGATGGAAGAGGGGCGTTGGACACGGAAGATCTAGACCAATTTGCTCTGAAGATCAAAAACCCAGAAGCTCCAATTGACTTAGTACTTTTGGGTGTCGACTTTGACGATCCCGATAGTGGGTACAAAGAAGAAGGAAAAGAGGCTCGGAAGGCAGGTCTCCAACTTTATCCAGAAAGACATCCTGCTGACTCTACAAAGGCCAAGAATGAAAAGGTCCTCAAAGATTTCGTGGAGAACTGCAACGGCGCCTTCGGTACCCTATCTGAGGCCATCGATCAGTTGCAAATACCACGATTAAAGGAAGTCCGTCCAATGCCAAGTTACAAGGGCCAGTTGACTCTCGGTGACCCAGAGAAGTACGATGCGACAATCACCATTGATGTCGAGCGATATCCCTGCACTATGCTTGCAAAACCACCAACAGCATCATCGTTTGTTGTGCGGACTGATATCGCAGGGAGTAGCTCAGCAGGGCCGAGTGTCCAGTCGTCAAATACCATAGTGGGCGAAGATCATCCCATGACTGATTTATCAGCTGTGAGAAACCAGCGTTCTTACCAAGTCGACAACTTAGACGAACCAGGCACAAAAATCAATGTCGAAATGGATGAACTTGAGCGAGGATACGAGTACGGCCGTACTGCAGTACATATTTCCGAGTCGGACATGAATGTTGTTAAGCTCGAAACCACACAATCCCTTTCCATCATAGGTTTCGTAGCTGCCGAACACTTTGAACGCTATCTTCCACTTTCGAGGACAAACTTCATCGTACCGCAGAGAACAAATCAGCCTGCACAGCTTGGACTGAGTTCCTTCATCCACGCGCTGTATGAAGCTGATTGCTACGCTGTAGCTCGTCTTGTTACCAAGGACCTGAAAGCACCTAGCGTTGTCCTTCTGGTTCCAAGAATAGAGGTCGATTGGGAAGCTCTTGTTGATGTCGAGCTGCCATTTGAGGAGGACATGCGGCGCTATAAATTTCCTCCGTTGGATCGTAAACTCACAGTGTCTGGTAAGGTGATTCATGAGCACAAGGACCTTCCTACCAAAGATCTCAACGACGCCATGAGCGAATACGTCGACGCCATGGATCTATCCACCTTTGGCGAAGACGACGACGGCAATCCCGCCGAATACGCCAAACCAGAAGAAACATACGCCCCCCTCGTCCACCGCATCAACCAAATCATCCGCTGGCGCGCCACCCATCCAGACCCAACCCTCGAAATCCCCCCTCCACCACCCATCCTCACCAAATACGCCAACCCACCCCCCGAACTCCTCGCCTCTGCCACTCCCCACCTCGAAGCCCTCAAATCCTCCGCAGACGTCAAGAAAGTTCCCCCCAAAGTCAAAGGCCGCGGCAAGAAATCCCGCGCAGAACGCGACAAACCCCTAAGTGGCCTCGACATCGACGCCCTCCTAGGCAACCCCACCAGCATCAAAATCGACCCCCAGAACCTCATCCCCTCATTCAAAAACGCCCTCGCTGCCTCCGACGACCTCGCCTCCATCCAAGACGCCGCCTCCGCCATGGGCACGCAGATCCGCGCACTGATAACCAACAGCGTAGGCGACGCCTCGTATGACCGCGCGCTTGAAGCGTTGCGCGTGATGCGTGAGGAGATTACGGAGTTGGAGGAGCCGGAGATGTATAATGAGTTTATTCGGGGGCTCAAGGAGGAGATTTTGGGGGAGAAGTTGGGAGGGAATAGAAGGGAAATGTGGTGGCGGATTAGAGGGGCGAGGGTGGGGCTTGTGGATGAGAAGAGGAGTTTGGTGAGTGAGGTTAGTGAGGGGGAGGCGTTGGAGTTTTATAAAGTGTGAGGATTAGGGAGGGATGGGGTGGGGTGGGTGTATGATATGTTAAGGGATCATGGTTTGAGGATGAGCTAACGTCAAGGTATTATGAATTGAGATACTTATATATACGTTTATCAACATCTACATTATTCGCATCACCGTTATTCACACCCTTGAAATGACCCTCTAGGGGTTATCTCTCATCATACATACTACCACAACCACGGCACCATTCTCTTGCGCGAACCCACCTTTTCCTTGCCAAACTTTTCAACATACCAGTTCTTCGTGCCATTCGCCGTAACAGCAAGATTAGTAGCCACAAAGATCATGCCACAAAAACACGTCCAACTAATCTGCCTCCCAGCCGGCGCAGAAAGGAAAGACATGAAGATGTAAATGGCAGTTTCGCAAGTGTAATGGGGACACAAAAGATCTGGGAACAACGGGTGAGACGGGAGCTGATACCCCTTATTCTCTGTGCGCAGACGGTAAAGATAAGCATGGTAGGTATGCTGAAGCACATGAGCAGTCAGAATCGCAGGGACCAACAGAGCTGTAGCCAAGCTGGAAGGTTCTCTAGCCGGGCCTTCCATCCAAATGGCCATGTTGATGGACAGGTAGAAGCCAATGCCTAGCAGCCAATGGGCGAACCACATGGTGCTCTTGCTGGAGGACGTGTACGTGTACGACTCGAGCAGGCGGCGAACACCCTGGAGCAACATGAGGCCCCAGACAATCTGCAGCTGGCCATTGGCCCTCCAGACCTGTAGGCTCCAGCCCCAGTACAGCGACGAGGCTACCGACGTGATGTAGAAGTGGGTGAACCAGTTGTGGGGCACTTGGATGGCAGCAACTCGATCGAGCAGTTGTTCGAGGGGGGATGGGGGCGCAGCAGCAGCAGCAGCAGTCTTTTTGTTGATGATGGAGGACGCAGCGCCGGATTGATCATTTGGTGCGGTTGCACGCGAACCATAGGCTAGGAAGCGGCTGCTCAAAGCGGGCACAAGCTGTAAGCTCACAACCTGATAAGCCGGGCAAGAGGTTAGTGGGAGGCAACGTCAAGGAAAGGTGTGGTGTCGAGCTACAAGAAGAGAGGCAGCGAGGAAGAGGGCACGTAAGCCGTCCTGCGTGGAGCTGCCTGTGATGGTGGAGGTGCTGGTGGTAGCCATGGCAGGCAGGAGCGAAGGTGGTGCACAGGCAGGCAGGCAAGCAGTGACGTAAAGGGAGCGAGTTTCTTTGACGATGGCGGCAACAACGGCCTTTTATTAACAACAAGTTCGACGCGAACAATAAAGGATACGAAGCGATAGATGGGCCAAAAACGAGGGCGAATGGGAATGGAGCGCGATCGAGCCGGCGTTGACCGCTTCTTGTTATGAAATTGAGTTTGGGCGCTGCAGGAAAAAAGGTCGCTAATTAACCGTCGATCGCAGTACGGGCTTCCAAAACACGGCGCGCGCCCCCCCCCAACCAGCCCAGCTCCCAAGCAGAACCAGACGAGTGAGTGCAGCGACACACGTCAACGTCAGCGCCCTGCCAAACTGTCACTCGTCTGTCTGTGTTTATCTGTCTATCGATCTGACTTGCTGCGGGCCCTCGACGTGTCGGTCTGTCTGTCTGTCTGGCTGGCCATCTTGTCTGCACGCGTCGCTTCTGAATAAGCGGCCGTGATGTGATGCTTGCGTTAATAGAGCCCCCCCGGCCTAGCCTGTTTCGCGCCTGCCGCCCGCTAACTGGCTGGGCCTCGTGCGCCTGCAAGAGCGCCTGTCTCTGCTGGCCCGTATCTACCACTTTCACTCACAACACACCCACACACGCCCTCTCTCTCTATCGTCTCGTCCCGTCTCCACCTGCTCCCCCCCCTTTGCCCTCACCACCTCGCTGCTGCCACCTTCGCCTGGCCCGTCTCAGCGCGTAGCCTTCGCCCATTGACGCTGCACCCTGCCTAAGCGCCTTGTTCTTTTGCCGCCCGCTGTGCATCATCCCAGAGTCCCTCGTCCCTTGCGCTCCAGGCCAGTATGAGGCAGGATCTCCAGCGTCCTGTCCCATATATGCGTGATGACCAGTAATGGCGAGCCGGTCTTAAACGCATCCTCTGTCCCTGCTGCTGCTACTGCTGCCGACGACCGTCCCCGCAACACGCCTTCTCCACGCCACGCTGCTGTCCCCAAGGCTACCTCCCCCTCGTGCAAAGAGAACCTCCCCCTGCCCCAGAACGGCCATGCCCACGACCATGACGACGCCCAGAACGAGTCCGAGGCTGAGACGGTCAGACTCGACGACTCGCCCAAGAAGAAGCTGATCAAGACGGAGAGCAACGACGACGCTGACCCTGCTGCCCGCCTGCGCTCCATCAAAGAAGAACCTAGGGCCCATTCACCCCAGAGCAACGGCCGCCGTCGCTCCAGCAATGGCAGTCACGTCAGGCTCAACGGCGCTAAGAACGGCTCAGAGCGCGATGCAAAGAGCCCCGTGCCCACTTCTCCCAGCAGCCGCACCACATCGCGACACACAAAGGACACCAGCCCAACTGACTCCAATAAGTCGCCTGTCCAGACTGCCCTCTCCCCGACACAGACTGTCACCCGTGGTCGCAGTGCATCGACGGTCGAGAATCGCAAGCGCAAGCTACGCGACGAGTCGTTCCCCAAGTCTACAGAGCCTCCACGACAAAAAGCCAAGACAGAGGGGATCAAGGAATCGCGACAGCCCAATTCACCAGGCACTTCAGGTTTCGGTCGTCCTCACAAGCGCTCGCAGTCGACACAATCAGTGGCTACAGGCACCACAGGACGCAAGCGCAGAGAAATCACCTCCTTGGCTCTCTCGACAGAAAGATGGTCGGACGACAGCTCTGAAAACTCGTCCTCGCCGCGACCTGCACAGGCTCAGACGCCCAATCTTCTTCAGCACGCGCGTCTCAAGCGCTCCTCGCACCGTGCACTGACTTCGCCTGCGCGGACAATGCCAAAGACAAAGACTGACCGATTTGGCGCAACCCGCTTAGCTAGGGAAAGCGAGAAGGGTGATCTCGACCTGGTCAAAGAAGCTTACGAAGAGGCGCCGGATGAGCTCGATCAAGTCGACTATGCTGGCATTGCTCCATTACAAAAAGCTGCCCTCCAAGGCCATGCAGATGTTGTTGCATATTTGATCGAGAAAGGATGTAATACCAAGTGCGAATCCAACGACCGCGATACTCCTCTTATCGATGCTGTTGAGAACGGTCATCTTGATGTCGTCAAACTGTTACTCAACGAGGGACATGTCAATCCACACCACGCCAATAAGAAAGGCCAACGCGCAATCGACGTGCTAGACTATGACGAGGACGATGCTGAAGAGATTGAAAAAGTACTGAGGGAAGCAATGAGGAAAGAAACCAATACTGCGACCAACGATAAGAACGACAACTCGGAACGAAAAACAGCCAAATCTGCGTCGCGACTGCTGTACAATGAGTTTAACGTAGAAACATTGATCGAGAAGGCTGGAGATGGTGACATACTTGCTGTTGGCGAACTGATAAACAGTAACATCAAACCAAACATTACCTGCGGTGTGGCTGCTGCTAGAGGTGGCCACTACGATATTCTCAGCATCCTGCTTGCAAGTGGACTCAAGGCTGATCCGGATCCATCCAAACACCCTGAGACGCCCATGACAGTTGCGATAGAGCGAGGACACCTGAAGATCATTCAGCTGCTTCTCGAGCAAGACAATTTCGATCCGACACGGCGAAACAAAGAAGGCAAGACTTACTACGAGCTAGCAGAAGAAAAAGCAGGTCCACGATGGGAGCAAGAGAGGGATGTTCTAAAACAAGCATTTGATGAACACAAGAGTCAGCATAGAAGCCCTAGAAGGGCCATGAAAGAGCAACCACACTTAGCAGCGATGCGCACAAAGTTCCTAAAGGAACGCAAACGCGAACGTTCGGGCTCACCTCGACCAGATTCTAAGCGGATCTCATCCACAAAGCCGGCTTCAGCTGCCCCACAAAAATCGCGGCGATTAATGTCTGGTAAAGAAATGGCCAATCGCGAGGGGCAGAGACGTAAGCGGGTGGTCGAAGACGAATCTTCGGATGAAGAAAGTGAAGAGGACGTACGACCTCCCACAAGAAAAGTCAAACCCCGCTCATATAGTTTGAGCGAGGGTAACAAACCAGCAAAGAAGCCTCTGAAAGTTCGGTCGGACGACAATGATACAGCAAAAAGAAAAGATTGTGCGCGGTCTGACGAAAGCGAGAGCGACCATGGTTCAAAACCTCAACCAAAAATCCGCAAAAAGATTGAAAAGCCTGCGACCGCCAAACCTACACCAGAAGTTGATTCTCCTGACGAACGAAAACCTATCAAGAACAAGATCAAGTACAAAACCATGGAGGACAAGAGCAAGAAGCGCAAGCTATCTGATGCCTCGGCGGATGATGGCGCCGCAAAGAAGACCCCTACTGTATCTGCTAAATCTACACCGGCGCCTCCCGAGAGGACGTCTACTCCTGAAGTCGTGCGTGAGCGCCGTCAAGAAGAGCAACGGCTAGAGGCAGAAGCTCGAAAGCGAGCAGCAGATGCCGCAGCTGAGGCTGAAGCAAAGAGAAAGGAGGAGGAAGCTGCTCGCAAGGCTGCAGAAGAGGAAGAAGCCAAAAAGAAGGCTGAGGCTGAAGCTGAAGCGCAAAGAAAAGCTGACGAGGCTGAAGCCGCACGCAAGCAAGAAGAGGAAGAAGCGCAACGCCGCGCAGAGGAGGAGGCCAAACGCCAAAAGATGCTTGCTGCTCGACAAGATCGGATATCGCACCTCCCTCGAGCATTACGGCGAGCTTGCGAGCTTGGGAACAACAGGCCGCTCCATTTCTCCGGCGAAGAGTTGGGTATTTCAGCCGTCTTTCTCCCACTTCATTATGCAACAGCAGTGGATTTACAGCACCCAGCAACCGAAGATGGCAAAACGTACATCTGCTCCTACCAGGTTGTTGGTATTCTAGGACTACCTGAACTTGACCTTGCACACCTTGAAGCACCGTACGTCGACTGGCCCCGCATTCCTGTGACCCTGGGACAACGAGATGCAATTCTGCGCCAATACGATGTAGCGCTTCTTGCCCAAGACTACCGCTTCCCAATGGAGGGCACACCTGATTTCGACTACGCCAAGATCCAAGAAAGTATCAAAGAGGCCAAGAACCAGTTCCTTACGATGGACGGACTATACTGGATTGATGAGTCGCTGTTGTATCCGGAAGTCGAGAAAGTCGAGTCTCTCCGTCCCCTATTTGCAGACATGAAGCCTGAGTATAAGAGAAGACGTCTCATGCTTGAGAGTGAAAAGGCAGGACAAAAACACAAGCCACGCAAGAGTTTCGTGGACCTTATTCTTGAGCAAAATGGCGTTAATGGAGTCACGGCGCATGTCAATGGTGATGGATGAAGCATTATTAATTTCGGTATTGCATTCAAAGTTATCAGCTGTATATTTCTAGACGAGCGCTCCGCCAGCAGCGCTCGTGGATTTTCCCACCCGCCCCGCACGCGCCGGAATTGCGCCAAACTTGGGTGTCAGAATGAAGTGGCATATGAGAATGAGTAGGAAGACGAATGTTGTAGATTCTCCATGTACATTGAGATGTGGAATGCGCGAGATGAGGACATGGCTTTGCGCAGGATGATGGATGAAGTGTGTTGTTTGTGCATAATAATGAATCAAATCCATGTGATGCCAATCTGAGTGGAACACGTTGAGTGATGTGCATGTGCAGTGTATGTGTATGCATAGATGGGATGAGTTGAAGATAGATGGAGTGTTACCGCCCTCAATACCGCCTTCCCCGCCTTGGATTCTGCCGTCAGTGGCATCACCTTGCTAAGGTCATGTTGTGAGATGCAAGACTGTTCACATACACACATATAATAGAGCACTTGATCTCTCCTTTGGCAAACACTTGGACTCACCTTCGCGCTGCCATTCCTGCCTTATCTGAACGGCCGTACCCACGAAGTATAGTCAAAGCTACAACACGAATTTACACCACCTACCTACGCCCTCCAGCGCATCACCCTCTCTGTCTCTCTAGCTACCACCCCGCCATGCCGCCCAAGAACAAAGGCAAGCCCAAAGCCAAAGACGCCGAAGAATCTAACGCCTCATCCTCGAAACTCAAACCCGCCACACATATCAACGTACGCCACATCCTAGTCGCCAAACACTCTCAGAAAGAAGCCGCGCTGGAGAAAATCCGAGAGGGCGCGAAATTCGACGATGTTGCGCGAGAAATGAGCGAAGACAAGGCGCGGCAAGGGGGCAGCTTAGGATGGAAGGTTAGAGGCAGCTTGTTGCAAGACTTTGAAAAGGTGGCGTTTGCGCTGGATGTGAGTACGGTGCAGAAGCCTGTTGTGGGGGAGGTGAAGACGAGTGAGGGGTGGCATTTGATTATGGTTGAGGGGAGGAGGTAGGGCCAAACGATGGAAGTTTGATAGAGAGGTCTCGCGATAAGAGGCTCTGCTATATTGAATAGCTCTTCCAAATGAGGAATACTCTCCTAGCAAGGTTCGCAGGAGATAAGACCATGACAAGAGATACCAAGGTCCAAGTTGACTTGTCCGATGAAATTTTACCACCGACGTCCGGCCGCACCGCAACGTAACACGTAGTCATTTTTCTAATCCCAAACTCGTAAAAGATGAAGAAAGTCGGCGGTTTCGTCAGCTTTGTATCCAACAGGCTGGGAACCTCGGAACCAGCGCACGTGAGGGTTGTGATGGAAACGGAAGCGTCGGTGATGACTTAGCCCGCCAATATCGGCACTTGGATTTCATAGGCAAACTCACAACTGCCGACCGTTACCAAGCGTCAAAGGCTTCACGGTGCGAGGTCTAGTTGTCACAACACGCCCACCGGCAGTTCCAGAATAGCAACCCAACAGGCAGGACGCAACTGTTGTGCGGCTGTATCTCGGATATCGTCGCGTCACAACACGGTGATGCTGTCGTGATGCAGTGTTGGCCGTGCCTGAAATTCAGGTCAGAAATGACATGTGAAGAAACAATTCGAACCCTATACCCAGGGGAAAGTTCAACAAGAACATGGTAATTAGGATTATGCATACACATATCCAACAACCAGCGAAACGGACCCCGCGCTTTTCCCCATACACACTCCATGGTCTTACGTCGTAGTAGCAAGTTTCCCCCCCGCAACGTCCAAGCGCGCTTTCAAGCCACCGACCCACCAGTCTTCACCACCCAACTGCCGACACACCTGATCTCGCACCAACGCCACGGTCACCCACGCAATGCCGACAAGACAGCAAATCCCAACCCAGACCCAAACCAACTCTGACGAAACGAAACGGAAATAATCAATTTTTCAGCCTCTCCCTTCCGCATCCCTGATTCGTCTCCTACTTCGTACATAACATGCTACCCACGCCCAGATATCATGTCCTACCTTAACCCTTACCCCCCAATCCCTCCCCTTCCCCCCTCCCCCAGACTATATCCCATTCCTTCTTTCTTCCCTTTTACCTGGACCCCGGAATCATAAATCCCTCGTCGTATTTTGATTAAGCAGGTTATTCCATCCTCACTCTATCTCCCCCTGCTTTCCCTTCCCTTCCCTTTCCCCCAGTCCACGCACCATGCTCGCCAATGAGCTCCTCCCCCTCCTCCTACACTACTGGCCCCTCGTGAGCGCCACCCTGCTCGCGGCTTTCCTGCTGCACAACAAGTTCTGGAAAGGGCTGAACAAGTACCCAGGCCCCTGGGCCGCGGGGTATAGCAATTGGTGGCGGCTGCTGGATGTGCGGAAGAGGAATCATCATTGGACGAATGTGGCGCTGCATAGGAAGCACGGGGATGTGGTGAGGTTGGGGCCGAATGTGTTGAGTTTTGCGGATCCGAGGGCGATTAAGGCGATTTATGGGTTGAATCGCGGGGTGGTTAAGGTTCGTTTTTTCTCTCTCTCTCTCTTTTTTTTCAACTTGGTGATTGTTGTGTTGTTGGAAAGATTGGAAATAGAATGCTGACAATATGGTAGTCTGACTTTTATCCCGTCCAAGGAGCTGTTGCCAAGGGGAAGACGCTTTATTCCCTATTCTCAACTACGGATGAGGACTTTCATGCCAAGTATCGACGATGTGTGAATAATGCTTTTGCGATGAGTTCGCTGGTGAATTACGAGCCGCTTGTTAGCTCGACGTTGACGTATTGGCTGGATAAGACGGAGGCCATGTTTGCGAATACGGGGAAGAGTTGCAATTTTAGTCAATGGCTTCAGTTTTTTGCGTTTGATGTCATTGGCGATTTGACTTGGAGTAAGAGATTGGGATTTGTTGAGGGGAATCAAGATGTTGATAACATCATTGGGTTCTTGGGCAAGTTCTTCGATTACGTTGCGCCGGTATGTTCAACACTGGAATCACTTGATTCAATTTGGGATATTCATTGACGATATCAGGTCGGCCAAATGCCCATCCTCGACCAACTCCTCTGGAAGAACCCAATCATTCTCTTCGCCCAACGTATCGGCCTCGACAAACGCATCCACCCCGTGACCCTCTTTGCTCAAAACCGCTCCGCCGAACGCGCCGCACAAGTCGAAAAGATCAAACGTTTCGGCCTGTCTGACGACGAACGCGCCAACCCCCGAGGAATCGACCTCCTATCCAAATTCGCCCAAGCCTCCCACGACCACCCCTTCATGGACGACAACCGCATCCTCTCCACCTGCACCTCCATGGTCTTCGCCGGCTCCGAAACCACCGCCATCTCCCTCTCCGCCGTCTTCTACTTCCTCGTCAAGCACCCTCACGCATACAAAAAACTCATGGCCGAAATCGACTCCGCCGTCTCCTCAGGCCTCATTGAATCCCGCCCCGACCGCACCGTCTCCTGGCCCGAAGCCCAAAAACTCCCCTACCTCGACGCCGTCGTCCAAGAATCCTTCCGCCTACACCCCGCCCCCGGCCTGATCCTCGAACGCGTCGTCCCCCCTCAAGGCATGCAAATCCTCGAGCACTTCATCCCCGGCGGCACCATCGTAGGCTGCAACGCATGGGTCGTCCACCGGCGCCCCGAGATCTTCGGCTTCGACGTCGACACCTTCCGCCCTGAGCGCTGGCTCGAAGCATCCCCCGAGAAACTCAAGGAGATGAAAGGCACGATGATGCAATTCGGCGCCGGGGCCCGCACGTGTATAGGCAAGAATATTAGCCTTTTGGAGATATATAAACTTGTGCCGAGTTTTTTGCGGAGGTTTGAGATTGAGTTGGATAGTGTTGGGGGCGAGTGGCGGACGCATAATGCGTGGTTTGTGGGGCAGAAGGGGTTTGATACTAGGTTTAGGGTTAGGGCTTGAATTTTAGATGGAGGTTGGGATGGGTTGGGATGGGAGGAGTGCTGCGAATTTAGCGATTTGATATGTTTTTCAATTTAGTGTGTTATGTTGTTATACTATCAACGAAATGAAATGAAATGAAATGAAAAGAAATATAAAAAAGAGATGTATTAGAAAAAGGGAAGCAAGGAATTATTCTCGTCTCATCTTCTTCATCCCCACGACCCTCCTCCCCAAAACATCCCTCCCCTCCTCCACATCCAACACAGCCTCCCTCTTCTTCTCCGTAACCACCTTCAACGCATCCCTCACAACCCTCCCCTCCACACTCACCCCCTCCTCCTCAAACTCCTCCATCTTGCGCCCCACGCGCTCCTCAATCGCAAGAATAAGCTCAACATCCCGCTGACCCACCAGGGTAATCGCCTCGCCCGCGCGTCCTGCTCGCGCCGTTCGCCCCACGCGGTGGATGTAATCGTCCGGGTCGCGGGGCACGTCGTAGTTGAGTACGAGGGCGACTTCGGGGATGTCGAGGCCGCGGGCTGCCACGTCGGTAGCGACGAGGATGCGGGCTGCGCGGGCGCGGAAGCGCGCGAGGTTGGCGATGCGGTCTGATTGTTTGAGGGCGGAGTGGAGGGCTGTTACGCGGTGGGAAAGGGCGCGGAGCATGTATTCCAGCAGTGTTGCGGTTTTGGTGCGGTTGCAGAAGATGATGACGGATTTGTCGGCGTTGGCGGGGGTGAGGAGGAGGACGTGCAGGTAGCATTCCTTGTGGGTGACGGGGGTTTGGAGATATTTTTGCGAGAGTTTGGGGGGGATGGCGAGGGTTTCGGTGTCGACTTCGCAGATGTAGATTGGGGGTCTGCCGGGGGCGCGGGGTTGGGATTTCAGCGCGAGGACTTCGGGCGTGATGGTTGCGGTGAAGAGGAGAGTTTGGCGTTTGTCTTTGGGAGGCAAGACGGAGAGGCAGGTTTCGAGGTCGGGGAGCATGGAGCCGCGGCCTGGGGCGAGGAGTCGGTCGGCTTCATCGAAGACGACGTAGCGGACGCGGCGGAGGCCGCAGATTGTGTCTTCTCCAGAGGTTTTGATGTGTTCTGCTAGACGGCCTGGGGTGGCGATGACGACGTGAGGGCGGGAGGCGAGGGCAATGGCTTGTTCTCGTTGGTCTGAGCCGCCGGTGATGAGAATTGGTTTCATTGATTGGGGGGCTGAGATTGCTTTGACTTGTTCGTAGATCTGGATGGCTAGTTCTCGCGTGGGTCTAACAGAAATTAGTGTACTGTATATCCATATGAATTCGAATATGTTTGATTAAGTGGCTCGCACATGACATGCATCAATCGCAAGATACTCTGACATGTCTAGGTGAATGATGGACTCACGTGACGATCAAAGCAAAGATGCCGCACGGATCTTCAGCCCATTTCTGCAGAATAGGCACTGAGAATGCAATCGTTTTACCAGTACCGGTACGCGAGCCACCAATGCAGTCCCTTCCTTTCAAAATCTCGGGAATGCAAGCTTTTTGAATGCCTGTAGGATATTTGATTTCCATAGTTGAGAGTGACGCTACTAGCCATGGAGCCACATCAATAGAAGCAAATGTAACCTTCTCTGTGCTCTTTTTGTCTTTTGGTATTTCTGCTGATTCGGTAGGCTCTGCAATGGGTTGTTTAACTTCACGACCTTTGGCTTTGACCCGTGATAACGTTGGCGCTGGTGCCCTTTGAGCTGGCTCCGAAGACAATTTCCTTCTCTTTCGCGATCCATCCTGCTGCTGCATGATATCCTCGTCCGAGGAAGATCCAGAATCGGAGTAATCAGTCGCCATGTTTGCTGTTGCTGTGATATGTGGTAGGAACGAAGTTGAAAGTTGCGCAGACATCTTGGAGGAAATTTTGGACAGGGGTTGTGACGCTAGTGTTATCGATAATCAGATAAAAACATACTTTCACTCTACTTCGTAACGAAGTGCCAACAACATTGTCAGTATCACGAATACCCTACCATAACAACATCTTTGGTTTCAAGTTTGTTAATTTATGACTATCCGAAATTGTTTTGGCTGGAACCCAATTATCATCATTGGAACTGCAGCCTCACCTTCTGGCATCCCTCTTGTATCGGCAGCATGACTCGCCGCATAAGCACGACTTGTCTAGACCTGCCCAATACTTGTCACCGTAGTCAAGAGTTATTTCGGTGGCGGCTTCTACACCTTTGCTGACCAAAATCACTCGCTGCGTATCCAGCCATGTGAATGTTGACGACTGCGCATTTGCTTTGCAACTATGGTTTACAAATCGAGTGTAATTACCCATCCTCCCTTGCCAGATCTGATAGTTGGCTAGTGGCGTTGAGCCCTCCATGACATCCAAGTGCCGGACATCTTTTGTTATTAGACCCACAAGCTCACCAATTGCAGTCCCTCGTTCGAATGACGTCAACGCTATCAAGCCATTGTTTTTACCGTCCCGCGTACGGAATATCTGGACCGCTGGTGGCTTCCGCTTCACACATCCAAATAACGTTGGAAAGCAGAAGCACGAGTTCAGTCCGGGGTCATCTGATTGCTGCTGATCACATAGTGCGCAGATATACGTCCCATTCGCTCTCGCAACAGTGTTTCGCTGTGGTACCCAGCGCGGATCTTCACAGCCCCACGCTAATTCATCGATTATAGGTTCTTCGATGTGTTCAAACGCAAAGTACGGATCGCTCGTGAGATAGGTTTGCTTAACTGGTACGGGGTCAGATCCATCCTCGAACACAACCCATTCGTGCGGATGACCCGGGTACTGGAGTGTTGGAGATGTTCCAACGATTGATAATAATTGTCGCCAATGCGGATGCAGAGTATCCGCTGCAACTTCGAGTCGCTTTCGCAGGTTCTTCAAGCGTCGCATTGCATCCTTGTCGAACCCAACACGATACTTGCAGAATCGATATATACCCATTCCTGAGAACACAAGTGCCGCCCAACCAGCGGCATCTTTGACTTCTTTATATCCTCGCCATATTGCGGTCTTATTTCGAAGCTCTTTCTCCGTCCATCCAAAGTCCTGGCAGGCTTCCATAAAGACGGCTTTGCGATGTTTTGTTACAGAAAGCTCTGGCATGGTAGAACTTCGCAACAGCACCTGTTCCTCAAACAATTCTGTCCAGCGTGCTTGTACGATAATCTCTATCGAACGACAGACACGACTTGCTTGGGTCACTTTACGGCAAAATACGTTCATCTGACTGAATGTGTTTCCAGTAGAGTTCGCTGCACTAAGGATTTGAAGAGCTGTCGGGCCGGTGGCTCCTCGTTGCACTATATCCGATGTAGAAGGGGCGATAGCAAACTGTTCGAAAATCGACTTTGGGTCTAAATCAATAGATCCATGGACTTGCTCCCAGATGCCTACGATGAGCTTATCCAATGTTGATGGCTGGAATACGAATTTCTCCGATACTGCCTTTCTCCTTTTTGGGAAATTCCTAGCGTCAACTTGCATTTGTCTTTGATAATCTGTTACATCTTCACTAATCGATGGAGCCTGAACTACCCTCAGGCCCCCAGTGCCTTTTCTGAGCAAAGTTCGGGTAGTGTTGCTGGATTCACCCTCCTCTTCTGCCCCTGAACTGCCTTGGGTGGGCGAATTAGCTTCCCCTGGTGATCTCATATGTGAGTCTTCATATGAGGCTGTTGGGCTTCGCGATGGAGCCGGAGTCTTCATGCGAGCAAGATCTAGTGTGCGCTACATAAATTAGCATATACAACATTGCAGTGTATTACCCGTCATCGCTAAAGGCAAAGACACTGTGGACACTATAGTGTGTGCCCGGGGTGTACTTCCTGATTCGGAGAACTCGAGAGCAAGTTACATGAAACTACCGCCTGATCTAACACTATGTCTGAAGAAGGAAAGCAAAACATACCGAAACAACTTTATGTGAACCATGCGTTGCCGCATTAAGTGGAGCGGCACTTGGGGCTGCATCTTCGAGAAACGCTTCGACGCGTAGGATAGGATGAACGAACTGATCTAGCTGCGGCCAAGGCACATTGATATTGGACTTAGCGAGGTGATCCTGAATGGCTCTGTCGATACACTCAGATAATCCTTCCACATCCTCGAGTGCGTTCATTATTGAAGTGACAATCCCTCGTGTGCTTGTCCTAGCAGAGCAGCTGTTTGGCCTGCCTCGAATCGGATTCCAGGCCCCAAATGCGTCTCGGTCCTACGCTGCCGAAAAGCTCCAGATGCAGCATGCAGGTGTGGCACAAACTGTGTCGTAATAGCAAGTTGAGTTGGGCACAGTGCGAAAGTATCTGCGGTGATCTTGCAGTACCCCAAACAAGAATGATGGTCTCGGTTACACAACAGTTCTTGGAGAATTGCCGCAGATAGCCCGAACAATAAAGAACAATCCTTCGTGGAAACGATGTGAACCCCATCCACTAGAATCGATTTTGCAAACAAAATTGTGAAAAAAAAAACGGAATATAGGCCATGCCATGCAAGAGGATCACATTCGAAGGCAGGGAGTCTGGTCTAGACTCTGCGTGGCATAGTACTCCAAATTTCGAATTGGAGTAGGGCGCTGTTGCGTCATAAGCCTCCAACCCTAAGGAATGTCATGTCTGAGAATGAACCCCCAATCACTCCCGTGCCAATATAGGGACAATGAGTTGCTGCTGCTACATATGTTGATTGACATGCTTACAGGCATGGACGGGGGGGGGCAAGATTTATGCATCACGTCCCACATGAAATTCTGCTCGGGCAGCAGAATGAAGTGAGATCCATCGCCACTAAACCACAAGCACACAAGCGGGAATGCTAACCTATTCCAATTACTTGGACTTTTCGTTACTTCTACTACCGAACGTCATTTCTGGCTGAAATACACTGTGCTGAATTTGAAATTGCGAGGAATCGTTGTTCCCAACTCAACTGCCAGTGGATCGGCGATGTCTTGGTCATCTGATTCAACTTTGCTTTGTCCGCTACTCGTTGATACGAGTGACTGTAATGACACCGATACAATGGTACTTAGTATGAAAATATCCGTGACGCCAACTACCGCTCCGGATCCACTCTAAGCCGTTGGCGATGGCAAGCTTCAGCTAGGTGCAGGCTTGCCATTATAAAAAATAATGAACTTCTGTGCCTCGAGACGAGGCTGGTTTCATTGGCTTAACTACTATTTTATTTATACGTCTCTTACTACTCGCAATTCATGTTTAGTTGTTCTTGTCTATATTACTAAATCGATCTTATACCACATAGCACCACTTCATCATGGTTTCGTTCAAAGATAGAGATCCCGAATCACACAAATTGCAAAAGGTCAATACAAAAGAATCATACACCTTCCAAGGTCAAAAAGGGTGGCGGAGATGGCGCATGCTTCGGCCGGGTCGAGGCATGTATCATGATGTGAAGCGTCGACTGCCGTACTATTGGAGCGATATCACAGATGCCATTACATACCGAACATTCGCAAGTACAGTACGGATGTACTTCGTCAAGTATGCCCATTCCTTTGTTCCACAATGTTTTACCATAGACCATGCAATATCTCATATGCCCTCCCCATATTTCAAATCAAACCCTGGGATAACACTTATGGTGTCGTTCGTATCAACACATGCTTCCTGGAATTCGAGTATGTTCACTGTATTGAAAATGGCTATTAACTATGACAGCGTCTTGCCCGCGATTGCATTCACCCTCGATATGTATCGACGCACTGGGGGATTCTTCGGTGTCAACGAGGCACTTTTCGCATCTGCCCTGGCAGCCATGGTATTCAGCCTCCTATCATGTCAGCCACTTACTATCGTTGGCGTTACTGGTCTCATTGCTTTATTCAATTATACCATCTACGACATCATAACCATGTATGAACCATCAATCTATCCAGCTTTCACTGCCTGGGTTGGCATATGGGCTGCGATCTTCCACTGGATCGTATCATTCGGCAACCTCTGCGACTACATGGCTTACGTTACGGACTTTTCTAGCGAAACGTTTGGTCTGTATGTGGGTATCATATATTGCAGTATGAAACAATATTTTCAGACAAATGGCGCACTTTGCTAACGTCATTTTGTAGTCAAGGGCGTCGAAGAACTAGTCTACCTCTTCGAACCCACCACTCTCTCTGGCGGCTACCTTTCCATCGTCATTGCAATATTATACTTCATGTTTGTTTACGGGTTGGAAAAGCTTGGTAGCAGCACACTCTGGAAACCATGGATTCGGTCAATCCTTGCTGACTACGCATTTTCCATTCCCACATTCTTTTGGGTCGGCTTCTACTACTTTCCTGGGCGATTGGCAAACACAGAAATCTACCGCGTCCCAATTGTTGGTGCGTTCCAACCCACGCAACCACGAAACTGGGTCATTGACTTCTGGAACTTGGACGCCAAATGGGTATTTGTAGCTCTACCCTTTGGGTTTCTGATGATGCTGCTTTTCTATTATGATCATAATGTATCGTCGTTGACGTGTCAAGCTCGCCAATTCCCGCTTAAGAAACCGGCTGGCTTTCACTGGGACTTTTTCTTGCTTGGATGCACATGTTTCGTCGGGGGGATTCTTGGCCTTCCTTTACCCAATGGTCTTGTACCACAAGCACCTGTTCATACTGACTCACTGACAATTTATGAAACTCGACTCGAGGTTACTGAGACGAAAGACGGAGGGGAGATTCGCAAACCGGTCGTCGAAGCAACCGCAGTCGTGGAACAAAGAGTGAGTCATTTCTTGATGGGAATGGCTATCTGGGGGACGATGAGCGGTCCGCTGTTGACTGTTTTACACGTCATGCCTGCTGCTGTGTTTGCAGGCGTGTTCTTCGTCGTTGGCGTAAGTCATATCAAATCGCTTCCGTCAAGCACTCATACTGACACTTCATAGTGGGGATCCATCGAAAGCAACGGTATCCCAAAAAAGCTATGCTACCTCAGCTCCGAAGCTCGATTTATCCAAAGCGACAATCCACTCAATAAAGTTCCCCGATCGAAGATTTGGCTCTTCATTGGTATTCAATTCCTTGGCGTTGCATTTACGGTTGCCATTTCACAAACGATTGCGGCGATTGGATTCCCGGTGCTCATTATCGCACTTATCCCGCTTCGCACATTTTGCCTGCCGGCATGGTTCACTGAGGAAGAGCTTTCCGTTCTCGATGCTCTGACAGCGGATAATCCTGCTGTGCTTGTCAGTTTTGGTGGTACGCCATCAGGTATGAAGAAGAGCAGGGGAGAAGAAAGTGATCACGAGAGTGCGGTGCGCGAGCGTGCTGGAAGTATACCCAGATAATGTGACGCTAAAATTATCTACAATGAATGCGTTTAGAAGCGAGCATTAGTTAATATTGCATTTGGTTTGGATATGGTAGACAGAAGTAGAGAGTAAGAACAACTTGCGTTCATTCCAAGGTATAACTTAATAGACATTACTATTAATTAATAATCTAATCAGCAATTTTCAGTGTGGCTCTTAAGCTTTTGATCTCTGGGCCCATACGACATGTCAGTGTCATGCATTATGAAGATCATACCATATTCCAACGCTCTTCTTCTTCATCATCTGCTGGTCCGACCTTTTTGCACTGCTGCCTGGGCCCTTCACCCATGCTCCAATAGCCGTTTGGAACTTCGAAACCCACCTCCACACAAATCTGCCGCTCTTCGAACCCATCATGATCTGCCTCAACCACAATCTCCATGAGGTCAGAGCCCAACTTCAAGCGCCAGAACTTACCTGTAGCATCCAGATACCACATTGGCTCCATCGCAAAGAGCTGCGACACACTGAAAAACTTCTTCTCGGCCGCGAAAGTCCGAGCAAGAGCAGCATCGAGCCTCGCTTGCCAAGCTGTTGTAGAGCGAGCTGGCATAACCTGCCACTCCTTGCAGACTCCTTGCTTTACAAGAGCCCGGCGAGCCCGCGGTCCCATCTGGGCTGCGAAAACCAAGTGGTGTCCGGAAAGCTCTTCAGTCACAAATCTTACAGAGCGGTGATGATTTACAAAATCTTGAGCTTTATCTGACAATGAATCCATGCTCCGGCTTACTTGGCGCATGGTAGGTATATATACTTTTGGTATCAAGCCTACAACTTTATCGTGCATAGCCTGCAAGTCTTTGCCTTGAAAAGCTCGATTCAAGGAATCGTGAAAGTTGTCAGCTGTATCTCTCGCGGACCCCGCGAGCTTATCGATGACTTTAGGCAAGGTCTCATCAAGGTTTGAAGCTGTTTTCTGTGGATTCTTGAGGGCATGGAGTGCTTCACTCCGCCAGTCTCCGTTCTGCTCTTCTGGAAGAAGATATGACCACGCATTGAAGCTAGTGGTGTCCCAAGAGAAAGATTCGTGTCCAGAATCTATGATGCGAATTTGTGGCAGGCTTTGTGGCGTCGAAGCCCGTGTTTCTGAAGGTGATGGCTTCTCCAAGAAGCTGCACGGCTCTGAAATGTCCGTAATAGAAGAACACTGCGATAGAGGTGCAGTGCATGTAGTTGGCCCTAAAAGATTCTGCGGTGGAGGGCATGAATGACTGGGCGCTCGTGAGGAACTCATAGCGGGTGCGCACGTTTCTCTAATGCCTTATTCTCTGGCTTCGGATAGACAGTGCGCTTGCGGATTTGAGACTCGATGTTGAAGGCGATGAAGATTTTATTCCTCATGATTTTGTAGAAAGAGCGTAGAGGAAAATAGCTGTTGTGTGTTTTCTAGTGAAGCTCAGTAGTGAAAACAGCAATGTGTTCTATGAAAACACAATGACGATTTAGGGTTCATGTTTGTTCTGAGTGAATTCAAATATTCGACCCACTAACTTGTGATATCGAACATTCCCTTCACGTCAGGTATGAATGAACTTTCCAGTATACGAAGAGTTGCATGTTAGGCGATGTTAACTTATTGAAAAGAAAGCATGTAGCAGTCATTGAAACTTCGTCAACGTAAGCATGTTGTCTGTCACTGCGCACATTGTGAGCGCGATCAACAATCAGAGCCATGAGCAACGTAGGGACATAGCACATCATAAAATGAGCAGTTTCTGGCTTCAACCTGTTGTTTGCTTCAAGCAAGCTCATCCTGTGCGATTGATGACGAAGTATGAATTCTATGTATATGATGGAATGGCAGTGCACACTTGAACATAGCAAAATTTGTGAAGGTAAATATGACGATTAAGTTAAGAGCGTCAATAGATATAATGATTATAGGCACGAGCAAAGAAAGATGGTTGGAAACACGCAAAGCACGACAAGAATGGTCGGAATACTGAACGAGAGTCACCGTTTGTTATTTACCATCACAATGTTATCGCTCTCAAAATCTGGTATCCCTATCCATCGACTTGATCATAGCCCAGACACTTACCGTTGGCAGCCAGTGGAAATTCACATGTGTGAGACGATATGCGGGATCAACCAAAGTTTGGGAAGCATGTAGTCAGCTATGCAATTCACGTATTAATGCCCAATTTCGGTAAAGACAAGAAGAATCAGGCATGCATGATAGAACAGATTTTGGTCATCATTGAGTTTGTATATTGATTCTTTGCTATCTAAATCAGAGCAGAAAGTTGCATTTTCACGAGGCTAGACTCAAGTCCAGGAAGTATATAGCCGGACCGGCTTGCATTGTTGGAGATGATGGGTGTCCCAAGGACCCATATAATCCACGTAGGCGTCAATCCCCTGCTTCCGTAAACCTTGGAGACCGGGGTCCTTATCATGGCCCACCATCCTTAGATAATCGGTCCGCACAATGCTTGCTCACACGGATAGTTGAACCGTACCAATACGAAGGAAAGCATTACATTTTTTGTCTTTGAGACTGCACAGCTCTCGATGCCGTGTTGATTTGCACGGACCCGATACACTCGGTGCTGATGTTGGATTCACCAGGCCCCATAGCAATGGAAAATAAGGTTGAGATCTGCCAATCCAATACCGTTTTCTGAGTGATTCAGAGCGACTTCGGATGTAAGGATATTGCAAGTGGCGGACCGAATGAGGATGAGGTGAGAAAACTACCAGTACGGGTTCCATTGCATCATGTCGGACAAATATCTCATATGTGTGGCCTCGGCACTTGGGGGTGGGAGATCTCAAGACTCGCTGGCTTGTGATATGTAATCTCGACATGGGAGTAACAGTTGCATGCTCCACATATGCGCATGCTGGTGTTGAGGTCGAGACGGCCGGCAGGTCAGCTTGGTGCTTGGTGCTATTGCGTTGATCGAGAAAACAATGAGTCCATATGGATATGAAGGTGATCGATCGCTTCTCCACAAAACGTTGGGGCCTTCTACGGGGAAACCGCTCATCTAAAACCGCGGAAGTGCGTGTCGGTATATTTCTGCTTCCCTAGTCTCGTTGCTGAAGTAAACGTGCTTGTTGAAACAATAGTCGGATACTTTCTTCTTAGATGGCGAAGTAGCTGCTTCGAAATGAATGACGTGTAGCAACGGTAGCTTTGCCAAAGTGGTGTTCTCGTCAACGGACAACACCCTTCTCAACTCAATATTTTGCCACCAGTAGATTCAACAGCCTTATTAACGTCGTCCTTTAGATCTGGAATGGCGTTTGTGAGTTGCCACGCGAGCTGCTCTTGTAATGTGCGATATGCTTCAGCGCGGCCTTTGAGCATTTGGTTCATCCGTTGCACAGTCTCAACAAACTCGCGTGTGAAAATGTCAGGGTTTCGGGAATTTTCGACGTAGTTGGTAACCTCTGGGGGTATGACGATAGCGACTGAAGGTGCCGTTTGTGATAGCTTCACAAGATTCTGTATGAGTGATTGGCTGCAGGCATGTCAGCGAATATTGCGAGAGCTGTCAAGTCAGTTACAAAAACTCACATTTCACGCTTCATGGCTTCTTGAGTTTTGTTGCCATGATGATCGAAGGATTGCACTATAAGGTTATAAAGGTTTTGGACGATATCCTTTAATTGTGCCTCCACTGTAGCAAGTGCAGCTTCAAAGATATCAGCAAACAAATACGCCTACTTAAATTAATAAAACCTACCTCGAGGTTCCATGTTGGCCATTGCGATCCAGTTCAGCGTTTTATATGTTGGAGTGTTGTTTGGCCATTGTCTTGCGCGTTGCAAACACGCCAAATTCTCGGCTAAACTCATCTTCCGGGTTGGCACGTCATCGTTCACTACTTTACCAACACCGCATCAACTCGACCGCGACTACACCCTTGCGTTGCTCAACACGTCATCACGTGTTCAAGCAAACTGCAGCATTTCGTGAGACGGATGCAATTATGTTATTTTGCGTGTAATGCCAGCACGTATGCTCCGGGAGTCCACGGACGTCCCGTTGCAACCACCAAACTCACAGGCAACATCAACCGCCCTAGCGGCCACCGGAAGCAACCTACCATATCAACCTCGTACAACTGGTGCCTCGCGCACAATAGACACTCCAATGTCCCATTCTGATAGCATTTCGGACAAGGCTACGGCTGCATTCATTCGACGCACCCTATGCTCTCACAACGTTCTCCTAGGAAATGGCGAAAGAGGGCATGCCACGCCGCAACCGATCGAGGAAGTATTACCCCCACTGACCAGCTCCAATGAAGTCGATCTCCAACTGTACGGTATAATTGCAGTGATCATCAAGGAATTTGTCCAGACATGGTATTCCAAAATCACCCCGGATCACGTGTTTGTCAATGAAATACTCCAAATCATCGCCCACTGTACAAGGGCACTCGAGCAACGCTTTCGAGAGGTCGATTTGGAAGCAATTCTACTTGATGAGATACCGGAGTTACTAGAAGCCCATCTGCGCTGTATGTCATAGCTTGAACGGCAATTTGGCGTTGTTCTAATCATATATTTGAAGCCTTCCGTCTAGCGAAGCAACAGGCACAGTCTCCGCATTCACTAACATCAGATCCTCGCCTGATTTATCACATGCTCCAGCCACATCCAGCTCTCAGTCCTGTCCCGACGGACTCTGTCCCGTCGACGATTGTTGAGCAACGGGAAAACGAGTCCGCATGGCGCCAATTGCTAGTTCAGGGAACATTGGCTGTGTTGCTCCCAACCGAAGATCTGGAGAATGGCTGCCTGCGCGCTTTAGTGGCTGAAATCTTTGCCGAAATGATACTTGGGAACGGTATCAGCGGCAAAGCTTGCGAAGGGTGGTTACTGTGGGAGGGTATCACCAGCATAGCAAGAGTCTTGCAAAAAGACGACGCAAAAGAGATGGGATTGCAGCCCAAGGGCATCAACCAAGAGCAGAATATGACACGTTTAGAGCGCTTTGGCTTGCTATCCTCGGCGATGAACGAACAACAGACATCGTCACTGCAACCTGCTCACAGCAAAAGTCATGAGATCACATTCGCATCCATCCTAAGTCTCTTCTGGACTGTTGTCCAATTTGCGTTTTTGGCGGCGACGGCGGCGCGCGCGGTGATCTTGAAAATTACGACATCATCATCCCTTCCTCCAAGATCTGGCCTAGGCGAGCCGTCACCAAATCAAGTGTCCCACCAACCACGGCCGTTGAACGCGGGTACTCCGTTGTCCACGCGCCCAACGGGACTCAAGCGGCCTATCGTAAGCATGAGGTTGTGGAGTTGCGTATCACAAGTCGTTGAGTTGGACTTGCGCATGCCATGGTTATCAGGCTCTATTTCGATGCTCCACCGCGGTTTACTGGCGGGCCCAGGAAAGGTGGGTGACACGGACGGTATATTGGACAGGTAAGTTGCGACAATTTTCTCATTGTTCATTCTGTTTGGCCAGCAACTGGAGCGCCCTGGTACGGTGCAACACAAGGCGTCTTTAGTCCCGCATACAAGTTCAGTCACTTGACTTCGCTTCAGCGAATGCGACGGCCCGCAGGCTGGCACACGCCGAGATCCTTGTTGGGGTGCATCGCCTCATGCACGCCCCAGCACCCGTTCCGGGCGGCAACTCGATACGTTTCGGGCCAGGTGCTTGGCATGGCTGTATTCCCTGTTCAACACCGTTCAAGACGGTATCGCAATGTTCAAGGCTTGTTAGTACTGGACCTGTAGTGCACTGGGTTGAGAGAATGGCCAAATTCTAGCCCATGCTAATAGTATCTTTGCATCCGCAAAGCACACTACGAGCCGTCTTGTCACGATCCTGGCCAGTCCGGAAAGCCTGCTTACGCGCCGGTTGATCTGCCCACACCTCCGTCCAACTGGGCACGGGCCGCGCTATCAGACAGACACACAACATTGGTCACTGATCTGATCATACCATCAACTATCTGCGCCTCACTATTCCTCCTCGTTGAGACATTGCGATATCGCCGCCGTCCCTCTTGCCTCGGCGAGAGCGCCGACAAGTGCTATCCATGTTCAATTTTGATGATTTGTATCCATGTCTTGATGTCGAATCAATTCTCTGGGCTACAGTACTGCTTGGATAAGGGCGTATAGATGAGACATCTCATCCGCTACTTTTTGCCTCACTGCTGATGGATAGTTCCGCGGCCAAGGACTAGTTGTGGGCTATGGGCTGCCGTGGGCTGGCTGTCCTGGGGGTGCCGTGTAGCGTTTATGGGGTCTATGCATTTCACTCACTAACCATTCGTCACTCTAGGTTTCTATCCCATACCGTTCACAACCGTATCCTCAACCCCGCTTTCTTGCCAATGATACTCCGTACGCTTCGCGCGACACTCTTTCCGAACAATGCTCTCGGCCCTGCGCGTCAGCCCCCTTCAGCAGAGGAAGTGAAGGAGATCAAACGCCGCTGTGCCGCATCGCTATTAAATCTTTGTCCCCGGAGCTTGGCGTCCACATACTTTGCTACCCAAGAACATGACACACAACTTGATCATATTGAAGAGGTGCTGGGCTGTCTCGATGATGCGTACCTCAACAAACATTTGATCTTCCAGATCATCGAGTTGATCGTTCTTCGCTTAGTCCCCGAGCTAGGAGAACGAGGGATTGGTGAATTATTGGAAGACCGCGTCGGCTGATATGCGGACGGGGCCATACGTTCTAGCAACCTCGATTTCTGGTCAAAACAAACGACCAGTCATATTAAAGTGTTTGTATACTATAGGCCAAAACCTTTTACCGATACCATAAAATGACCACCCCATATGCAAACTATCGGAAACGCTTATGCAACACTGGCATTTGACATCTGATAATGCCATGTTATGTACGCGCACGGCCGCTACGATACATCCGAGCTCTTTCAGATCATGGCTTCAGTCTAAAATGACCAGCCTCGCAAGGGCCTTAGTTGCCACAAGCAGAGCAGAGGATGCTCGTATCTTATCGAAGTACCGCAACTTTTTCGCAGTGACATTATTCATGAGACGCGTACGTTATCATGAAAGCGTGAAAGTTCGAACGAACCTTGCCGCACTATAGCAGTACTCTAGCGCTGCGCTCGACGTGCCATGAGCCTCTGAGGGGTTTAGTCGGTTGTACACATCATGTACGCTTCATGTAAAACCAGCTCATCTTGCATCGACAGTGTTGTCGTCTTGGAAAGTACACCGCAAGTCCCGAAAAGAGGGGTTTCCGGCCAATCAGAAAATTCATCTACGAGAATTGTTGAGCGCATATGGAATCGAGACGCATGCGCCGCCGAGCACCTGACTATTCGAGGAAGTACCGGGCAACACCATGCGTAAAAGTAACGCCAGGTACCCCGCAGCTTCACGCTTCACTCGTACCACCGCATTCGTATCGCTGCTGTGCCCATTTCACGGGTCCACATATGAAGCTTACAGGCGAGTACCAAGTACCTACTGTTGTGGTACATGGCAAGGCGGTGTAGCAGAAAAGTACCTATCGATTTCGCCTGCGCAAGGCGAGCGAGTGCTGCATGTTCAGGCCCCGGGCAACCCAACGGTCCGTGTCATTTCTTGACATTGAACACGGGCCTAGAGTTGCACAGCAGCTGACTCCTAGCATCGGATAATAAGCGACGCAATTTCAAAGCCACTGTTGGCTTAACACCAATGCCAATTCGACATTTACTCCCTAGTCAATTTTGAGCCTATCTCCGCCATGTCATGACTGAAAGCTGCCATACTCTAGAGCAATTATCGTCATCAGAATGACGTCAAATTAAACTACATTCACCCAGAGTAGCGCTCCAACCCATCCTTCCAAAGTCACAACCATGCTTTTCCCATGCTTCATGCAGTTGCCATCGGCGGGTTCCTGAATGCCCCACCAGAAGTCGGGAAGCAGACTCGGACCAAACTGCAAGTAGACTTCACTTGATTGCTTGCAAACTTAGTACTGCGCCACTTAAGATTCTTCAACTATAACTGAACATTGGGAATTCCCAACTCCTGAACCTAAGCCCAAACCTAGAACGCCTATTGTCGTTTCAAAAATGCAACATGTTGTCACACGTAATGGTGAGCTGCAGACGTCGACTGCACTCTACCTTGTCACTAAGGCATCATCGTATCGAGTTGTGTTCTGTTGGGCAGCATGTCACCAAGGCCAATGTTCACTACTACGCCGCATGTAGGTTGACATGAAGGACCGGAAAAGGCACGTATTGTTTCATGCTTCGTCGTCCTATCGAATACCGCGCGCATGAAGGGCGCGTGCGTAGGGCAGCCAGCCCGCTTAGATGCATGAAATGCTGCTCCTAGCAAAACGTCACTTATTTCGACAACGTCGAGTCAACACCCCCGAGAGCCGTTGGAAACTCTAATCCTTCCTTTGCGGCGTGCGTGCTTTCATAGTTGTGAGCAAGGTATAGCGCTCTAAGCGCGGGAAGAGTCAGTGGCAGTGTTTGTCAAAAAGTACCGATAAGAAATACTTGATTATTTGTCCTGGGAACAACAACGCTAAAGCTGTTAGCGAACCGCGTGGGGTCTATAATTGATGGGAACCATGACCCCCGCAAGTTCGCCTCGGGAGAATCCCAGCGGTCCTCTAACGGCAACCGTTGATCAAAACTGGACTTCCTTGTCGATGATACTCAGGGGAACCGGGAACATCAAACGTTCCAACGGTTGAACCGCTCGATTTATCGTCTTGATGCCCAAACTCGACGTGGAGTTTGACTCGAGACTGCGCGACCTTACTTGTAAAGGGAGCTCGTCATGACAGTGCGTTGCCTCGGTTGATGAAAGTGGTATGAGCATCGTTTTGAAGAATAAGGCGGACTGCAAGGTTTCCCTTTCGTCAAGTAGGATTACCAATGATGCCTCATTCATGCTCGTTGTCAATTCCAACTGTGCATGGTACTACACAACAGTGATCCTGGACACACGGGTCCCAATAAGGTAATTGTATTACTAGCTCTCCATGAGTACATGGTCGTGTTATGTGTCAAATAGTAGTGACGTTTCTTGTGGCAGAGATGTAACTATTACTACAACAACCTCGACAATATCAACATTTAGTCTTGTTATACGTACTCGTAACCGATGGCTCACAGGCTCCGTTTTCGGGTCTTTTGTTCCGTGTGGTGTCAGTTATGCTGGCTCCCGCTGTCAATCTCTCGGTAGTTGATCGAACACGCTCCTCGGTTTCATGCATTTGACGCATTTGACGGCGGGCGGGTGCAACTTGACATCGTGAACACGTACGCCGTCGCACAAGACGTTGGTGTGACCAAAGCTGTTGCAACGTTTGAGCAGAAAAGCATGAGCACTGCTTGTGTTGGAGATTTTGGTCCATTGTGTTGGTGTTGGGCGGACCAACGGCTAAGGCGATATCCGCAATGCTCATGTCATGTCATGTCATGTTTACGACTGTTGGGCTACAGGAGGCGAGGTTTGGCATGACATGTTGGAGATTTTGCTACGACATGGACTCAATAATAATAATGGACGGTAATGACTCGGATAAGAGTGCTAGGCATCGGTGTTAGCATGTCATGTTGAAAGGAAGGAATCGGTTGTACATGGAAGAACGTTGCAGCTTTCAAAAATAAACTTTGTCGTACCTGAGGATTTTGCCGCGCAACACGAAAGGGAAAACCACCTGCTTTAGCGGTACCACCCTGCCTGCATACATGAGCAGTCACGTGAAATGACTAGCGCAAGGTACAACTTTGGACTACGACGACTTCTTGGCACAGACACCAACCCCATCGATGAACAGTTTTTGTTTTGGCACCGCGTCAGCCACGCAGCAAAGACTAGAAGAGAGAGGGGAAATGGCAACGCAAATCCTCAGCTGCAAAGAGCAACATCTGCCGCAAGCGCTAAACTCTACTACTCCCTCCGATTTCCGGCCCCTTCCCCTCCCTCCCGCTTACGTGCCATACCGCGCGGGAATAGCTCGCCGCCAGCCTATTCAGCCACCGTTCCCGCACCCGTCCCAGAGTTACACATCACCACGAGAGCAACCTTGCCTGTACTACCAGCGCAGAAAGAAAGGAGAAACAGGGTCTAATTTCCTTTTCTTTCTTTTTTTTCTTGAAATTAATAATCATGAATTTACGACCTTTACACAGTCAAAATCAGCAAAGCTACACCCAATCCGACCCTGCATGCGCAAAAGAGCAAAAAAAAAAAAGGCCCGAAACCCGCCCCAAACCCTAGCGTCTACAGAATTATCTGATTCGCTCAAAAGCGAAAAAACAAGTTTCAATTCCAATCCTTATCTAATTAATCCTTGACCCGAAGGTTCATGTCCCCCCAAAAGTGGAGCTGACCTAGGCATCTTTGAACTCTTGAATGAAGACACACCCAAACTGTGCCACCCACCCACTTGAACGCACACCACACCCACACACAGCTACCTACCTACACCATCTTTTTTTCTTTCTCTCTAACAACCTCGTGTTTTGTAACACACAGACACCACAAAAGTACCCCAAAACGTCCTTTCTTTCCCAGAAAAATGCCCCGCCCCGCCCCTCACTCTAGCCCCCATCTTCAACAGCCCCCAGCCCCAAAAAACTACCCCCACTTGTGTAGTATCGTACTATGTATGTATGTATGTTAGTTCAAACCAAACCGTGCAACCATCACCACTCAACGCAACTCACACCTACAGTCTAACATCTCGCCCGCTGCGCCACTTAACATACACACAAATCCATCTAGTCTAAACGTCTAACCCCCATTTTTTCCCTAGATTCCGCCCCTATCTTCACATCCCCGATCCCCCAATGCCTCAATCCAATTTATTGCAATCCACATACCTTTCTACCTCCATCACTATCCTTCCCTCAACATCTGTACTCATGCTCTTCTCCGTCCAGCGTAACACAACTGCTGCGCCGCTATCGTTTTACCCATCGCCCCGCCCCGCCACGCTGCGCCGCGCCATGTGAAGTTAATGTAGTGTTACCGCCCCCCCATTCTTACTACGCCGCATTATTTTACTACGCCCTTGTTTTCAACTACATGTACATGTACATGCAGATATAGTGCAAGGGAAGTAAAAGCACCTAGAGGAGGTAAGGTAAGGTAGGTAGCGAGGTCGGTTCGGGCCTCTGGCGGTTTTTTGTTTAGGGGAATGGGAAAGGGAAGGGAGAGGGCGGGCCGTGCCGGGTGTGTGTGCGCTTTGCGTGGTGGGAAGCTTGAGGTGAGGGGTGGTGTGCGGCGTGGTTGTTTAGTTTAGGTAGAAGTTTGGGTGTAGATTGGGGATGGGAGTGCGAGTGAACTCAGTGCTGAGGGAGAATAGACTAGGAAGTGGAGGGATTGGAAAGGGAAGATGAAATGAGAGGAAAAGAGAAAGATCCGAGAAGCTTCCGAAGATAAAATCACCACCTTATTTTCGTTGTTTGTTTTCTTTTGTCTTGTCATATCCTGTCATCGGTCCTGTCAAAATCCTATCCATCCTGTCATGTTTTGCCTTGCGATGCCTCTTCCTTGCTTTCGCTACATGTTTACTTTTTCTTCTCTCACGCGCATGCCTAAGGCGTGGCTTCCCTACCCTACCTACTCACCTAGCTATTACCTACTCAATCAAGCAATCAGGCGTTCAATCTCGCCTCGTACAAAACGTGCGAAAATAGGAATTTCCACGAGAAAAAGGGAATTTAAAGAAGCGAAGGGATTTACTGGGAATATTACTTTTTTCATCCTAGCTTCCTTTTGTGGAGGCGTGGTATGCTTCATTCTGCGAAGGGGAAAGGAGAGGAGAGAAAAGGGCTGTGCTAGTTTGTTCTTGATTGAGTTAAGTGCGAACGGAAGAGAGAGAGGGGAGAAAGGACGGATTGGGATAGGTGAAGTAGCGCAATGTGTGGGGATTAAGTCGTCGTGATCTTCTCGTAAAGGGATTAGAGAGGATTTTCCCTCTCTAGAGGGTGGGGAGTTCGTTCGTATCGCGATCTTTGTAATTCACTTCGTAAAGGGAATTGCATTTGCGCGAATTATGTACTGTTTGACGAATCATAATTTGCTTTCCCCTTCTGACACTACTCTACCTTCTGATTGCTTCATCAATTTCATGTCAGTCCACTTCCTACAAACTCTTCAGCAGACAGCCAGTGCTTCTCCGCACCCAGATCGTCTCGGCATCTTGCCCGTCCCGTGTGTTCACCAATAAACTTTCCGACAATCGCGTCTGAATAGGGTATCGCGAACTGGCGCTGATCCCACGGAAGCTCGGGACTTGCTTGGGGGGAGGGGAGAAGACAGCAGAGCTAAACTTAGCCGCGCCGCTTGATCTGTTCTTGTCTCAAAAGGCCTGGCGTCATGGACATGGAACGCACGCCAGGTTGATCGCTGATGTGTCAAGTTCGGCGCGCAATGGAGCTAAAATGGTGAGTGTGCCTATGCGTATTTTTTCTCGCTAAGACGGACGAGGTAGATCGTTCGACGCGATGTCCAGGTTGCGCATGAGTACACTTGCGTTGATTTTGGAGAGCTTTGACAAGGACCCAAAGCACGGGTGGAACGAAAATTCCAAAAGATGCAGGTCAGATCGCTCCATGGCTTGATGCCGCTTTAGTGCTGTGTGCATAACTCTTGCACTCACCTTTGTGTTGCTCTTGTGCAATCGCAGTGCCGAGTGCCGAAAAGTGACAGCGGCAGGTACCATCTGTTCACTTGCACATGACCACTAGACGCGACTCATTTTCCAGGCCATTCTTGTTAGCTAACAGAGACGCGTTGATCAAAGCAGAGAGCGGAGAATTGTTGAGTACCGAAAGAGTGTATTCCTTCGTTGCAACCCGACAGACTGTGTTCCAAGCCTGGCCAGGGGAAGTGCTATATTCATATCCACATATTGGTGACAAGGAGCGTACAAAAAGAAACGCAGTCCGAAGATTCGTTGCAGCCCAGATATCTGAGTACCTCCAGTATAGAAAGATGCACCAACGAGATTCCATCAGCGGTGTGATAAACAAGGGTGAAACAATGGACGGCGTGAAGTTATAAAGTGGGAACGTACAGTTAGTGGCCCGCGCGAGCGGTTACAGTCTTTTCTGATGTATGCGAAAAGAGATGAGGTGTGTACTCGCGAGAAAGGGGGTATAGACACGCCGGCGGATCAGAAAAGAAAGAGCAATAAATCAAATGTAGGCAGTGCGAAGGGGTCATGCTGAACATGCTGATGCAGAAATGGAAGAATGCAAAAGAAAATATAATCAAATCCGGGTGTTGTGTGTAGGGCATGCGTATCCAAACTCTTCACTCCTGTGTTGTCACCAATTAGGCATGAATTAGTGCAGAGCGTCCACAGACTCAATCTTAGCAACGGCAAACTCGGGCTCTGACACTCGTCGTATGCTGGAACCTAAGCTCTCTGAGCTGCGCTTGATCCGCAGCTTCTCCATGAGCTTGCCAATGGTAACGTATTCCTGGGGTTCTACCACGAAATCTGCGTGCTGTGCTTGAAAGAAAGTCATGACCAGTTCCAAAGCGCGTGCAGCATCCTCTTGCGAAGGGGTCAGAGGTGACGACTCTGCTGAGGAGCCTTTGTCGTCTGTGGTCATTGGTGGTGGCAGAGGTGGTGGTTGCATCGAATTTGATACCTGGGTCGGGGAAACAGACATGGCCTCATCTATGGCAGCAAGGGACCCGGGGAGTTCCGTCATGGGCGAATCGAGAGCACCGCTGCTAACAAACTTTGGCGTAAGCGCATCCGAAGAGCCCGGTGGCGACATATATTGCTCGACGCCGACCAGCATGGGAAACGTCTGACTTCGGGGCCTTTGGAAGTTACCGCTCCCGGGTTGTCCATTCGCTGGTTGTCTCCCCATGAATGGGCTGGGGCCACATGCTGAATCCGGAGTGAAGAATGGAGAGGAGAGTGAAGTTGGACTAGTTGGGCCAGCTGAGAAAGAGGATGGTGCAGTGTCTGTAAATACACTGGACAAGGAGGTAGTGCTTTGCGAATGGAATGGTCTTCGTTGATTCGAGAAATCGTACGTGTCTGGGCTTTCACTCTTCAAATTCTCAGTGCTCTTCTTGCCTGCTACAGTGGCAGTAGAAGGTGACACGCCCTCTGGTGACGTGGGCGAAATAGCACCTGGCGTCTGGGCAGTCGATGGTGGATTCGAGGTTCCCTCCGATTCTTCTGCTATTGATCCTTTCCTTGACCTTGCCCCCATGAGATGATTCTTTTGCTTGAACTTTTCTAACCAGCTCGTACTGTTTGCCTTTAGATGACTCTCCGAGTTGCCAACCGTCTGCGCGAAAAATCGAGCCTTGTCTCGAATGATGGCATCACTAAGAGGCAGGCCTTGTCTTTGGTGATTCCTTGCCCAGTTTGCAAGCGCACGCTCGATATCTGGGAATTTGCCCTTTGATCTTTTTATGGGTGAACGACTGCCATCATCTTGGTAGAGATACTTTTCCTTTTGGCGCAACACTTTCGAAACGGTACTATACGATGATTAGCAGTAACAAGACGCACAGAGAAATGCAGCAATACCTTCGCTCTACACCGAACATAGCTAGAGATGTATGTTAGCAAGCTGTCTCGATCCAAATAGTGATGGTTGCTGCCGTACCTCCAATCTCGGTTTGCTTGACAGTGGGATTTTCCTCGTGATACTGGCACATTCGCCTGCGATCCGAGTCGGTGAGCGTTTTCCTTGGAGTGGAAGAAGTTCGCGAATGGGTTGAGGTGGCTGATACTGGGGTTGCTGAAGCAGGTGTTATGGGCACGGGAGCTGAGGGGAAGATTGGGGGTTGGTACGTCGACTGGCTGGTCAACATGCTGGGCCATTGTGGCATAATCAATGGCTGCAACTGAGGATGGGTGGTTCTGGGAGTTGGGTGAGGTTGGTGGTGGGGTGGGTGCATGCCAGTGCCACCATACATGGGCTCCATGGGCAAAGGCGCCTGGAAGTTGAAGCCATTGAAGTCCTGGACGGGCGAGTGATGGTGGGGATTGTATCCAGTATGGTCATGCCAACCAGCAGTGTGGTCGTCAAAGGAATCTTGGTGATGGTGGTGCTGTTGCTCGTGGTCCATTTGCAGTTGGCTCATGGCTGAGGGCAGCAGCAGCTGATGGCAACAACAACGACAACGACAACAACAGGAATAGCGACAGTGGGAGGGAGCAGACGAGTGGATAGATTAGATTGTGATGATGGTGATGCAGCACAGGGTAGTAGTTGTAGTCCGTGTGGCGGGCATTTGCGCCTGGGTGGAGGAGTTTGCGGGAGGCTTGCGAGTCGAGCTCAGACGTTGAGTGCGCATGCATGCATGAGATGACTATGTGGATGGGAGAAGCGAAACAGTAGGCGACGAGGATGCAGCGCAGTGACAGGACACAGGACGGGGGATCCAAGGGACAGAAAAGGGTTGCTTGTCAGACAGTCGAGGCGACTAGCAGGCTCACTGTTGCGCGGCAAAGGGCTGGTGTGTCTGGTGGAGGGACAGAGAGGGCTGCAGGGAAAGGGCCTGGCGTTTGGGGCCTGCAGCGCGTACTTGAAGGACAAGTCTGGGGATGCGCAGAGCGGCCTGGTGCAGCAGCGCGCGGGAGAGAGGCCCTTGAGTGTTTCCGGCGCAGAGCTTGGGGCGTGTGGGCTTGTGCTTCTGGTGAATCCTGGCCGCCATCCAGCACACGACGTTGGGCTTAGCGTGGGCGGGTCTCATCGGCGCATCCTGGCCAACCTGGGCTATCCTGGCTGCTGCACCGCGCCCCATGCTCAGCGACCACCGCCGGGCCAGAATTATGCGGCCGCTTTTTTGGCGTCTCTCGCGTCCATCCACCCCCGAATCCAGGCTGGCCGCGCAGAGACACCCCCATCGCCGCCATGCCCACACACCCACGTCTCAATCGAGCGTCGTCGTCCATGGCCTCCAGCCCCGACAGGCAGGATCATCTTTTTGCCTGCCACTCCTGCCTCCTCTTCTGCCCGGCTAATCTGATGCGCCCCAAATGTGGCATGGTCGGCGCTATCCTGTTTATTGTTTGTGCCTCTGCTGATGATGCCTCGTCTCGTCTTGCTCGTCTGGCTCGTCTGGCTGCCCCCCGGCGCCTGGTCCGCTGGCCGTTGCCGTACCCTCGTGGCGTACGGCGCTTTCGTCCCTCCCAGCTCTTGCTCAGGTACGCGCCATCTTGCGTGGCGATTCCCACCACTCCCCAACCCAAGCCTCGCTCGCCTCGCCTCGCCTGTCACCCAGCGGCACTGCATAAAGGAGGGCCTCTCTTCGCCCGCGCCTGAAACGCTGCTGGCTCGTCTGCAATAATCGCGCCCACCGCTGGCCCTCTGTCCCCCTCCCCCCATCCCATTAGCTTCTGCCGAACCGCCACTCACAGCCAGGAGCGATAATCTTTTAGCGCCCACCTGCCAGCGCGTCCTCTGAGTCGTCAGCATCACGGCTACCCCTGCTGGCTTTCTCCGACTCGACACTGATGCCCGTTAGTACCCCAATCAAATGCTCCAACATCTCGAAAAATTGGGCCAGGCATGCTGATCGTGTTTCCTAACCTTCCGAATGGCAATACACAAAACAAATGCTGACACCCTTCCAATAACACTGCCCGACGCCTTCACCTCCACCCCAAAACTTGACAAGTCCACCTCTCCCCGTCCAAGCCTTCCTCGGCTGCAGAGCCACCTTTTTGATTATTGATAGCTCGACGGACGGCACCGGTCCGCCACTGTCCCTTGCGGGTGAGCGAATGACAGGCACGATCCGCGCCGTAATCTGTCGAGACCCAACTAAGCGTCGTCCTGGTCCGGCGGCGGTGCCAATTGGGGACCATCTGTCGTGGCCAATCCTATCTGCGAAATCGGCTGCGAGCCTCGTCCATGCTCATGCTCGTCATCCCTCATATCTAGCCCTAACATTGGCATGAGACTCTGTTGGCCATCCACATGCCTCCCTTCACTCCACTCACTCGGTATCGTGGGGTCCTACCTCCGGCCTTTTTCGTATGCCGGGAAATATCTCGTCACAAGACTCCATCTATCGTTTGACAATGGTAACTGGCCAAGGCATCAGTGACTTGTCCTCCACTCATACATGGCAGCGACGTGATGTACTTACCAATATCCTCATCAGCAAGTTCGTGGGTGAGCCCGACACGCTGGGGCTGGTGCTTGCACGATTTCCCGTAGACAATGGCGTGTTTGAATGACTCCACAATCGTCTTATGAATAGAGTTACACTGTATCATCGTTAGCGAGGTGTCAAATTTCATGAACCGCGATACGCACGAAATCTTCCACGGTGCAGGCTGTAGATCGCAAAACGACTGGCGCAGAATAGTCGGGCATCCGTCCCTTGGGCTTGGTATAGACGCGCACAAGATTAAGTTTCTCCCACATTTGCTCCAGCAGCTCGTCAATATTCCAGCCGTGCTCAGAGCTGATAGGACAAGCATTCGGGATTCGGTACAGCAAATCCAACTCCTCAATGGTGATGGCGTCGATCTTGTTGAGGGCGTAGATCACAGGGATATAGCTTCGGCTCTTCGCTTCCACAACATCAATCAGATCATCTACCGTAGCATCACATCGAATAGCAACGTCCGCATTCGCCATGCGGTACTCATTCAATACAGCCTTGATCTCGTCGTGGTCGATGTGGGTAAGTGGCACCGTCGATGTAATATTGATACCTCCTTTGTCCTTCTTTTTGAGGACGATGTTGGGCGGACTCTTGTTGATCCGAATACCAAAGCCTTCCAGTTCGTTCTCGATGACGCGCTTGTCGGTCAGGGGTTTATTCACATCAAGAACAATAAAGATCAAATGGCATGTTTTGGCCACAGCAATGACTTGGCGACCTCGGCCCTTGCCATCTTTGGCACCCTGAATGATACCAGGTAAATCAAGAATCTGGATCTTCGCGCCATTATACATGACTTGGCCAGGCACGGTGGTAAGCTAGACATATATTAGTTTTGATTTGTTGAAACAAGTTCGATTCAAATACCGTCGTAAACTCATATGCAGCAGCCTCGGAATGCTGTCCAGTCAATCTGCTCATGAGCGTACTTTTGCCCACAGAGGGGAATCCTATGAAGCCAACACTGGCAACACCAGTCCTGGCAACGTCGAAACCGACACCGCCGCCACCGCCACCAGAGCTGGGCTCAAGCAACTCTCGCTTGAGTTTTGCAAGTTTCGCCTTCAGTTGACCTAGCCACGTATAAGCATGTCGACATGCGTGTCATAGTTGTATGGTCGTACCAAGATGGAAGGACGTGGCCTTGTTCTTTTGGGTTTTGGCCATCTAAAAAACAAAACGTAAGCCATAGTCGCAGCATATGTATTTGCATAATAACTCACTTCATCTTCAATAGCTTTGATCTATCCGAGAAAGGTTAGCTTTGTGTACACGTCTGTAACTATGGCATACGTGCCTTGTCCACGGTAGTCGCCATCTTGTCTGTTTATAGGACCTTAAGAGGTGCCTATACGCAAAAGGATTTTTATTCGCGGTGAAAAGCGGGTCGAGTATTATAGTCGCCTATAATACTTTTGTGTACGTTCTTGGTCGTCTCCCAGTCGAGATTGTGCCGTCTTGATTATTGCATAGAAATTTGTCGATATGGTGAGGACGATGACGCGGGTGCGGGGTTCGGAGAATCGTTTTGCCGACACTCTTAGTCAGACAACCCCCTCACCAATACGTCGACTTGCAGTAGTGAGTACCTCCCCGATTTACCTATAGAAAGCTGAGCTTTCCGATGGAAGCCGGTACACTTCACTTCGCGTCGCCGACATGCTCGTAAAACGAGCAAGTTGTTTTGCATACGCATCTGGCATGGCTCATGGACCAGTCATTGTTCGACCACGCTTGCTTTCGGCAAAGCTCTTACATAATGTGACCGCCTTTCTGCGGAAGCAAAGCCAAAAATATCACATGGTGCTTCCCTTATCAGACCCTTCTTCACACCGCATTTCCCCTTCACCTTCTTATCATCTGGGGTGGTAGCAGTCTCTTCTGACTGAAAAACCAGCAGTGTAGCACTGAGTCCATCACTACATAATCACACAATCATTTGATCGTACAGCCTTTGATCGAAGAACATTTTATCAAACATGCCAGGTATCACTAAGGATGAAGACAAATTGCAGGCGCTCGTCCAGGCTCTCAGTACGAAGCTGGGTCCCTGCTCTGGCATTGATTCCGCAGAAGTGGACGAGACTGAGTTACAGCAACTGATGGAGAACTATGTCTCCAATGAGTCAGAGTGGTCGAAATACTTCTTCCCATCTGCAACTATGCCTTACACTCGCAACCTAGTCGACAAGGGCAACGGTAAGAGTAACTTGGTACGATCATTAAACCTTCCACTCCATCTGACACTGCTGATCGTTCAAGCTTATTTTAGTGTGGTCACCGGGCAAGGGAAGCCCTATTCATGAGTAAGTTCCTTTGCCTTGCAGCTATTGACACAGATTTTACGACCGCAAACCACCTCGCTCAGCTGGGCTCCATTCTGCTGACGAAGCGACTTATGTCGCCGATCTGATGATCGATGCGTCTACAACGCAGGAGACGTTTGTCTCGCTGGAGCGGGTAAGAACGACACTTTTACTCATTTCTAAGTTTCTTGGTGCCTTTGCATTAAGGAACTAGATGCCAATACGAATAGCTGCTAACGGTTTGCAGCCATGCAAATGCGCACTGCATCATGAAAGTGTTGAAGGGCAGCCTAGTTGAGACACGATATGCGTGGCCCACCGTCAATCTCAACAATACCGACGAGAGCCCACTACAAGTCATTTCTGAAAAGAAATACGAGAGAGATCAGGTCACGTACATGTCTGATAGATTGGGATTGCATCGCATCTCCAATCCAAATCCCGATGACTATGCCGTGTCACTCCACCGTACGTTCGTCTGCATCCGTGTTAGGAGGCAATGCAATAACACAATCTAGTGTACACTCCCCCCAATGCTGCAGTATATGGCTGCAACATCTTCGATGCGGAGACTGGCCACGCGAAACATATTAAGAAATGCACTGTATTCTCAGAGTATGGTGTGCGACCTGGAGCGGCATAAGCAGAAAGCGTAACAGCATCGGCGCAATTGGGATATTATTTTCACTAGGTCTATAAGTCGTCCGCGTACACAGCTTCTGGTTATGTGGTTAATCCTGGATTTAAGAGAAAGAAATTTGAGCGCATGGTTTTGGGACAAGATTGTTACTGTTACTAGGTTTGAAATGGAATATTAATCCCCCCTCAGCGACTTCTTCTCGCCATCATGACTCTCCAGAGTACTCACAAACCAAGCGCAGTGCCCCATTGAGAATCTCCATACCGGCGTTATTAGCTTCCTGGCCTCGTTGAAATTGAACCCTGACTTTCAACACCGAACCGTAGTACCCTGGTCCCAACCCAAGCAAGACAATGTCGATATGATCCATGGGTTACCATGCCTAGGAAGGTATCCCGACATTTGGTATCTCTCCCGCTGCTCGACATTGCCCGGACGATCATAACATCCCGCTGGACCCTGGGGTGAAAAAAGGGCCGACATCGCGCGCAAGGATCACCAAGACAGTTCAACCAGGCTCAAGTGGGCCACCACCTTGAAACTCGTGTTCGGGGGGTGGCAGCCGAGAACATGTTCTGCTTTTGGCGTGTTTCATAGCGTAATGGCGTGCATTCCAGCGAACCTTCTCCAGCACGTGGGGAGACTGTTTCTCCACCGCAATGTCTACTTGCAACATGGAACATGTCATGGCGACTTGATGAAGAAAAGCGCATGCAGAACACCAAGAAAGTATTTTACATTTCAATTGCCCGTTTCAACACTAACTTTACTCACTTGTTCGCACACCCAGTCCCGATGACAAGGTAGTTGGAATATCCCGCATCGTACTCTTAGTTTGACCGAAACACCCCATGTATCTCGCGGATGTGCGTAGTTCTACGCGGATTGAGCCGTGTTGAACTCTCCCTCATTTCTGATACACCGAGACCTCTGTTCCCCTGCAAACGCCCGTTGGTGACATCCTTACACCCACCGAACCACGTGGCGGAACCGCTTGTGCCGCCGTGTAAGCAAGACTGCCAAGTATCTGCTTGATCTGGATTGTAATTGATGTTCTATGGTCTTGGCGGTTGTTGATATGGTTCTCTGTTGTCACATGTCACATGTCACGACTCCACCAAACAGTGACCTAGCATTCACCCATTTGAACATTGAAGTACACCTCATTCATGCTGAGCGCACCGCGTAACTGATGCAAATCCTACGCCACGTTCCCTTCGAATTGCGCGTCTAATGCCGTCGAAACGCCGTGATACTGCCCAATTTGACCGAGAATCGTCCCTGATTTCGCATATCAAAACACCCAGTTACTAGCCCATCCAGAGAATCATCAGAATACTGACACGCGACCACGTACTCGAACGAAGGTGTTGAAATAATAAGGCCGCGGAAATGCGTTGAACGATCGAGATCGGGAAGATTTCAATGACAAATTCAACCGCATTGAGAGATCACCTCATCACCAAATAAAATGGTTTGCATGTGTTTAGTTCAATTAGTCGTGTAATATGAATCGAAAATCTACATCCTAAAATAATTCACAATCTCGATCGGATCGCAGGGGGAGATGAAACAAGCGCCCCTATCCTTGTAGTTCTTTGCTATGTAATGTCATCAAGGCGACTATTTCATAGCGATATAGTTCCGGTCGCCGACTTCTGTTTGCATGTAAAATGTTACATAAAGGAACATCCTTGATTGAACTCTATTCTAATGAACGCATATAGCATATTCGAAAAGGGAAGGTTCGAAGTTTGGTAATCACTTCACTTGAATGTTCATGAATCTGGGCCAGACCTCAGTGCTTACGAGCATACTGATACTGATTCCTTACTCTTGTGAATCTCTCCGTATCTACTAATACATCTGACATGATTTCAAAAGCCTGTGAACGTTTCCCAAGGTTTGCTTTTGAATCTGTCCGGAGACACCCATCAAATGTCCTATGTACCCACCATATTACCGCACCAAAAAGCATTCCTAAAATTCGAAATGCCATCAGTTCCCGAATAGGACACAAAGGGGGGTTCGTATTCCCAAAAGAGCAAGAGCTTCATCATCGCATGAATGAATGTCACCGAACGCGATCCCCACGATCCTCTTTTCCAAACAAAAGCAATTCTCAGACCTAGCATGAACTAATTTCCTCACACAATTTATCTTTTCTGTTTCAGTGCAGAAACGCATAAACTACGGAAATCTCACGCCACTTCACCCTTATTTTTGTTTTGCCTGGTCAGACAATTGACTTGCATTCCACGCTACTATGTTCCCATTGAAAATTCAAGATAGTCATAAATATAGTATGTGAAAGACTCATATACACCGCGTTAAAAGCACACGCCTCGTATTAAACACCCGTATTGAATCTCTATTCATGATGAGACACCCATGTACACCTGCCTTCCCGATACAAAAGCCGGGAAAGAAGCAAGAAAAAAGAATAACGCCACGTCATTATGCCATGCTACCCAACGCCGAATATGTAAAAAGTCATGCATTCAAGGGCCCGGGAAGCCAATTTCCTCTCTGTTGTCATCGATAACGCGTGCATACCTATGTCTCATTAGCATTGTTCACCACTTCGCAATACGAGGAAATCATTTGAGAAATGATGCAGAAAGTGAAGGGGGATACTTACTCTAGCAGCAACCTGAAGAACCAAACCTCCATATCCACATTTCTCAATGCCTGATCATGCCACATTGTACTTGCCTTCGCAATTTGCCTCGCTTTCTTCTCGCCTTCTGATTCACCATTCCCACTTTTGTCAGGGGTCGACGACGCGCCTGCAACAGCGCCACTGAACCACTGAACGAGGTCGAGATGTTCGTCGCCCTTGAGACTAAGAGGGATATAGTGGACCCAAGGTTTTAGCCATTCGGCGTGCCATTCGCGGAAGACGGCCATTTTGTACGTGAGGCTGTTGGATTTGAGGAAGCTGTAGAAGCGGCCGCTGAAAGCATTGCCATCCATGTCGAGGAGGTGCTTGAAGTACCATGCGTTTTCTGGCTCAGCGTGGTCTTTGACGTGGAAGAACTCTTTTTGTGCGGCGCAATCGCCTGGGTCACATTGGCCGACGTGAGAGAAGTGGACGTCGATGACGCTTTTATAGTCTCTGCGATTGACTTCAACAACGGATAAGCTACTAGATGAATCACTTGACTGGACTCCAGAGACGACAATTTGTGCTTTTTCGGGTGCATTGAGGCGCTGAACAATGTGCTGGCGGTGTTGACGACGCCAGCCGTTGTTTCTCGAAAAACCACCGGTTGTTGAACCGCGCCAGTAGAGAGCATTCGTCTTATTTTCCCATGTCGTGTCTGTAGAAGCATCATAGCTTACTTTGCCCTTCCAATACCAAGGGCTTGGATACAATATGTCTTGAAAGCTCGAAATTTTAGACTGAGAGAAAATAGGCGTGAGTTCATGAATGATGCTGAAGGCGTTCGGGCGCTCAAAGAAGCCAAAAGTCGAGGAGAGCGAAGGCGAAAGGCATATATCCGAGAAGGCAGTAATGTTGTAGACATATCCAAGTGGACCAGCTGCATATGCAGTCATATTATCCGGGGCATAGTCCTCATAGTTTTGTGATTGGCTGTCAATAGGACACGACAAGCGAGCTTGTGTCCATGTCTGCTGATGGGAGAAGCGATTGAAGTTGGAAACGTATGTTTCAGTGAAGCGTTTGCCATCGCCCAAGTCTTTTGGACGACTCGAGAATGCGTTGGAAGGAGAAGAATGCTTAGCTACACGCGGCAGAACTTCATCTCGTGCTTTACTGACCATCTGGGACAAGAGGTTGGTAGGTACAACTACTCGAGGTTCGTCGTGGGTGTTGAAGCCGATATCCATATCTGGCAGATACTGAATGAATTTTTCCATCATTCCCGTAGTAGCTTGCTGTTGCCACTCCTCTCCCTTCTCAATGTTAGTAACAGCGCCATTTCTGATAGATACCCCGATCAAAGCACTGTCCTCGCCTCCAAGTTCCCGGGTGATGCGTGATCGGATTGTTGCTGGTTTTAGAGCCCAGAATGGTAGAAGCATTTCGTTGATCGTGTCGTATTCGTCAATCATAAGTACATTACTTCTAACGGCAAATTCATACCACTTGTCAAAATGAGGAGGCGGTGGTATCCCATATCGCCGACGATACTCGCGCACAGCGTCGGTAAGTGATCTTGATTGGCGATGCAATGTGGTCTGAAATTCTGTTTCTGCAGCACTGATAAGTTGGGCAGCTGGATGGCTGTTTCCAAGAGCGATAGGTAATGGCTCAAAAGGTGAGGGTGGTTGAGCTATGAACGACACTGGGGTGCTTGAAAGGCCTTGCTGTTTTAGTTCAGACACATAGCTGAATAGTAACAGGCCAATGGACAGTGCTGTAATGCTGAAGGTGATGCGTCTGATCATACGTAGAAAGCCTCGTTTGTCATTGAATGACATGAGTGGGGTGTTGAGCATGTACAAAGTTGCAGAAGATCCATAGATGATTGCGAACCAAGCGCCCATGAAAGACGAGGTGAAATGAATTTTTGCGAAGATATAAGCAGTAACCGTCAATAGCGACGTAGTAACAGCGCCATGGCCAGAGACCTGTATGCATTCAGAATTGCTCAATCAAAAGCAGTGAACAGCAAGTTCCTCATGTGCGCCTTCTTGGATGGGGAATCCACTTACTATTATAAACATGAGGACATTGACCAATACCTTGACAGGAATTGCCCAAAGTATTGATTGCAGAACCCTGTAATCATGTAGCGTCTTCCAATCACGATTATATGCAGTATAAGCAGGTTCCCAGGATATGGCATCCTTCAGCGGAGCCTCCATAAGGCTTGAAGCGATTCCACATATGACAGTTAAGACCACAGCAACGTCTCTCACTGCGACCAGCTGCTGTTGGCTTGAAGGCGCGCTGTTCGTTAAAGTCAATCCACGCGTAGCATCGCTGTCAAGTTGGTCGACACTTGTTGTAGCTATTTCGAATAGCACGAGTCCAGTAGCAGCAAATATAACACTGCTTATTCCAAGTGCAGTGGTTGCCGAGACAGTGTAACAGGCAAGCACAACACTGGCAGAAATCGTTAAAACGGTCAATAAGCGATAGGATGGTATATGCGACTGTTGTTCGTTCGAGTTATTGGCATCTTTCGTCTCATCGTGGTGGGGAGCATGGGTCGGTAGTGTGAGCAGTTTTGGAAGTAATTCGTTGCCAGAAAGAAGGACCGTAAGGAGTGGTAAAAGACTCTGGGATTAAATTAGCAAACAGTCAAATCTGTAGCACCATCGTACTAACCTTGGTAGCCCATATGCCTTGTTTGTCGCAAGCAGCCCGTTCGCAAATCTGTGCCAGTGCAAGAAATGCACCGGCCAACCAACTCGTGCACCGTCTTTTTTTGCTCGCACCAGACCACAGTCCAACCTTGAAAACGAGAGAAGCCCATACAACCACCCACGATACCGATGTTATGAACAGCGAGTAGTTGACGGGCTCGTGGATGTTTGCGACTGTCGCGGAGATGCTGAATGCGAGCGGCGCAAACAGCTGGGGGTATTCGCGGGCATAATGGAGTATTGAAGCTACCGCCGGGTGCATTGGAAAAGAAATTATGTTATCGCTCGTCCGAGGGCATCGGGTCGTCTAGAGTTTGTCGAGGTAAGTTGCTGGTTGCTGGAGGCCAGTGGTGTTTGTTTGGTTTGTTATCTAATCTGGGACGCGGCAGGGGCCTAGCATCTGCAGGGTCTACCACGCGGATGTGACGCCATGTGGCTTTGTGTCCCGTCACTTTCTCATCTGGCACCTTTTCTGACAGTTCTACGGTTGGTAAGAACCACTTTTACTTAATTCAAAAATAAAAATAAATTCGAGTTTGGCAACACCAATTGATCGAAAAAGCAAATCTCGCGCCATCCCGTGACTGCGCGTATCCCACAAGCACCCAACATAACACACTACCTATCCCTATCCAGCTTCAGAGCTTCCGCATCCTATGAATACATCCACCTTCCCAATGCCTCATTACCATGTCAATCCCGCCCCCAATTCCCGCCCATCCGCCCTATTATGTTTGGCTCATATCCGTCAAATCTGCCCACTTCCCTGCCCCTCCACAAAAACCGCAGATCCATCGTCATACCCTCCCGCAACCAGCTTTCCAGCCGTGTCTGCAATAGTGCTTCCACCACCCACTTAAAGCCAACGAAAAGTCGATTCTAATAACCTACCTTTCCTCCCCAATACCTACTTCATAACCTTCTCCTCCAAAACATCAATTTGGAAACAGAAAATCTCGATCCTTTAACTCCACTAATTACACTTTGTCTTCCCTACCTACCTACTTACCTACCATCCTTCTCCCCCATCTCCCACCCACCAACCCAGCCCCCAATCCCTCCAAAAGCTGACGTAGATCCCACCCCCCATTGAAAACGGAGCTCCTTCCTCCCTCTCCACGATCACCATACAATCACACGCCTAGAACCATACCACCAACCCTTCCAGCCCCACTACGTATCCACAGAATCAGATCTCCCACGTGCACCACCCAGCTACCTATCACCGCGCCCATGCATATTCTCTCCGTGGGGAATTGGGAATCTGGATATGTCGATCGATCCTTCGTTCCTTTTGCCTCTATTCCTTTGGGTTTGCATTTTACCTGAACCTCTCTCTTCCTAACTTCCTACCTTCCTACCTAACTCTCTTTCATACTGCCTCCTGCCTTCATATTCTACATACGCCACACGCAACCTCCCTACCCCTCCCCTCCTTCCCTTTCGTTCGGTCTCTTCTCCCCAGCGTTATCGCCAACAAATCGCCCCTCCCCGGACCTCAGCCCGCCTCCCAACCCCGCCGAGCTTGCCCGGCCACCAGACCACACAGCGCGGCGCGGTGCGATCAGGAAAGGGAAGGGAAGAGCTAGATAAGAGGCGGAGGGGAGATCCTGAGGTATTCAAAGGAAAGCAGAGCAAGGTGAGAGAAGAGGTAAAGCAGGGGGAGAGGGAGAGAAGTGGGGGTGCTTGGGTTGGGGTAAGTTGGAGTCAAGGGCTAAGTATAATTAGAAGGGCCGAGAAAGATAAGTACTCATATTTCCTTATACTCCGTTTGTTGTTTTCTATTAACCTTTGGGAATGGAGGTAAGTAAGTTCCTTTCTTCAAGTTGTACACGTCACGAGAATGGGCATGTCACATGCACATAACTACGCAATGGAGAAAAAGAATATTCATTTCTTCCTTTCTTAATCTCTTTCTTCTCCCCTTTTTTCCTATATCCCCTTTCCCCTTTCTTTCTTTTCTCATTCATTCAATTGTTTCAGTTGAGCCATCATATATACGTGGGGTGCTTAACCAAACACATGCACATATACGATACATTTCTCTTCTCCTTTTCTTGCTTTTCCAAGCGCAGAAAACGAAGATAGAGCGTATCGTAATTTCTTCTCTTTTTCTCATCCCCGTCCAAAAACCGACAACCCAAACCAAATTAGCAACATCTACATCGACCCCATTTCCTCGGGGTAGGTGTGCGCTCCAGAAGATAAGTCAAGTTATATGGCTTTATAGATAAAAAGACAGGTAGGTAGATGGGTCGGTATGGCGTGGTATGTCGCAGATTCGAAGAAACAAGGAGTAAGAATGGGTAAGAATGTCGTGGTTCCGGGTCAAGGGTTAAAAAAGGGGGGGTCGGGATTACAAGTAAAAGAGAAAGAATAGCAAAAGAGTATTCCAATCAGAGGAAGATAACAATAAAGGAACTCCGGTTTATATGGGTTGCTTTGGTGCGTGCTAGGCTCTCGACGCAAGGACATGGGGAATATTTCCTCTCGAATTACACACAAACGCCAATATATCACTGGCTCGGGATCCGCTCGCTTTAACCTCAAGGGCCCAACCCATCTGGAGAAGGGCCCTCTCATCGGTGCTTGCAGATGCAACGCGAGCCGTGTGGGTATGTGCAGATGTAAGAGGAAGGTCCGCGGAGATAGATCGCTAAATGGCAAAGTTTCGTTGGTTGTAGTACACGCCGGAAAAAAATAGGAAGAGTATGGTTTACGAGGGGTAAGGTAAAATAAACGCGCAAGAGGTGGCATATCGATCGTGGGAGTCGTAATGAGTAGCTTCGGCGGGGCTACTCTTCCATCCTTCCGAAGAAGGCATCCTCGTCCTCGTCAATACGATCGATGCTACGCGAGTTAGAATGTCGGTAATCTTCCTCGTCGGCAAATTGGTCGTCGTCCATGTCGACGTCCTTGGATTCGCTGTGGTAGCGATAACTGTTACGCATGCTCGATTGCTGCGCGGTCACGGTGGTGCTGCCCGAGAGAGACTTTTGGCCGCGGCTAAAGTCCAGGAACTGGGCTGGGAGTGGAGGCACAGGTGGCACGTCTGCTGGAGGCGCAACAGGACCTGACTTGGGAGTGCCATACGAGCAGCTCAGCAAACCGACAGCAGCAGCGAGGTCAGCATGGTCATTGCCATCATCGTGGTAGGATCCTGCAACCGATGTGCCTGAAGTCGTGGGACGATCCGACACGTTGCTCCATTGGCGGAAATGGCGGTTGCCATTGTCAGAAAAGACGGCGGACTGGTACGAGTGGCTGTAGGCGGAGCTGTTGGCAGAGTATCGCTTGTCTGAACGATGGCCAAAATGCGAGTGAGGGAAGGAGCCCACGGCATGATCCTCGATTTGCGGGGGCGGGGTAGTTTCTGTGGAGCTCACTTCGTCGCGTAGATCAGATGAGCCGGAAGCCGGAGGAGAGGCCGAGCTGCGATCACTATCGCCGGCATCGCTGTTCTGATTCATGGCCACCAGCACCGAGGCAGCCTCGAGCAATTGCACTTGCTGGTGCTTGGAGATGAGCAACTTGGATGTGTATTGCCATTCTGGAGTGTGTTCCCAACTAGATGAAAAAAGTCAACGCAGAACTTGAACAAAACGAGACGAGGGTATTCGAGTGAGGAGTCGGTGTAAGCGGGCGACAGAGGTCAGGGCATTCGTCATGAGGCGTGAAAGAATGTGGGAGGACAGAGGTAGGCTAAGGGGAACTGACAGGTGCTTCGTCAGGCAACTGCTGTGCTTGTATCCTTTGCCACATTTTTCACATCTCAGTTCGCTACCACTTGTGCGCTTGGCCTCGCCTTTGGACAGGCGGGAACCCTCACTCGCGCGTCGTATCCGCGACTTGGAGTTTGCCTTTTCATGCTCCGGCATCGAAGCCATGGCTGGTCCATCCGTCAGCGCTTCACTCTTGGCAGCCTCACGGTAAGCACCAGAAGCAAAGGGCGAGCCATTGCCGGGCATGCTGGACGCCATCGAGGACGAGTGCGCCAGTGTAGCAGGCCCACGGAAGTGCGAGGAGGGTTTCGAGGGTCGACGCAGACCGGCGGAGGTCAGGCTACTGCTGGTGGCACCATCGAGCGGTGCGCCTATTGTGCCCTTGGCAGCAGCGGCCATGGCAGCGACATTGTTGGCGGCTGAGGAACTCATGCTCTTCCTGCGGGTGACGCGATGGGCTGGGTTTATGGTACCCGCGGACATGGAGTGCGAGTGTGGGCGCGACTTGGGGAGGGAGCCGACCATGTTGCTGGAAGAGTGCCGGTGTTGGCTAGAGGGTCGAACACTGATCGGTTCCTGGATGGCGGGGAGCAGTCAGCACCAATTGATACGTGCAAGCATCAAGGGAAGAGCGAGCGGGCGGGGTTACATGCCTTGAGGACAGTCATATTGTCCCAAAATAAAAAATGTTGGCTACCCGAAAGCGTGCTTTGTTCGGAGTCAATCAGTCAGCGGAGGCGGCGGGAATGTTGCACAGGCTCCGATGTGGCCGAGTTGGGAGGGTGGAGGGTTGGAGGGCTGGGGATAAAGCGGCTGAATCGGGGGTTTCGGAGGGTTGGCAGGCGGGTGACGAGCGAAGGGCGAAGGGCGAACGTCAAGCGTATATATTGCGAGGGAGAGAAAGAGAGAGAACCAAGGCGTTTGCCAGAAACACCTCAGGCAGCGTCTGGGCAGGTACCGGGCGGCACAGCGTCCAAAAAATAACTGGCAGTGTGTGGACAGATGCTGGAATGCGATAGGACCCCACTTGCACGGCCGTGCCTCTGGTGATATTGCGTTACACTCCGGACTGGGGGGGG